>CM051271.1:16589061-16906561 GCA_027921565.1 Artemia sinica | reverse complement strand
CTTTCATTTGAATGCTAATATCCGAAAGCTGACGATATGGTTTAACACTGGGTAACATGTTACCACAAGCACTAGCAAGAAGATGCCCCTCTTTATCAACTATTATTTTTATGTTGGCATTCTCTTTGGGTGCAATCATCTCCGGAGATCTCAATCTCGCATATCCACTATCATAAGAGTTGAATTTTTTTGGTACTCCAAAGAAATTCAATTCCTTACTGTCATGACAATGCATGCATACGTTTCCGATAGTGCTACCACTTGTACTTATTTCATAGTTTAAATACTTCTCCTTGTCAGCATTCAATGCTACAATAACACTATCATGTGAACACACTTTCTTAAAATGCTTCATCTTCACTTTTTTAGAGATATTAGTTATGTGTTTATCGTTCCACTGTGTAAAAAATACTGATTTAATACATGCAATAAACTAGGTAGTGTCGATAATCGGCCATAGAGTAACAGTGGGAAAGCCGCATCGTGTCTCTGGGCAAGCAAAGAGTACAATTTTTACAGCCATAAAGATATTTCATGTCATTTTAAGATACGTAAAAAAAAAGTTGAATAATTTCGAAGTCCAAAAAGAATTTAGTCCAATAAAAAAAAAATTCAAGAAAAAAAAATACTTTTCAGACATTTCTTGTTAAAACGTTATTTTCAACTAATTCATCCGGGTTTTCGAAAGCAATTCATGCCAGAGTACAGCACTATAACTAGTCTAAGACATCCACTCTGTCATCGCCCCATCCGCCAAAAAATACTTTTCAGACATTTCTTGTTAAAACTTTATTTTCAACTAATTCATCCGGGTTTTCGAAAGCAATTCATGCCAGAGTACAGCACTATAACTAGTCTCAGACATCCACTCTGTCATCGCCCCATCCCCCAAAAAATACTTTTCAGACATTTCTTGTTAAAAATTTTATTTCAAGTCATTCATTTGGGTTTTTCACAAGCAATTCGTACCACAGTACAGCACTATCACTAGTCTGAGACATCCAATCTGTCATCGCTCCATCCCCCAAAAAAATACTTTTCAGACATTTCTTGTTAAAACTTTATTTTCAACTAATTCATCCGGGTTTTCGAAAGCAATTCATGCCAGAGTACAGCACTATAACTAGTCTAAGACATCCACTCTGTCATCGCCCCCATCCCCCAAAAAAATACTTTTCAGACATTTCTTGTTAAAACTTTATTTTCAACTAATTCATCCGGGTTTTCGAAAGCAATTCATGCCAGAGTACAGCACTATAACTAGTCTAAGACATCCACTCTGTCATCGCCCCATCCCCCAAAAAATACTTTTCAGACATTTCTTGTTAAAACTTTATTTTCAACTAATTCATTTGGGTTTTTCACAAGCAATTCGTACCACAGTACAGCACTATCACTAGTCTGAGACATCCAATCTGTCATCGCTCCATCCCCCAAAAAAATACTTTTCAGACATTTCTTGTTAAAACTTTATTTTTAACTAATTCACCCGGGTTTTCGAAAGCAATTCATGCCAGAGTACAGCACTATAACTAGTCTAAGACATCCACTCTGTCATCGCCCCTACCCCCCAAAAAAATACTTTTCAGACATTTCTTGTTAAAACTTTATTTTCAACTAATTCATCCGGGTTTTCGAAAGCAATTCATGCCAGAGTAAAGCACTATAACTAGTCTAAGACATCCACTCTGTCATCGCCCCCATCCCCCAAAAAAATATTTTTCAGACATTTCTTGTTAAAACTTTATTTTCAACTAATTCATCCGGGTTTTCGAAAGCAATTCATGCCAGAGTACAGCACTATAACTAGTCTAAGACATCCACTCTGTCATCGCCCCCACCCCCCCAAAAAATACTTTTCAGACATTTCTTGTTAAAACTTTATCTTCAACTAATTCATCCAGGTTTTCGAAAGCAATTCATGCCAGAGTACAGCACTATAACTAGTCTAAGACATCCAGTCTGTCATCGCCCCATCCCCCCAAAAATACTTTTCAGACATTTCTTGTTAAAACTTTATTTTCAACTAATTCATTTGGGTTTTTCACAAGCAATTCGTACCACAGTACAGCACTATCACTAGTCTGAGACATCCAATCTGTCATCGCTCCATCCCCCAAAAAAATACTTTTCAGACATTTCTTGTTAAAACTTTATTTTCAACTAATTCATCCGGGTTTTCGAAAGCAATTCATGCCAGAGTACAGCACTATAACTAGTCTAAGACATCCACTCTGTCATCGCCCCACCTCCCAAAAGAATACTTTTCAGACATTTCTTGTTAAAACTTTATTTTCAACTAATTCATCCGGGTTTTCGAAAGCAATTCATGCCAGAGTACAGCACTATAACTAGTCTAAGACATCCACTCTGTCATCGCCCCATCCCCCAAAAATACTTTTCAGACATTTCTTGTTAAAACTTTATTTTCAACTAATTCATTTGGGTTTTTCACAAGCGATTCGTATCACAGTACAGCACTATCACTAGTCTGAGACATCCAATCTGTCATCGCTCCATCCCCCAAAAAAATACTTTTCAGACATTTCTTGTTAAAACTTTATTTTCAACTAATTCATCCGGGTTTTCGAAAGCAATTCATGCCATAGTACAGCACTATAACTAGTCTAAGACATCCACTCTGTCATCGCCCCCACCCCCCACCCCAAAAAAAAATACTTTTCAGACATTTCTTGTTAAAACTTTATTTTCAACTAATTCATCCGGGTTTTCGAAAGCAATTCATGCCAGAGTACAGCACTATAACTAGTCTAAGACATCCACTCTGTCATCGCCCCATCCCCCCAAAAATACTTTTCAGACATTTCTTGTTAAAACTTTATTTTCAACAAATTCATTTTTATAATTTAATTTCTGATCGCGGGGGGCTGGGCACGGTTGAAGTTGTTTCCGGTCCATTCTTGGTACACAAAACCTTGGGATTTTCACGATCCGTCTTATAAACTAATGAGCTTTTAAAAGATACAAGAACTACTTATTTAACACAAAAATTTCGTTTTTAATAGGCACCAAGTAAAGAAAAACCACACGGAATCAGGCAACCGAGTCTCTCAAACCCCGTAAAGCTCTTTTAAAAGATACAAGAACTACTTATTTAACAAAAAAAAATCGTTTTACTTCTTCGTATAGTATAACGTTAAACTATTTTAAATTGACAACACTGTCCAAACATCACTTGTGTATTATACAGTACACAATCATCCCATCTCCCCCAAAACACTTTTCAGCCATTTCTTGTTAAAATTTTTATTTCAAGTCAATCACACGGGTTTTTCGCTAGCAAGTCGGCTCTGAAGTATTCGCAAATGCTAAACTCTTTTTTCCACCTTAATAGGATCAAATTTGCAAATTCTAAACCCTTTTTTGCAAATGTCAATCAAAGAATTCTGATTGTAGCGTCCAATTTTTTAAATAACAAAGCCTACAAAAAAAATGTGCACGTGAACTCACGACGTACATTCTTATGAAATTCTTATTAATAACAAAAAAAAACCTGTCTGCTTAAGTTATATAATTACGTCCATAATACTCACTCTCTTTGAAAAGGTGTAGAGCTTCCATAGAAATGTTTTCCTATAGCTTTCTAAGAATAGCATGGTAATTCCTATACGTCCCGTAGAAGTATAAGGCCATGTGAGAGGATACTCACTCTCTTTGAAAAGGTGTAGAGCTTCCATAGAAATGTTTTCCTATAGCTTCCATAGAATAGCATGGTAATTCCTATAGCTTCCATAGAAGTATAAGGCCATGTGAGAGGATACTCACTCTCTTTGAAAAGGTGTAGAGGTCCCGTAGAAACGTTTACCTATACGTCCCGTAGTCTAGGCAAATAGCATGGGAATTGCTATACCTGCACGCAAATCCAGACGAGGCACCCTACTCGACTTCCAATCAAATGAGCTCCATCCGATTCAAAGTTTATACCACACTAGACAGAATATACCAGTAAGCTTATCGCAGATCATTTCTGGTCTTCGTTCACAAAAAGCTCCTCCCACTTATTTCTGCATTAGCTGGAATGCGGGTTAGTCTGTTTCCGTCTGTTTCGATTGTTTCAATGCACTTTGATGGAAACAGACGGAAATAGACTAACCTGCATTCCCGCTAATCTGACTTCGCCTATGTTTATATCTGCAAAAACGTTCTCCGGAGCACTCGCACCCCGGTCCGGGTTTTTATAATGGGTGAGATAGAGAATGACCATACTGGTATATTCTGTCTACTGTGGTTTATACTACTACTTGTTCCATAAAAACCTTATATGCCCGGGCATAGCTTACAACCCTTGCCCATACGCTCTGGGGGATTGCGTCCGCCCTAAAGACATTGTTATATGATTTTCGGACTATTGGTAACAAAATGGCTATCTCATAATTTCAATTGAATGCGTTTTTGGGGAAAAAAAAAGATGTCAGGGAGGGCGGCTAGTTTCTCTCCATCATGTTTGACTCTTAAAAAGGAACTAGAACTATACATTTCAAATCATATGAGCCTCTTCTAAAGTTCACACGACCACCCCTTCCATAAAAACCGTTTATACCCCTGGGCATAACTTACAACCGTTAACCCCAAACTCTGGGGGATTCGGTCGACCCTAAATGCCTTATTATGTGACCTTAGGACTATTTTTGAACAAATGGATTTCTCAAAATTTAGATCGGGCTTCTCCCGATCACTTTGACTTAAAAAGGGAACTAGAACATCTGATTTCCAATCCAATGAGCCCCTTCCGGAGTTTATACGACCACCGCTTCCACAAAACCTTATATGCCCTCGGGCACAACATACAACCCTGTCGCTGAAGTCTGTGGGGTTGTCATCCTCAAAGACATAATTTTCAGACCTTTCAACTACGTTGAAACAAAATGGCTATCTCAGATTTTGATTAAATGTGCTTTGAGAGATTGATGGGCGTGGGGGGGGGGGACTTGTTGCCCTCCAATCCCTTTTGACTATTAGAAAAGGCCCTTTCAATTTCCAATCGAATAAGCCTTTTTGAAGTTTCTAAAACAGCAAATGACCATCTCAAAATTTCTATCAGATGCATTTCGGGAAAATGCGAGGTATGTGTGCGGAAGGGGGGTGGGGTGGGGGGGGGGGGGGTGGGGGGGGGGGGGTAGCCGCCCTCCGATCCCTTTGATTCTTAAAAAGGGTACTAGACCTTCTGATTACCAATCCAATGAGCCCCATCCGAAGTTTATATGATCACCCTTTCTATAAAAACCTTATATGCCCCCAGGGTATAACTTACATCCCTTGCCCAGAAGGATGTGGGGGGGGGTCATCCTAAAAAGACATAATTCCCGAACCTTTTTACTACGCTGAACAAAATTACTATATCAAAGTTCTGATTGGATGTGTTTGGGGAAATGGTGGGCATAGGAGGGGGGTCAGTTGCCCTCTAATCACATTCGACTATTAAAAGGAGCACTAGCCCCTTCAATTTCCAATCGAATGAGCCTTTTTCGAAGTTTCTACGACAACCAAATAAACTTTCAAATGAGGATAGTTCCATTTATTTAGACAGTGAAAAAACAGGTACAAAAGTCCAGATATTTCGGTCACATATACAGCGACCGTCTTCAGTAGAAGTATAAGTATTTCTACTGAAGACGGTCGCTGTATATGTGACCGAAATATCTGGACTTTTGTACCTGTTTTTTCACTGTCTAAATAAATGGATTTAACCCAATTTGAAAGTTTATTTGTTCGTCTTAGAACGGCAGTGTGGTCTAAGAAAACAACACCTAATTTAAAGGTGTTATGTCGAAAATTCTACGACAACAAATGGCCATCTCAAAATTTCTATCAGATGCATTTCGGTAAAATGCGAGGTGTGGGGGGGGGGCATATCCACCCTCCGATCACTCTGAATCTCAAAAAGGGCACTAGAACTTCTGATTACCAATCCAATGAGCCCTCGCTGAAACTTATACGATAGCCCTTTCTATATAAACTTTATATGCCCCATGGCATAACTTAAAACCCTCTCACTGAAGGTTGTGGGGGGGGGAGGTTGTCATCCTCAAAGACATAATTTTTGGACCTTTAAACTACGTTGAACAAAATGGCTATCTCAAAATTTTCATTGGATGTGTTTGGGGAAATGGTGGACGTGGGAGGGGGGTTAGTTGCCCTCCAATCACTTTCGACTATTAAAAAGGGCACTAGCCCTTTCAGTTTCCAATCGAATGAGCTCTTTTCGAAGTCTATACGACAACTCCTTCGATACGAAGTGCCCTGGTCTAAAACAAACCAAAAAACCCCAAAAAATAAATAATAAATAAATAAATAATACGTTGTGCCCATTAGTTTCCAAAAAAGTTACTTTTCGGTTTTCTACTGTCTGAGCTTTCCATTGGATATTTGTGACTGATCCTTAGTTGCCGTTAAGACAAGGCAACAAACCTCTGTACTTGTGTATTATACGACAAACACTCAAGTGCTTCATCTAATTAGAACCTGTTTCTTTGACGCTCAATTCTAATGAAATATCACGAAATATAATGAAAATATAAAACTTTAGAAACCAATTTGGGCTATATATTTGCACATTAGGGGGCTGGGGGTAGAGTATAGCGGGTTTGCATGCAAAATGTGTTAGGTACAATTATTTTGCATATTATGAAGAAAGAATTGTTTTCTAACTTCAAACTGCCCACCCAAATACTTTACCCCCCCCCCCCTAATGTGCAAATATATAGCCCAAATTATATATTTCCCATCAATTCTGTCACTTGTCTTTGTCTTGTCCCATGTTAACCTGAAAGAAACTTAACGAAGAAGCCGGTTTGTTCTCGAGTTTTACACAGCATAAACCTGAGTGTTTGCCGTATAATACATAAGAACCCAAACTTCTTATATACTCCTGACCGTATCGAGTTCCATGGGGCTGTGAAACAAGTCTGTGCCCAAGGGTACATTTTTTTTTTTTTTTTTTTTTTTTTTTTTTTTTTTTTTTTTTTTTTTTTTTTTTTTTTTTTTTTTTTTAATACGGAGTGGGAAGATTCAGGTTGGTCACCTCTGCATCTAATGGTCTTTTCCGGCGTAGAGTTTAACCAATTCGTCAATATTATCAGATTGTTAGTTTCCAACAGTTTTAATATGCGACCATCCAGAACCACACAATAAAAAGAAAATTTTCATTTTTGACAAGCAAGAAATATAATTGTGGACAAAGGATCGAAAACAACAACACGCAAAACAACAATTTTCTCCATTGCTTCTAGCCATTTCATAAACATGGAAAAACTAGCCATTGATGATGTCATAATTATTAAATGACTAATTTAAGTCTACTGAGTGCTACTTTATTTTTAGTCACTAATTGAGCAGTTAAAGCTCAATAGATTACAATCCTATTAACTTAATTTCTAGAGGATTTCGCAGGTTTTTGCGATGTGAAGGCCACATGTTGCTAGTGGGTTATGGTATTGCTGTGTCACATTTAAAGTCGAAAATCAAATCTTGAAAAAAATGTATCAAGGTTTTACTTCATCATATACAAGGTGAAGTAAAACAAGTGTCTTTTGACAAGAGATATGAAATCATAATATTATATGATATCATTAAGATAACACACGTATCTTTTGAAAAGTTGTTTCTCTGTGATATGATGTCCTATTTGACCGACTCTGCTAGCTGATTCCCTGTGGCTCGTTCCTTACTAGATCCAGCTATGCTTTCTCCTGTGTGCGATACGTGACGTAACCATTGTCTGAAGATAAACATCGCCGGTTGCAGCGGCAGCTGCAACGCAGTAAAGGACGATCCATATGATGACGTCCTTCGTGTTCTATATCCTCGTATATATAAAAATACAGTTTTGTCCAATTTTCTTCAACAAAAAAGAGCTAATGCAAAAATATTAAAAATTGAGGTTAGAGCAAATGTCGCTGGGGTTACTGGAAGAATTTTTGGCACTAAAGGACACCCTAGACGGTCAATCATTTTGATCAAAAGCTTCCGGAAATCAATTGATTAAAGCATGATTGACCGTCTAGGAACCGATTGAGTCATTCAAACTTTCTATCAATCACCGTCAACGCTTGACTCAAGCGCCAAACAGGTTCCTAAATGGTCAATCATGCTTTAATCAATTGATTGACGGAAGCTTTTGATCAAAATGATTGGTCGTCTAGGGTCTCCTTGATAAAAAAAAAGTACTTTTTTTTCACCATCATGGAAGTTACCCACAAAAAGTGGTTGTAACAAAACAATTCTAATAAATAACAACAACCCTGTTTCTATTCAGAAAAATCCCTACTTAAGGGCAGGTAGGTAGTTTCAAGTTTTGACCCGACCCTTCTACATTTATTATTAGCGACGACTTCCCGAGAAATCGATCTTTCAGTTGTGCTATAAGCAGAGAAGGCGAGGGTTTGTCAACTATCTGCTATTTAATGAGCATCGTGGACGGTAGCTTTCTTCCCCCGCGCGTGGCACACTTCCACCATGCTTGGCACTAGCCTCTAGTGTACAATTTTTTTTTTTTTTTTTTTTTTTTTTTTTTTTTTTTTTTTTTTTTGCCAGACCCTCGATAATACCTGTGCATATAGGAAGTCACAACATGCTTCGTGCCTTGATTTTGGTTTTTACTCACTATTTAGAATCTTTATGAGTGTGGCATACTTCAAACGCGATTTCTCGGGATTCCATCCAACCAGTTTGATGATGGACAAGCAGTAGTGCTATGAGCCCAAAAACGCAATCAGGGGCCAAAAAACGCAATCTTTTTAAAATAAACCGAAGGTAGAATTTCACCCCAGAAGGAGTTCAACAAGCCAATTATATACTTCCCAGATAGATAACACTTATGATTGCTGAAAACAATTCAGTTTATTCAGGTAACGTCTGTAGTCTCTCGAATTCTGAATAATTCGCCAGCTGAAGACCACAAAAACTTTTTTTTTTCAATGCAGAACGAAGATCCAACATATTCCCATTTCATCAATCAACTCATTTCATTCAAGAGGAACCGTGTCATGTTCCAGTTCAGAAACGAACCTCAATTCAACGTCTCAACTACGATCAAGCTGGAGACTTCCAGGCGTCAAATTGAACAATAAAAAGTACAGCATTTTATGTACATGACTGAATTCAGATGACATTTGAAGACAAACCAGAGATAGATAATATTCTGGGATCAAGTACAGCGAAAGAAAAGACTACTGAGCAGATGAGAACACAAATATCTAATACTAAAATGTGGAATGAATAATATTTATTTATAGGTATTCTCCTAGTAATGGGAAAACAAGCTGATACAACAAGGGGTACTTGTCTGTTACACGGAACACACTCAAGAATTATGCTGGGTAAGATCTGACAGAAACCGGTTTGCCTCACTAGGATCGGTTACGATTTGCTTATTTTGAGTAAAAACTACGATGTATGTATATTTTTATTAAATATTTAATATATAGAGGTGGTTAGGGGCTAGGTTAGGTATTTAGGTACTTGTGTATTATATGGTACACACTCGAGAATTCGGATCAATAAATCAGACAATATCTGGCTTATACCTGTCAGTATTTGAAGGAAATCAGCTTAGGAAGCGAAAATCAACGTAAAAACCTACGTTGCAGTGTGTATTTTATCAAATATTTAGTAGGCTATATAGAGATGGTGCTTTGGTTGGGTTAGGTTAGGCATTTAATTCAATGCATTCTGTGCGGCCCGCCTACCATAATCCTTTGTTGTAGTTTTCATAATTTTGTTGCTAAAGTTTTATATTTGCATTATAATTTTGTCTATTTCATTGGATTAGCCCAAACTTCACTTCTCGAGTGTGTACCATATAGTACACAAGAACCAGTACTTAATAAACGCAGTCTGCGTGGGTTGCTATCCACAATTCTTTGTCGTAGTTTCCACGATTTTGTTTCTAAAATATTATATTATCATCGCGTTTTGGGATATTTTATTACGATTAACCTAGCTTCACTTCTTGTATCTGTTCCGTTTAACAGACAAGTACCCAACTAGGTCATACCACAGAGAAATAGAGAGTTTACTCGAAAAACATGTTACTACTATTTTCGTCCCACTATACTTGCTACACTTTTAGGATTAAGAAGAAAATAGGCAGATACTAAGTCAAAAGAAAGGAAGGTACTTGTTTAGTATCTGGGCAACAAGCGATAAGTGAAGTTTGGTTAATGCTAATGAAATAAAACAAAGTATGATAAAAATATAATAGTTCAGAAACAAATTCGGGCTATGTATTTAAACATTAAGGGGTGGGGGTAAAGCATAGCATATATTAAAAATATGTAACCTAAAGTAGGTACCTTTTTTGCCCCTTCAACCCCAAAAAACTAAACTTTAAATCTTTCTCACGGGGTGAGCAATACCTCACAAGGCAGCGAAAACCTGTTTTTCATATAGCCTCTTTGAGATTCTACAGGCGGTTCTTCTCGTGTTGCCCGGATACTAAACAAGTACCAAAATGAATTTTCCTGGACCAACTTATTTCATATTGGGCTTGGGTAAAGGTGTTATGGACATTAAGTGAAAAAACAACGAATCTTACCTAATAATGAAGCTAAGCGACCAAATTCTTCGGGTAAACTAACTAATTTATTATGAGAGACTAGAAGGACTTGCAAGGGCAGCTGAGATAAACACGGGGGCAACACACTAAGCTGATTACGACTGAAAATGAATATAAATTAATTACATAATTTAACCATGAAATACCTATGATATCTGATTAATAGTTTTAGGAATATGATTTGATATAATTTGACAACATAACTTGAAAATATACAATAATAAACTAAAGAAAAAACTAACAACAGAAAATTCTTTTAACAACAGAAGAAGTTATTCCATTGCATAAATTAGCTTTTTTTAATTTGGCGTTTTTGTTTAAAAATATAATGCAACAAAAAGTTTCAAAAAATAATTTGGTACAATTGAACAATATAATTTAAAAATACATGCTACATAATTCATTAAAAAAAAACTATTTTAAGCAACTAAACTATCCACAGCAGGCTTTTTTTAATTTTTCCTTAAGCTGCACAATCTTTCTATTATATAATCTTGCTTTCATAACTGACGCATAATATAGCTCTTAGAGAAAAGAAGAAAAAGGGTTAACCTTTTCCCATGGAAAATTTTGTAAGCGAAAATTACTTATTAAGGTCAGATTTTAATTTTAAGGGTCTTTTACATGTCAATAGACAATATTAATTGGTGGTGACTTTGATATTCAATAAACAATTACGTTGCCCTAAATTGTACATAGTATAAATACATTAAGTTTCTTGTGTCGTCAATTAGGATGCCTGTGCCCCCCCCCCCCTAGATTTTGAAAAATACCTTTTGGGGATGTTTTCACTGAAAAATACCTTATTTTTGGTGGTTTTCATTGGAAAAATTGAAAAAACAAGAAATTTGCTCCCCTGGACATCGAAAAAGACATTTTTACCCCCCAACACTGCTAGACTTCCATGAATTTCTGGATATTGAATTTCCTGTGTCCTTCTTTTCCACATAAAACATATCTGTAAAAAATTGCAATTTGCATAATTTATGGACTTTGCCCCGGGACTGTAAGGGTTATGTCATCCCTAGAGACATATTTACTTTTATAAGACAATCTTTAGGTCCAATCGACAATTTTCAACAAAGTCTCTATCTCAATATTTCGACTTGACACCACGGAGATTTAGAGAACGGGTGGCAAAAACAGACACAAAAAGGGGGCTAGTCGCCTTCCAATCACTTCTGACGTTAAAAGGGTACTAAAACTTTAAATCCCCGATCTAATGCCCCCTTACAAATTTCTTGAACCACACCTTCTACACCTTTTGGGATGGAGGAGAAGCGTGCGTAGCTGTGTTGGCCCCAAGCGGCTTAGTGCTGCGGTGAGTTGCTAGTAGTGGTAGTAGTAGTACACCTTCCATATGAAGTTATCGAGGGAAAAAAATAATACACTGAAGACACGTTACTCTTTACTAAAATTAACCCTACAGTGGTGCCTCTGATATTTTCGGGAGGTTTCTGATATTAAGCTTTAGGTTTTGGTGAAATTTAGCGGACGGATGGGATTTTAGGGGAGTGTTGAGACAACTTTAAAGGAGGCCCTAGACGGTCAATCATTTTGATCCTAAGTTTCCGTCAATCGATTGAGGTGTGCTTCAATCAACCCTTAAATGTCGACCCAAAGCTAATGCAACACGCGGCTTCTGATCAAAATGATCGAGTCACTCAAACTTTCTATCAATCACCATCAACGCTTGGCTCAAGCGTCAAAGAGGTTCCTAGACTGTCAATCATGCTTGTGTCAATCGATTGACGGAAGCTTTTGATCAAAATGATTGACCGTCTATGGTCTCCTTAAGCGACTGGACCACAGAGAAAGGACAACTAAGAAGAGTAGGATTTTTAGCAATTTAATAGGGGGAAGATTTTAACAGATTTAAAAATACTAACGGTTTTAACAGTGCGTGCAGTGTCTGGCCATTTCATTGAAAAAGTAGAAAATTTCAAAAAAACTTGGATAGATGATATAATAAGCTTAACAAATTACTGGATTATTGCTGAATTTTCTACGAAAGTGATGATTAATCAGCATTTTTTTTCTTTCAAGGCATACGTTAGGCTGGAACTCTTGACAGGTTAAATTGGTTGGTTCCCTTTAAGCTGGTACGCCTACTTGTGACGCAAAGTTTGTATTATTAACTCTTCACAGCATTTTAAAGTGCCTAAGAGGACAACTATGCAGTTTAGAGTCGAACAAAATCGTCAAACCCTAGATGACATCCCTGATTTTATTATTTTTTTTTTTTTTTTTTTTTTTTTTTTTTTTTTTTTTTTTTTTTTTTTTTTGACAATAATCCCAGTCTCCACTATTATAAATTTTACATACCCTTTAGACTGGACTGGTTAGGTTTTCTCTCGCAAAACGTTTGATAGTAGCATGTTGCAAAACGGAAGGATGTATTTCCTGCTTATGTGGTCGACTGAAAATCTGAAGAAAAAACAATATGGAACACGCAAACATAACGGTAGGCAGATCACTCCACAAAGTGCGGCTAAAACAAGGCCGTATCCAGGATTTTTGTTCTGGGGAGGGGGGGAACTTTAAAAACATATTAACAATTTGTTTATATGGATTTTTGTTACTTTTTACGAGTAAGATAATAATTTCGAGGGGGGGGGGTACCAAACGACTCATGTTTCTACTGCACTCGAGGGGCGAATCTCCAGCATTTTTATTGGGGAGGGGGGCAAGAAGGGTCCATACCTAGATAATCAAGGGGGGTGGGCTACATAATAATTTTTCTCCAAATTATTGGGAGGGAGGGAGGGGGCAACTGCCCCCCCCCCCCCCCCCCCCAAACGAAGCCCCTGCTGCACTCCCTGCACAGCTCAAACCTAAATTGCGGTTCTTTTTAATTTTTTACATTATTTTATTCCATATTTACTTCATCCACTTAATTTATCTAAAGGCACTATTACTAACATGATTATAAGGTCATCGCAACCTAGAGTCGCCTCCAGTTGGTAGACACTCTCCCTCCATCCTACACACCGTCTCTAAAGCTTCGGTTAAATCCAAAAGAATCCTAGACGAGTTTATCTTATTTTGTATAGTGCCATCCCAGCCTATAATTAGGGCAGCCGGCCTATTCCTGACGGGTGACTTCAAGCGATAAGCCCACGCCAGCAAAGCCACTCAACTAGAAAATGCTTAACCCACATAACAAATAGAAAAAAAAATTACCTCAGGTCCAGGAATGTAAGAGACTGAAGATAAATAATTTCTTGTGGCAAACTTTTGATATTATTTTGATACAGGTTTAATGTCTCCATTGAAGGACATTCAGTCAACTCCAGCGGCAGCTCAAATAATCGATTTTTCGATAAATCTGTCAACAGAAAAATAAAAAACGTTAGTATTCTTCAACACAAATCACTGTCTATTCTAATTAAAGTGTGATTATTTTCGGCAGAGAGAATTCAAAAAGTGCTGAATTGCAATACATTTTTCACGGAGGTGTGGAAAATGAAACAAAATAACTCAAGTTGCTTGGCTTTTCATGGGGATTGTTTTTTTGTTTTATTTTTTCGCAATAAACGGATTTTTGTCTAATCTATGATGAGCAGAGCAACTACAAAAATGACAGCGATATAATTTTAAAGTTGTAACAAACGCAAATCAAATACCCTGTCTTTAAAAGGGAAGTTCCATTTATAAGCTCACCCGTCTTATGAAGAGTAAACACAAAAATTTTCTATTTTCTCTTTTCCTTATCTAAAGAAAGAAAAGAAAAAAAAACTCAACTCGTATTAATTTGATCAAACTACTTCGGCAGGTTTGTCGCTGTAGCTCAGTTTTACACGTTTTTTTTTACAAAATTA
Organism: Artemia sinica; assembly: GCA_027921565.1. Lineage (NCBI taxonomy): Eukaryota > Metazoa > Arthropoda > Branchiopoda > Anostraca > Artemiidae > Artemia > Artemia sinica. The sequence continues at coordinate 16,892,164 of CM051271.1, read as the reverse complement.
ATGTTCTTAGTCTATGTTTCCCACTCTTAAACACTATCGATCAGATTACTCCGTTTGTCTATATCCAATTTGGATCTTAGTATCCATAGAAGTGTCCTCATATTTTTCTAAATGCATTATGTTCCCTTTTCTTCAGTGGCGCCAATTCACAAAAATGTGTGTGTGTGGGGGGGGGGATGCATTTTGTTAAGTCTAGGAAAGGTAATTTTTGTTTTTTCCATATATTTCTTTTTAAAACAAAGAAGGTATTCTACAGAATCTGGGAGAGGGCAAAAAATTAGGGGAATGCCCCTCCCAATAAGCGCCATTGCCTTGATCACAACTAGAAATCTTTAAAAAAATAGAGGTATGGGTATCAAAATGATTTCCAGAGTACCTGTGACGAGTTATATCGCAATATGATTTGCTAGATGTTTTCCAGAGAAATTGCCAACGGATCGTTTCGGGTACCCGACTGACTGACCGTACTTCCAACAGTAGGCTGTACAAAAAGTGTGGTTCAATCCAGCTTTCTAAGGCTACAATGAGAGAAAGGTTGAGATGGCTAGGGCACGTTCTGCGGATGAATGATGACACATTGTCCTTTTCAGCCAACTGTCTAGGGCTAAACGGAAAGCAGATCTTCCATGATTGGGATGGGAGGATATCGTAAAGAAAGATTTAAGGGGAATGGGAACTTCCTGGGAGGATGTAAAGAGGGAGGCTTTGAATAGAATAGAGGAGCGTGCGTAGCTGCGTTGGCCTCAGGCGGCTTGGGGTTGCGGCGAGTTGTTAGTAGTATTAGTGGTTATTTCGCACAAACAACTGGTCCTTATTAGATGTCAATAAAACAAAACCTTCTTTTTTCCGCTGTCCCGTAAAACTTATGTAGTGTACTATACTATACTATCTTTAAAAACACAAAACTAGAAATAATTAACTGGATTTGAAAATGAAGAAGAAACCGAAAATTTATAAAGAAAAAACAACAAAGACAAAAGTGTGTCGGCTATACCTTAGAAACTTTCCTTTGCATAAAAAATAGGGTACTGCTCTATTAGCTGGGAAACACGCGAGACAGCCACTTGAGAAAAGCAAAGATCAAATAGGCATTACCTGGTAATTTCTATCTGACGCTGAATAAACAAGGGGTTTCTCACCCCGGGAACTAGATTTAAAGTTTAGTTTTTTGGGCTTTAAGGGGAAAAAAGGTACCTAGGTTAGGTTAGATTACGTATTTAATATATGCTATGCTTTAGGCCACCCCCTAATGTGCAAATATACAGCCGTTTATGTTGACACTTTAATGTTGACACTTTGAGATGGCATTTTCATTGAAAAATACCTTTTTTGGTTTATTTGGTTGACAAAATCGAAAAAATTGCCCAAGGAATTTGGAAAAATACGCTTTGCCCCTCCCCCTCAACATTTTCGTGAATTGTTATCACTGTTTGGATTCGTTAATCTATTTTCATCTTGTTTTATTGTCCCATTGACTTTTTGTCTCATCTTCAATCTTTAACCATATCAAATTTTGAATTGTCGCCTTGTTAATAAGGACTTTTTAAATATGTACGTTAAGATCCCTTCCATAGCTAAATATGAACAATATTTAAAAAATAAGTTTCTAGGAATTAGCCTACTTTTTTGTAGGCTATACTTTTTCGTAAATTTGCTTCTCCTGGCCAAAGAACTGGGCGATTTTGAAGCGAATTTTGAGAAAGAAAAACTCTCACGACCATGAAATTGCAGTCACAAAAATGGAAAGGTATTGTTTACACAATTTGATCTTAAGGTCAGAATGACATCTGCTAAATAATCCATCATGAGAAACACTCGGCGTCTTGGCTGATGCTTTTAACATTAGCCCGAACTTCCATGTCGATTCCAATGTTTATCTTTCCTATGTATTGCCTTTTCATATTAATGGATAGTTAACAAGTTTATTTTTTTCCTTATGCCTTGGTGCAGCCAGCGGCCTTTTGCTGAGTCGTTCAGAGGCCATATTAATTAACTCCATAAAAGAGATATAGGTGGTAATTGGCAAAGAAAATACATTGTCGGTTTCGGCTATAATGCAGGTCCTATTATGTGGAGAGGAAAATATCTAGCTTTTTTCTAATGTGTGTTCAAGTATGAAGAAAAGGATCAGGTAGTTTTTAGTTTGAAGTCAGTAGGTGCAAAGCGTCCCCTCCCCCCATGAAAAATTTGCCTGGGATGATTCGCACCCGCAGAAAATTACCCCACTTGAAATTCCCCAACTTGAGCGACCACAGATAAAGTACAAAATGGGCACCCCGAAATTTCGAAAAGATGTCGTAAGGGATAACAAAAGGACCAGATGTCTGCCTTTAAATTATTTTTTTTTTTTAACTGAAAGTAATTAGCAACATTAAAACTCAAAACGAACAGAAATTATTCCGTATATGAAGGGTTACCCCCTCCTCAATACCCTGCTTTTTACGTTCCCCTCCCCTCATGGGAAACTATCCCGTGGAAATTTTCTTCAAAGTAAAATACCCCCCCCCCGTAGAATTTCCTCCCCCACTTATAAAATGTCTTGCGGACGATTCAGCCTGAAAAAATCTCCTTAGGATACTTTCATTTGAAAAAGACTAATTTCTAATCATTGTCCCGATGAACCTGAGACCCCCTTTGTGTGGAAATTTTTTCCGGAAATCCAAACAAGCCGAAAATAGCCCCCGGATAATTCCCTGGAGCATCTCCAAATGCCAAATTGAGTAGACAAAGAGAAAGTAAGACAAATAAGAAACTTCTACAATAGGGTTATCGGATACGCTGAACCTGATGGTGCAATTCTAAATAAGATTCATTGACGTTTGGGGGGAGGGGGTTCCCCCTTTTTCGAAAATCCGGCAAATTTTTTCAGGATTTAGCTTTTGATGGGAAACACTAAACTTAATGAATCAGCATAATAAGCCGATTCTTATCATATATCTGTTGATACCAAAATTCCGTTTTTTTTTCGAGTTTCGATTACTCGCGCCGCGTCGCTCCTAATAGTTCGTTATTACGAACTGTTTGAAATCCAACATGCCTTTTTCAGTAACAAAATTAATAAGAAAATGAAGGGGATCAAACAGGTCATCAAACTTGCTGAGCAAAAATACAAACAAAAGAAACCAGATATAGATAAAAGACAAAAACAGACAAAGCAAAAATTAAATAAAATAAAAGCCAAATTAGAAGCATATAAAATCTAAAAGTCTCCTTAAGAAAGAAAAACGATAATTTCTCAAGTAAAAATCCTTGAATAAGTGTCAAGGAAACATGTTCACATTTTCTGAGCGAAAATAAGAACAAAACAAACCGGGTAAAGATAAAAATGCATATACAGCCAACGCGGAAATTAAAAAGAAATGAAGACTCGAATTGCAAAAGCTAACAGTGGGGAAAAAACGACAGCAGATAAAATGAGTAACATGGAATAAATACAAAAGTCAGAAAAAAAAAATACATATCCATGGTCTTTCTTTGGCAAAAACAAAACTCCAAGTTTTTGTAGATCAGAGCTTGAAACCTTTAGTGGGGTTCTCTGTTCGTTTTGTAGGGAAGGTACAGATGCCTCAAACAGTGCATTTTAATGCCAAAATATCTTACGTCTCATTAGGCCTACATATAAATGCAGAAACCCAAAAACGAGTAGAATTTATTCCTTTGAAAGATGCTCATTTGATCAGAAATTGAGAGTTCTAGTCCTTTTTCAAACAGTTCGTGGTACTGTTTAAGCACCTCGCTCTTTACGCTAAAGTTTGAATTTTGTCGAATCACTCCTGAAACACAAAGGCTGTTTAATTAGAACAATAAGACGCTTTTTTAAAGTACTAAAAAACTTCAGCGCAAAGAGCGTGTAATGAGGAGAGGACAGCCCCCTTTATATACGTAATAATTTCTGTTCATTTTAAGTCTTAATGTTGCTCCTTACTTTCAGTTGAAAAAAGCTTGTTTTTTTATTTAATTTTCAGTTGAAAATGATTGGAGACCAAACAGTCCCATTCCAAGAACCCTTTTTGATATCTGGTATTTTTTGTTACCCCTTAGGACATCCGATCGACATTTTGAGGTACCTATTTTGTACTTTCTCTTTGGCTGCTCAATTTTGCGTGAATTTTCCATGGAGGGGGGGGGGGGTTATCCCGCCGGCCCTAAAGTCAATAAAGGGTTCAAATAAAATCTGGCAAAAATTATGCACCTTTTTTGGGCGCAATTCCAGTAAATACAAAATCCTTGTTTTAGAAGCGAGTATCCTTACGGATGTACAAATTCAGTATCAATCAGTTGCTTTTACATTAAAATCTGAAAAAAGGTTTTATAAAATCACAGGAAATATTCTAAAAATTATGAGATTTAAGAGGAGGGCCTCTTCCAGAGTGCAGGGCCTAATCTATCCTACTCGGCAAAATAAAATTTATCCCAATAAGCCCTAGACTATTTCCAGTCAATCCTGGTGGGAAAATGTCATATCTGAATCTAAAGTATACGTCAATCCCCAATTCACCCCTTCTGCAACTACAATTAGGACGATAGGACTATATTCTTTCTGCATATCTTATCTACACAAGAGATGATAAAGAAGAGTTACAGGCGGGAGAGATATGAAAAAAAAAATTGATACCCCTACCCAACTCCTCTTCTTAGATCTATAACACAATCACCAAGAAACGGGTGGTCTTTAATACATTTTTTCACTTAAGAAAACCCCCCAAGTTCCTGAGACCCCTCCCCCTTTCTTGGAGAGTCAAAAGAGAGTGAGCAAGATACAGTAACAGACATCTCGAGGTAATTAAGTTCCTCCAACATACAGCACAATGAAATATAATTTAAAATTGAAATAAAATTACCATACAGTTGAAATACTATGTTAGAGCTAGAATCGTTTTTGCGATGCCACTAATTATTCTTCTTAAAAATCACGGTAATTATTTCCTTTAATTTGGCAATAACAACAAAAAAAGGAAACCACAAGTTGGAAACTACTGAAACGTCAATAAAAGTGCCACCATCAAAAATGTTAATAAGAATTATAAACTGTATTCTTTCCTTTGAAAGTTGAACAATTGGTTAATTCACCAAAATATTACGGTTAGGCTACCAATTATATTCAAGTGTCAGCCAGTAACTATTATGTAAATCTTTCAGAAATCGCTCTTTTGAAGCTCTTCGGGACAGTAAAAACTGTATATAAAGCCTGTTCAACTCAGCCCAACTAAATAAAATGGACCAGTCTTGTTTGCTTGCGACATTAAACTGTGAAATCTAAACTAACAACAAGCCAGTAAACAGGGACTTCAAACCAGGGGGCCATGCCCCTTGGAGGCATTCAAGTTCAATTCTGGGGCCACATGAATTCCAAAATATGGGGCTCAATCTCCTAAAACTAATACTCGAGTATACATCTGGGGCATAATATTAAAAAGCAGGTGACAATGACAAATTTTGACATTTACAATGGAAATATGAAACTATATTGAACAGCCCATTGCATGAGTCATCAAAAGGTTATGAGTCATCAAAAGGTAAAGAAACCTTGCTCTATAGACCAATGAGTATGTTTTTCAAAACACTACAGCTAGAAAACACAAGTATATGATTCGGATTCTAAATTCAAATCAAGTATCAAAACCTTACCCACAAGTATTCCAAACAACATACACCATACTTATTCAAACAAAATAGGAAAAATCAATCAAGGTCAAGATCAGCCCTAAAAAAATTTGGACAAAATCTTAAAAATTTAAGGCATAATGTATGTAAAAGAAAGTAGATGCTTCTTCCTATCTCCATTCTACCAAATAGGGGTGTCACAGCGGTTGGGGGGGTCAGCACCCAATCTTTTTGAGACTTTGTAAAGTTTGGACCAAAAGTACAAAATTATACTGAATCCAAGGAAAAATGGAGTAGTTACAACAAAATCTCAGAGAGTCCAAAATTCAGAACTACAATTTATAAATTATGTGAAGGAAGTCTTGTTGTGCAATGTCTAGTTATTAAATATATATATATATAAATATATATATATATATATATATATATATATATATATATATATATATATATATATATATATATATATATATATATATATATATATATATATGTATGTATATACATATATATATATATATATATATATATATATATATATATATATATATATATATATATATATATATATATATATATATAATATATATATATATATATATATATATATATATATATATATATATATATATATATATATATATATGAATGCAATTGTATATTTATATGTATATAAAGACATATAATCATCCTTAGAAAAGAAAAAAAATGATATAGATCATTTGAAAGGAATTACCAGCTTTGTATACATCTGTCAAATCAAAGCTCCTAGTCCCAAGTTTGGCTACATCTCTCAGCTTCCTTCCACTTAACTTTAAAACGCCACTCAATTGTGCCTCTTCAAGACATTTTTCAACTGAACGATTTAAATTCTTTTGAGTTGATCTGTCAGTGGAATCACTAGTTTTCTTCACAGCACTCATTTCAAAGCCACATGGGGTTTGTTTTCAGACACACAAAATAAGTACATACTCCAATGAGGATTAAGTCCTATAAAAACAAGAAACATTAAACCCAACTTATTAGAAAAATATATTCAGGGCATTAGACAAAAAAAAAGGACAACCCAAGACAACACTTGGACACAGAGAGGGACAGGTCTGACTGACGAGAGGAATCAGTGGCTTAAATTCACAAAACTTTGTTGGGGGGGGGGGGGCAAGATGTATTTCCAATACCTAGGTGAGGGCAAATTTGCTGTTATTTTCAATTTCTTGAAATAAAATAACAAAAAGGTACTTTTCAATGAAAATACTCAAAAAAAAAAATTCAAAATCAAGGGGATGGAAACCCCTTGCCCCCATTAACACCACTGAGAAGAATTCCCACTAAGCTTCACTAAATGACTTTTCATTAAAATATACTTTGGGGGAAATCTGCTAAAACAAAGAAGAGGTAATAACTAAAATAGTAATAACAATAATATGTGAATACAAAGCAAATAATGCTGCATACAAAAATGTGGAAATATCAAACAGTTCGTGGTAACGAACTGTAAGTAAGGAGCGACCCGGCTCAATGGTAACCGAAACTCTAGAAAACGGTATTTTGATACAAATAGATACATCAAAAGAATCACATTTTAATGCTGATTTCAAATATATAAGTTTCATCAAGTTTAATCCTTTCCATCAAAAGTTAGGCGCCTGAGAAAATTTGGCTGATTTTCGAAAAAGGGGGGAAAGACCCCCTAAAAGTCATAGAACCTTAATGAAAATCACACCATCATATTCTGCGTATCAGAGAACCCTACTGTAGAGGTTTCAAGCTCCCATCTACAAAAATGTGGAATTTTGCATTTTTTGCCAGAAGAAAGATCACGGGTGCGTGTTTATTTGTTTGTTTGTTTTTTTTTTTTTTTTCCCCAGGGGTGATCGTATCGAACCAGTTGTCCAAGAATATCGTGGAAGGGCTCATTGGAATGGAAATTGAAAGTTCTAGTGCCCTTTTTAAGTGACCAAAAAAAATGGAGGGCAACTAGGCCCCCTCCCACGCTCATTTTTTTCCCAAAGTCACCTGATCAAAATTTTGAGATAGCCATTTTGTTCAGCATGTTCGAAAATATTATAAGTATGTCTTTTAGGATGACTTAATCCCCCGAACTTCCCGGGGGGAGGGCTGAAAGTTATGAACTTTACCCAATGTTAACACATAGTATTGGTTATTTGGAAGTATACAGACGTTTTCAGGGGAGATTTTTCCTGGTAGTGGGGGGGAGGGGGTGGGTGGGTCAGGGGTTATGTGGGAGGAGTCTTTCCATGAAGGAAGTTTTCATGGGGGAAGGGACATTGCTATGAAGGGGACGCCGGACTTCCCAGCATTATTTAAAAAAAGATCATAAATTTAATATAAAAAACAAGTATTTCAACGGCAACAGCAGCAACATCGAAACTTTAAACGAACAGAAAATATTACATATATAATTGGGTTCACCCCGTAGTCAATGCCTCGCTCTTTAAGCCAAAGATTTTTTAGTACTTTCATAAGAGCTATTTATTCTAATTAACGGCCTTTGTGATTAAGCGGTCATTTCTAAAGAATTGGAACAAGATTTGAACTTTCGCTTAAAGAGCAAGGTATTGACTAGGGGGCGAACCCCCTAATAAATGTATTAAAAATATATGAATATAGAAGTTGGTTACGTAAGTTAATTCGTAAGTTACGTATATTTATTACTAATAAAAACGTTCGTAAATAAAATTAAACAAGTTTCGAGAAAGCCATTTAACTAAATAAAAGTAAATTAATATGAAAATTTTGTTTTAATTATTCATGTACGGTGAGCCAAGATCAAAACCTGCATTTATTCAAAAACGTTCAAAAATTAAATAAAAAAAAACAAGTTTTTTAAACTGAAAGTAAGGAGCGACATTAAAACTTAAAACGAACAGAAATTATTCTGTATATGAAAGAGACTGTCCCCTCCTCAACGCCTCGCTCTTTACGCTAAAGTTTGACTCTGTCTCACAACTTTATTTTTTAAAACAATAAAAAACTTTAGCGTAAAGAGCGAGGCGTTGAGGAGGGGACAGTCTCTTTCATATACAGAATAATTTCTGTTCGTTTTAAGTTTTAATGTCGCTCCTTACTTTCAGTTTAAAAAACTTGTTTTTTTTTATTTAATTCAGATAAGGGCAACCATATTTTATTTTTATTTACAGAGGAGACTATCATCTTTTGAAACTGCAGAAATATTATGTTTAAATAAGGTGTTTTAAATACATAGCCAACTATCTGCCAACAAACACAAGCAGCTTACTCAGCTTTGTTGTTTAAAAGTTAAATTTAAGGCCTTATTACTAATTTATTTCTTAAATGCCAAAATGAATACAGATTTCTCATTTTTTAACAAAATTAAATTTTAAAAAAAAGTTTGTCAACTGAAAGTCAGGAGCAGCATTATAACGAGAAGAACAGAAATTCTTCTACATGCGAGGGAAACTACCCCTTCCTCAACCCTTGCTCTTTATGTCAAAGCTTTTAGTAATTTAAATAGGTTTTCATTCCAATTTAATAGCCCTTATCTTTCATCAGTTGTTATCAAAGAATTAAAACAAAGAGTTAAGCTTTAGATGGTGCTAAGCCTGATGGTGTGATTTTCATTAAGATTGCTGGACTTTTTGGAGGTGTTTTCTCCTTTCTTGAAAATCAAGCCAATTTTCTCCAACTTGTAGTTTTTGATGATTAACATTAAACTTAATGAATTTCAGATATTTGGAATCAACCTAAAAGACCAATTCTTTAAGTGTATTAATTTTTAATATAATTCCTCCATCTTACAAGGTTGCTCCTTACTTACAGTTTGTTGCCATTAACTGTATGAAAATCTAAATTTTGCTTGAATCCTAGCCAAAAATTCCTGGAACCACTTTGCCAAGACCTAGGGTAAACAATTTTGTCCTAAAGATAATTATATTTCAGATCTGGGTCATGAAGCTTTTGTGGGGATGTGTGATAGTGATATTGAGTTTTGTTTTGTTTGTTTGCTGAAAACATATACATCCATCTATCTATCTATATGAGTATGACCACTTTTCATTATAGTGAAAGTTGTTTTTTATAGCTACATTCATAAGAATTATGCAACCTTAGTCTAAAGTGGGTACTAAATTATTAGTTAACTCCAACTGGAATTTTAGTTTGAAAAAAATTAGATGTGAAAATCTCTCTTGCCTTAAACAAAGGATTTAAGACCACTTATTAATAGAGAAGGATTGAAGCTGTAAAATAACCCCAAACAAATCAGCAAACAAGAAACAAATCAGCATGTTTCAAACCTGCAAGAAAGTTAGAAAAGTCCCCTCAGTAGGTTTTCCTCCACCATTTGCATTCCTAGATGTGTATTTGATGTATGTAAAGTAATAGAGAGCTGCCTTGATTTGGACAAAAAGAAATTCACAGCATCAAGACAACAGAACACATTTGTATGCATGATAGTTACAAAATGGGCCCTTATACATCAGCTACAAACTGTTTTTTTTATATAATTAATAGCTTTTGTTTAACTTATTACCTTAATAAATACAACATATTACAGCAATTTTAGTTTTCAAATCTTCAAAGAAGAAGTTCTCATATAAAGAAAACCATTTTGCCCATGATGAGAAAACACTTTATACAAGAAAACATATTTTGTCCTATAAAATTGTGTTGCATTTGTCAATGATGAACAGTGGCATAATTTTGTCAAAAGCCTGGGGGAGGGGGGCAAAGTTGGAGCCAATTTTCCTAAATCAAGTGAAAATGAGCCATGTAGCACCATAAAGGCAAAGATATACTAAAGAAAGCTGACTAGTTTCTGTGGATGTTTGAATTATACAAGCTTATCTTAGTTTCAACAATTTTTGAATCAACTAAATTTCAGCTTAAGGGGCTAACTTGGGTGTGGGGGGGGGCAGTTGTCCTCTCTGCTCCATAGCAAGTTACACCCCTGGTGAGGAGTTGTTGTGATGTACTTATACTTTTATAAAATTTGAAGACTCAATTTAACATAGACAGAATACTTTTTATTTTATGATGGCAGTAGGTGTGAAATTTGCATGCTATAATACAGCCACAAAATTACAGTTGAAAACCCCAGTTCAATATTATTTGAGATTGAACTCGAGAGCTTTTTTGTTTTCTTCTTCATGCTGATTGTGATGTTGTAGTTGTGATAGCTGGATTTTGAAATTCTCTTTTTGGCTACAAATCAAAGAATTTGAGAATCAAAATCATAGCACAGCATAACCCATTCAGATGCACCAAAATAATTCCAAAACCAAAGAGGCATAGCTCTGTGAAGAGAACATGTGATTGTGTAATATAAGATGTGGTCCCTGATATAGTAATTAAAGCACCTTATGTGATAGACTGTTGAGTACAGAGTGTCTATACATGCTAGTTTTTGAATATTCATTATTCATTAAAAGACAAAGCATGGGTTGTGTGTAGTATTCACACCCTGTAAGGGAAATTGCACAGAAGTTCCAACTACAAAAATGATGTTGCTAAGGTAGTTTCATATTCTCACACCTAACTTACCCAAGATTTGGAAAGTTCTGTCAATAATTTCAACCACTGAAAGACACAACAGAAAAAGTAATGCAAAATGACAACATATAACTTTTATCAAAATGTTCCACTGGAACTGTTGAAAACAAGATTTGTGACTTGTTACTGCATGAAGTGGTATAAGTTTGAAGGAAAAGACCAGAAAATGCAGTTAAGCCTGTATGCCTGGAGTCAAAAGACTGAGAAGGAAGTATTTGAATATGTACACTCTCTCTTTAAAATGCCAAAAATTAGCATTAGTAAAAAAATTACAAAGATTTCATCTGAGCAAAAGAGACCTAGGCTATTCAGTTCTGCAACAACCTGTGGCTAGAAGCCAGAGAATTAGAAACAGAAGTAGGTTAGAGATAGGACAGAGAAACATAGAGGCAAGAATGACTTTGTCATATGCCATAGAAAAAGAGTGAACTAACTGATGAAGCTAAGGAGCAAAAAAAAACAGAGAGGGGGAGGGGATCTATTTGTTGGTTGTTATAACTAAAACCTAACTAACTCTTGTAAATAATGCATTTTACACATTTTGATCTGATGATAATTTACTCCATAGTAATTCATAAGGCAATGACAGTGGATATTTAATATTTAGGTCAGAAAACAGCTTTTCCTTATCTATACATAGTCTACATGCCCTATTATTATAGTGACAAAAAAGGCAGGCATATATGCATCTTCTAAGCCCTAGGAATAAGAAAAGGGTAGACATAGTAGTTTGGCAATACCTTCCTGGTATGTATAGGCCCTGGATCACATTCCTGAAAGTTTCATTCATGTAAATCAACAAGGCCTACTTTCCAAGATGAAAAGAACCAACCCCCTAAACTAATATTTTATCATTTCTTTCCAGAAAGTGAGCAATAAATAAGTACAGTCTTTATATAGCCCTAATAATAGCCAATAAGTTTCCATTAATTAGGCTATATCTAGTGGTTCACAACAGATTTTTGCATAAATGGGTTTTCTGTAGTCTTAACTCAATTTTAGTCATAAACTGATTGTAATATTTACCAAAATATTGTTTGAAATTATTTTAAAAAGTGGATAACAATGGAAAGAAACATAATAATCTGACTTATAGATACATCATGGATAATATAAAGTAAGACTAAGTGTTTTAAACATTTTGATTAGTTTTTTATATGCTTTTAGGCTGTATCTGGGATCATTGGGGAGAAGGCAGTATTTATTGTCAGACAAGTGACTGTGCTATTTGAAAATAGCATAAAATAAGGAATTTATTTGAAGGTCTAGATTAAAGGCTATTGAGAATGTAACATGTTAAGAAAACAATTCTTACTTTGTAACATGCAGGATGATCACAGTTAGCACATTTAGACTGCAGCTCTGCAATGCTTTACACTCTAATCCCTCCTCCCCCTAATATACAAATATAAACTATAGGCTCTATAGCCCAATACATTTTGCCAATGTAGCCTATCTCTCTGGTTTTAACCAGAGTACCCATAAATTGAATAGACTGTGACAAAACAAAACTGGAAAAAAAGAATAATAGGTTGTGGAATGTAGGCTACTGGAAATATATAATTTGGGCTAGGCCTAGGGTAAGACACCCAGTAGTTGGCCACCTGCCTATTCTCGGACAGAATCTTTTATACTATTTTAATAACCAATTTACAATGAGCCATTTGTATGTCCAAGTTTAGGCAGAATTGTCACTTGTTAGTAAATTCAAAAATAGGAGGCACTGTACAAGTGAAACTATTTGAATTAGTAACCTACTTGTTCAGAAATTCTTCAGACATTTTTTGATACAAAAATTAAGTTTCTAGGTGGTATAATACAGTAATTAGAGTAGTTTAAATGTCAAAAAGTTTTCAAAGTGATTAAAGTGTCCGACTACTGGGTGTCTTACCCTATATATTTGCACATTAGGGGAGGAGAGGTTAAAGTAAAGGGGAGGAGGTCTAGTGAAAATGTGTTAGCCTAGCTACTCTTATTCTACATATTACCACCTAACCTGACCTTAATCCATTTGAAAGGTTTAAAATCCTCTGGACCTGTAGCGCTCTTGAGTTGATGACCCTCAGTTAAGCCAGTAAATTTTTACCAAATCATATTATTGAGTTACAAATAAAGTTAATATACCACTTGATGCCTTTTTTATGCTCTTTACAAATATAATAACCATTTGTGTCAGAAATGACTTTTAGCCCCCACCCCTATTTATACAATTCAGGGTATATATTTGCACATTAGGGGGGTGGTGGTAAATTTAATTTCTGATGTAAATGACAGGTAAGTTTAAAATTTCCTCCTACCCCCCTAATGTGCAAATATATACCCTGAATTGTATAAATAGGCCTAGGGGGCTAAAATTCATTTCCAACAAAAATGATTATTAGCCTATATTTTTAATGGGAATAAAGAAGGCATTGAGTGGTATATTCACTTTATTTGTAACTCAATAATATGATTTGGTAAAAATTTACTGTTAAGCCTGTACTGCCTCTTCTCTCACTCCTTGTAAAGAATTGGGCTATTTTCTTATCATGTTTCCTCCTCAATAGCCCCTAATCTAGACCTTTACCACCTAAACTAGTTTGTTAAATTCTTTGCAGTTCATATTATTGACTTACAAATAAAGAAAACATACCACTTGATGCCTTTTTTTATGCTCTTTCCAAATATAATAATCATTTTTGCCGCAAATGAATATTACTCCCCCCCCTATACTTACAAATTCAGGGTATATATTTGCACATTAGTCCTAAAATTTAGCCCCTATTAGACTAGCCTAATGCATAATTAGCCTAGGCTAATGTAGAATATAAAAAAAAATGACTGTGTTATTCACTAGATTCAACTTATAGTAGACCTATTAAAGAAAGAAAGATCATTTACCACCAGAGATGATAAGGCTGTGAGTGTCTCAGCATATCCAAAAACTATCACATTTCACACCCATAGTAGATAGTAAGCTAATTTTAAAAATCCGACATATTGCTGCTGAATAGTAAGATTTATTGCCATCTATTAAGAAAAAAAACACTTAAAAAAGGGCGTATGTATTTCATGATTTTGGGTTTTCCAGACAAATTTTGAAATAAAAAAGAAAACACAATTAACTGAGTAAAGTCTACACCTTGAAGTACTTTATGATTATGTACTTTATAACTATGTAGGTATGTACTCAAGTACGCTATGATTTATCTTCGTAGGCAGCGCAATAGCGCTGCCTAAGTAAAGAACAATGTTGGCACAATGTATTATTTATTTTTCCATACCAGGGCATTTCGTGTTGAAGGAGTTGCTGTAGAAACTTCGAAAAGGGCTCATTCGATCGGAAATTGGAATGGCTAGTGCCCCTTATAATAATTAATTAAAAAAAACTTTTTCCACAAAATAAATTTTTCAAAGATAAGTAAAGAACTCCATTAAACAAAACATGAGCAAAAATAAAATCAAATAATCTACCAAGCATGAAACTACCACAAATCAGCATCGATAAATAAATGAAACCCAAAACGAACAGAAATTACAATAAATAACCTAGTCAAACTCAAAACGAGCAGAAATTAACATGAGTAGGGCTCAAAACCTCTATGCCTTCCCAAGGCCAGAACATAATTTGCACTATACTGAAAAAATATAAATGTTTTTACTTTTATAACTTTAATAAATAAAATAAAACTAACATTTTGATTACTAAATATCAGTATATGTATATTAAAGTGACAATGCACATTCATTTGTATGAATGCCGTGCTCTAATGGAAAAAATTAATAAATAATACACTGTGCCAACATCGTTCTTATATGCCCCCAGGGCAAAACTTAAAACCCTTGCCTTGAGGGATGTGGGGGAGTGTACTCCTCTTTACTTAGTCCCCGTTTCTTGTCTCGGTCTCGAGTGTCCCAGTTCTTTACTTAGGCAGCGCGATCGCGCTACCTATGATTTATGCAACAGCTTTCTATATAAACCTTATATGCCCCAGGGCATAACTTACAACCCCTAAACTGAGGGCTCTGAGGGGGTTATCATCCTAAAAGACCTAATTTCCGGAACGTTCAACTACGTTGAACAAAATGGATATCTCAAAATTTTGATTGGATGTGTTTTGGAAAATGGGGGGCGTGAGAGGGGCGTTAGTTGCTATCCAACCACTTTCAACTATTAAAAAAGGTGCTAGCCCTTTCAATTTCCAATTGAATGAGCCCTTTTGAAGTTTCTACGACAGCGCTTTCAATAAAAACTTTATATGCCCCAGGGCATAACTTACAACCCCTAAACTGAGGGCTCTGAGGGGGTTATCATCCTAAAAGACCTAAT
Organism: Artemia sinica; assembly: GCA_027921565.1. Lineage (NCBI taxonomy): Eukaryota > Metazoa > Arthropoda > Branchiopoda > Anostraca > Artemiidae > Artemia > Artemia sinica. The sequence continues at coordinate 16,876,719 of CM051271.1, read as the reverse complement.
TTCCGGAACGTTCAACTACGTTGAACAAAATGGATATCTCAAAATTTTGATTGGATGTGTTTTGGAAAATGGTGGGCGTGAGAGGGGCGTTAGTTGCTATCCAACCACTTTCAACTATTAAAAAAGGTGCTAGCCCTTTCAATTTCCAATTGAATGAGCCCTTTTGAAGTTTCTACGACAGCGCTTTCAATAAAAACTTTATATGCCCCAGGGCATAACCTACAACCCTTGCACTGAGGGCTCTGAGGGGGTTATCATCCTAAAAGACCTAATTTTCAGAACTTTCAACTACGTTGAACAAAATGGACATCTCAAAATTTTGATTGGATGTGTTTTGGAAAATGGTGGGCATGAGAGGGGCGTTAGTTGCTATCCAACCACTTTCAACGATTAAAAAAGGCACTAGCCCTTTCAATTTCCAATTGAATGAGCCCTTTTGAAGTTTCTACGACGACGCTTTCAATAAAAACTTTATTAGCCCCCAAGGAATAACTTCAAACCCTTGCCCTGAGAGCTGTGGGGGAGGGGTTGTCATCCTTAAAGACCTAATTTCCAAAACTTTCAACTACGTTGAATAAAATGGCTATCTGAAATTTTGATTGGATGTGTTTGGGGGAATGATGGGTGTGGGGAGGGGGCTAGTTCCCCTCCAATCACTTTCGACTATTAAAAAGGGCACTAGCCCTTTGAATTTCCAATCGAATGAGCCCCTTTTGAAGTTTCTACGACAACGCCTTCTATAAAAACCTTATAAGCCCCCAGGGCACAACTTAAAACCCTTGCACTGAGGGTTGTGGGGGAGTGTCCTCCTCAAAAATATATTTTCTATCTGGAAATCAACTACGCTGAACAAAATGGCTATCTCAAAATTTCTATTGGATGTGTTTGGGGGGATGATGGGCGTGGGGGGGACTAGTTGCCCTCCAGTCACTTTGAACTATTAAAAAGGGCAGTAGCCCTTTCAATTTCCAATCGAATGACCCTGTTTTGAAGTTTCTACGACAACGCCTTCTATAAAAACCTTATATGCCCCCAGGGCATAACTTAAAACCCTTGCCCTGAGGGTTGTGGGGGAATGTCCTCCTCAAAAATATATTTTCTATCTGGAAATCAACTACGCTAAACAAAATGGCTATCTCAAAATTTTTATTGGATGTGTTCGGGGGAATGATGGGCGTGGGGGGGACTAGTTGCCCTCCAATCAATTTCAACTATTAAAAAGGGCAGTAGCCCTTTCAATTTCCAATCGAATGACCCTGTTTTGAAGTTTCTACGACAACGCCTTCTATAAAAACCTTATATGCCCCCAGGGCAGAACTTAAAACCCTTGCCCTGAGGGTTATGGGGGAGTGTCCTCCTCAAAAACAAATTTTCTATCTGGAATTCAACTACGCTGAACAAAATGGCTATCTCAAAATTTTGATTGGGTGTGTTTGGGGGAATGATGGGCGTAGGGGGGGGGGGCTAGTTGCCCTCCAATCACTTTTGACTATTGAAAAGGGCACTAGCCACTCCAATTTCCAATCGAATGAGTCCTTTTCGAAGTTTCTACGATAACTCCTTCGATACGAAGTGGCCGGGTATAGATAAAAAAAACTCATTGTGCCCACATCGTTCTTTACTTAGGCAGCGCTAGCGCGCTGCCTATAATTGATTGGATGTGTTTGGAGAAAAGTTGGGCGTGAGAGGGGATTTAGTTGCCTTCAAATCACTTTCGACTATTAAAAAGGGCACTAGCCCTTTTTCCAATCGAATGAGCCTGTTTTGAAGTTTATACGACAACACCTTCTATAAAAACCTTATATGCCTCCAGGGTATAACTTTAAACCCTTGCCCTGAGGGTTGTGGGGGAGTATCCTGCTCAAAAACATATTTTCTATCTGGAAATCAACTACGCTGAGCAAAATGGTTATCTAAAATATTGATTGGATGTGTTCGGAGAAAAGATGGGCGTGAGAGGGGGATTAGTTGCCTTTAAATCACTTTCGACTATTAAAAAGGGCACTAGCCCTTTGAATTTCCAATCGAATGAGCCCTTTTTCAAGTTTCTACGACGATAATTTCAATAAGAACCTTATATAACCCCAGGGCATAACTTATAACCCTTGCCCTGAAGGCTCTGAGGGGGTTATCATCCTAAAAGACATAATTTCCAGAACGTTCAACTACGCTGAACAAAATGAATATCTCAAAATTTTGAATGGATGTGTTTTGGAAAATGGTGGGCGTGAGAGGGGCGTTAGTCGCTATCCATCACTTTCAACTATTAAAAAAGGCACTAGCCCTTTCAATTTCCAATTGAATGAGCCCATTGGAAGTTTCTACGACAACGCTTTCAATAAAAAATTTATATGCCCCCAGGGCATAACTTACATCCCTTGCACTGAGGGCTCTTTGGGGATTATCATCCTAAAAGACCTAATTTCCAGAACTTTCAACTACGTTGAACAAAATGGATATCTCAAAATTTGAATTCGATGTGTTTGGGAAAATGGTGGGCGTGAGAGGGTTGGTAGCATTAAAAAAGGCACTAGCCCTTTCAATTTCCAATTGAATGAGCCCATTGGAAGTTTCTACGACAACGCTTTCAATAAAAAATTTATATGCCCCCAGGGCATAACTTACAACCCTTGCCCTGAGGGCTGTGGGGGGAGGGGTTGTCATTCTTAAAGACCTAATTTCCAAAATTTTCAACTACGTTGAATAAAATGGCTATCTAAAAATTTTGATTGGATGTGTTTGGGGAAAAGGCAGGCGCGAAAGGGGGTAGTTGCCCTCAAATCACTTTCGACTATTAAAAAGGGTACTAGTCCTTTGAATTTCAAATCGAATGAGCCCTTTTTTAAGTTTCTACGACAAAGATTTCAATAAAAACTTCTATGCCCCAGGGCATAACTTATAATCCTTGCCCTGAGGGTTGTGGGGGAGTGTCCTCCTCAAAAATATGTTTTCTATCTGGACATCAAGTACGCTGAACAAAATGGCTATCTCAAAATTTTTATTGGATGTGCTTGGAGAATTGATGGACGTGGAAGTGCGGGGGGGGGGGGGGGTTAGTTGCCCTCCAATCACTTTCGACTATTAAAAAGGGCACTAGCTCATTGAATTTCCAATCGAACGATCCCTTTTTGAAGTTTCTACGACAACGCCTTCTATAAAAACCTTATATGCCCCAGGGCATAACTTAAAACCCTTGCCCTGAAGGTTGTGGGGGAGTGTCCTCCTCAAAAACATATTTTCTATCTGGAAATCAACTACGCCGAACAAAATCGCTATCTCAAAATTTTGATTGGATATCTTTGGGGGAATGATGGGCGTGGGGGGGGGGTTAGTTGCCCTCCAATCACTTTCGACTATTAGAAAGGGTACTAACTGTTTGAATTCCCTATCGAATGAGTCTCTTTTGAAGTTTCTACGACAACGCCTTCTATAAAAACCTTATATGCCCCCAGGGCATAACTTAAAACCCTTGCCCTGAGGGTTGTGGGGGAGTGTCCTCCTCAAAAAACATATTTTCTATGTGGAAATCAGCTACGCTGAACAAAATGGCTATCTCAAAGTTTTGATTGGATGTGTTTGGGGGAATGAAGGGCGTGGGGGGGGGGCTAGTTGCCCTCCAATCACTTTGGACTATTAAAAAGGGTACTAGCCACTCCAATTTCCAATCGAATGAGCCCTTTTCGAAGTTTCTACGACAACTCCTTCGATACGAAGTGCCCGGGTATGGAGAATCAAAAAAAAAAAAACACATTGTGCCCACATCGTTCTTTACTTAGGCAGCGCTAGCGCACTGCCTATGATCGAAAGTGATTGGAAGGCAACTAACACCCCTTCTACGCCCATCATTTCCCCAACACATCTAATCAATATTTTGAGATAGGTACTTTGTTCAGTGTAGTTGATTTCCAGATGGAAATTATGTTTTTGAGGAGAACACTCCCACAGAGCCCACAGGGCAAAGGTTGTAAATTATACCCTGGGTGGATATAAGGTTTTTATACAAAGCGTTGTCGTAGAAACTTCAAAAAAGGCTCATTCAATTGGAAATCCAAAGGGCTAGTGCCCTTTTTAATAGTCAAAAGTGATTAGAGGGCAACTAACCCCCCCTCTAACGTCCACCTTTTCCCCAAACACATGCAATAAAAATTTTGAGATAGCCATTTTATTCAACATAGTTGAAAGTTCTGTAAACTAGGTCTTTGAGGATGACAACTCCCCACCCAGGGGCGTCCTGAGGCTCATTTTATTTGGGGGGGGGGGGGCGACCTTTGTGCCGGTTATCCCCGCAGTAGCTTACTCCATGTTAGTCAGTAAGATTAGCTCCCTAGACCGAGCCCTTAAGCAGATAAACGAAAAAGTGACATCTTATGATTTGAATTTTCCCTCCTTGCCCAGTGCCTCGTTTAAGCCAAATGTAAACACATCCACTACTACTGTAGTAATCTCTGGAATTTCTCCCGAGCTTAACAATCCTGTGAAACGTCGCGATGCCATTGACCAAATCAAGGGACACCAAGCCATTCATTCTATCAAGCCGTCTGGCAATAAACTTTTAGTGCAGATTGACCCAGTTGCTGCAAAGGACTTTTGTGATGCGGTACCTAATGTTCTGAAGTGCGATGCAAAACTTCAAGAGCGGAAACCCGTTGGAATAGTTAAAGGCATACCGCTAGCTTATGACGTCAGTTTGTTCGTGGGGTGTGAAGGAGTTGTAGACGCTAAGCGCATCGGGCAGTCCTTGACTGTTAAGATATTCTTCTACGATGCTGTTGGACTTACAAATGCACTTCGTCTCGGACTTAAGGTAGAATATGAAATTTTCCGAGTATTTGAGTGCCTCCGTCCTCCCCGTTGCTGTTATAAGTGTCAATCACCTGATCATATGAAGGCCAATTGCACCAGCCCTCCCCGCTGTTCCCGCTGCAGCGGTATGCATTTATCGACAAAAGATGCACCATGTTTGGCCGAACCGAAGTGTGCGCTATGTGGTGAAGGCCATGTTGCATTCAGTCTAAAGTGCCGCGTAATCCGCAGTGCCATAGCTAAGCGTGCCTCGAATAAGAAATGACTGGAACAGTAACGTTTTCTGTGTGTTCTTTTAACATAAATGGCACCAAAGACAAAGATTATTCAATAAATCAGAAAATGATCGATTTTGACATTGTGTTGCTACAGGAACATTTTTTGCCGGCTGTAAGTGTCAGCTCACTAAACAGAAGTGATGAACATGTAGTTTATACAACCAGTGCCAGACGGACGAGGGGCAGACCTTCCGGAGGGCTTGCATGTATTGTGAGTAATAGACTTTCGTGCTTCTCTCCCCAGTGCATACACTCTTGCGATAATTTTATTGCCCTTCGAATTGCAGATCTAGTGATTATCAATACTTACCTACCTTATGATAAAAAAACAGTTTTGTCATTTAATAAATTCACAAAAATTGTGTCTTCTCTGAAGAATTTCCTTCGGAATATTGAAAGACATAGCTTTAGGTGGATCATAGTGGGAGACCTAAATTGTAACATAAATAGAGAGTCAACTCGGTCTGATCTTGTGCTTCAGTCTTTGCCAGATGGATATCAGATAGTAGCCAAGAGTGCAGATTTTTCGTATATTCATAATAGTGGATGTGTGTCTGATATAGACCACTGTGTTTGCTCGGCTGGTGTGATATGCTCGAGTGTCGAGGTTCATGATGAAGAAAGAGATTATGATCACCTCCCCCTCTCTTTTACCGTCTCTGTTTCGCATTCTACTGGCCTGAATCAGTGTGAATCTTCTGTTCAGGGCACGAAATGGTATGATAAGCGTGAATGGAATAAAGCTAACTGGACATTATATATCTGTACTTTGGCAACTCTGCTCTCATCTGTGACAGTACCTTACCATTTACTTTGTACCAGTGTCCTCTCGCCTAATGCTAGATCACAACTTAATTCTTACTATTCTCAGATTGTTGCCTGCCTTAAACAAGCCGAGGCCATAGCTGTCCCTGTTTCACGTATTCGTTCGAAAACCAGAAGTTCTTTATGGAAAGAGGACCCTCAGTTAAAAATTGTGAAAAATCGGGCAAAAATGTGGCTTCGGATATGGAATGCATGTGGCCGCCCCACCTCGGGTCATGTATTTAATATTAAAAAAAAAAAACAAATCTGAATTCAAATCTTACTTGCGAAGCGTCCGATATAAGGGTAAGGAATTTCCGAAAAGTCCTCGGCAATGGAGTGAAGTGTTGAATTCTAGTAAGCTAAACCCGACTGTTTCGTCCAGTTTAATTCCTGGTGATTCATGGGTTAGTCATTACTCGACAATTTTCAGTACAGTAAATCATGCAGTCCATTCCAGGTTTTGTAGATTGCTTGATTCAGTTATTCCGCGTAGACTACGCCAGAAAGATATTATCCCTTTTAGTGCTGAGTCTGTTGTGAAAAGCATTAAAAAACTAAAATCTAAGTCTGTTGATTTGGATGGAATTTGTGTTGAACATTTAAGAATCGATTCTCCCGAGCTGATTAGTCATCTGCAACTACTTTTTCAGATGTGTGTTAGTAGCTCACTAGTGCCTGATTCTTTCCTGTGTGGTACTGTTACCTCTGTTCTGAAGCGAGGGAAGGATCCGCTTAATTGTGGATCCTACCGCCCTATCACTGTAGCGTGTAATTTAAGCAAACTATTTGAATATGTACTGCTCCCATTTATTCAAGATAAGGTGGATTATGACGCAAATCAGTTCGGTTTTAAGTCGCGTATAGGATGCCAGCATGCTCACCGTATACTTGCAAAGGTGTTACAAGAAGCACATCGTTTAAAAAACGGAAGTTCACTTTTGTGCGTTAGACCTATCTAAAGCTTTCGATACTGTTTGTCACTCTCAGGCATGGTTTTCTCTGGCACGTTTGGGTGTGAATAGTTCAATTATTTGTGTACTTCGGTTTTGGTACCAGAATTCATTTATTCAGTTGAGGCAGGCTTCCCGGGCCTTTGGCAAAATCCCAGTTAGATCTGGGGTCCGTCAGGGTAGTGTGCTTTCACCTCATATTTTTAAAGCTTGTTTATTGAGTGTTCTTAATATGATACCGCTTTCTTACTCTTCAGGGTTGTCAAACGTCTCCTATATTGCATATGCGGATGATCTTCTGCTTGTTAGCCGGTCAAAGTTTACATTAATGAAGTCTGTGCTACTTGTATCGCGGCTGTATGGGGAAATCGGATTAAGCCTCAACACTGATAAATGCGAATATTTAGTGTTTAATTCAAAATCTTCAGCAACGCCGCTTGATTGCGGCGCATTTTCTGTAAAAAGTGTTGAATCTTTCCGATGGCTTGGGATCAATATTTGCAAATCGCTTACTTTATTTCGTTTCCGGGCATTGAGTGATATTAAAGATAAGCTGAAACTGGGGTACGCCAAAATTGTCCCCAACAGGGGAAGATATAACAGAAAAGTATTGGCTAATTCCTGGTGATTCATGGGTTAGTCATTACTCGACAATTTTCAGTACAGTAAATCATGCAGTCCATTCCAGGTTTTGTAGATTGCTTGATTCAGTTATTCCGCGTAGACTACGCCAGAAAGATATTATCCCTTTTAGTGCTGAGTCTGTTGTGAAAAGCATTAAAAAACTAAAATCTAAGTCTGTTGATTTGGATGGAATTTGTGTTGAACATTTAAGAATCGATTCTCCCGAGCTGATTAGTCATCTGCAACTACTTTTTCAGATGTGTGTTAGTAGCTCACTAGTGCCTGATTCTTTCCTGTGTGGTACTGTTACCTCTGTTCTGAAGCGAGGGAAGGATCCGCTTAATTGTGGATCCTACCGCCCTATCACTGTAGCGTGTAATTTAAGCAAACTATTTGAATATGTACTGCTCCCATTTATTCAAGATAAGGTGGATTATGACGCAAATCAGTTCGGTTTTAAGTCGCGTATAGGATGCCAGCATGCTCACCGTATACTTGCAAAGGTGTTACAAGAAGCACATCGTTTAAAAACGGAAGTTCACTTTTGTGCGTTAGACCTATCTAAAGCTTTCGATACTGTTTGTCACTCTCAGGCATGGTTTTCTCTGGCACGTTTGGGTGTGAATAGTTCAATTATTTGTGTACTTCGGTTTTGGTACCAGAATTCATTTATTCAGTTGAGGCAGGCTTCCCGGGCCTTTGGCAAAATCCCAGTTAGATCTGGGGTCCGTCAGGGTAGTGTGCTTTCACCTCATATTTTTAAAGCTTGTTTATTGAGTGTTCTTAATATGATACCGCTTTCTTACTCTTCAGGGTTGTCAAACGTCTCCTATATTGCATATGCGGATGATCTTCTGCTTGTTAGCCGGTCAAAGTTTACATTAATGAAGTCTGTGCTACTTGTATCGCGGCTGTATGGGGAAATCGGATTAAGCCTCAACACTGATAAATGCGAATATTTAGTGTTTAATTCAAAATCTTCAGCAACGCCGCTTGATTGCGGCGCATTTTCTGTAAAAAGTGTTGAATCTTTCCGATGGCTTGGGATCAATATTTGCAAATCGCTTACTTTATTTCGTTTCCGGGCATTGAGTGATATTAAAGATAAGCTGAAACTGGGGTACGCCAAAATTGTCCCCAACAGGGGAAGATATAACAGAAAAGTATTGGCTAAATTGTACTCGAGTTTTTGTGACCATGCAGTTTTGTTCCCAGCTGGCCTTCACATCCTGTTTCGGCCAGGGGATATTAGCGATATTAGAATTATGTATTTTAGATATTGCAAGTTTTTATTGTATCTACCTCGCAGATACAGTAATAGAAAGATGATGCGGATTTTTGGCGCTCCGGATATTGTAAATTGTTTTGTCAGACAAAGTAGCCGTCTTCAAGAGAACATTTATGCTACTTTGGGTGTTAACCACCCACTTATCCGGGTAGCCACAGCGCATTGAGTGTAATAGTTATTTATTGTTTTGTTGTTAAATGTATCTTTGTGTTTTTTTTTTTGTTTTTTTTTTTTTGTTTGTTTATTTATTTTTTTTCTCTTTTCTTGTGTTACTCCACTTCATTTTCTGTATAGTGGGTCAAAAATAAATTATTATTATTATTATTATTATTACTACCTGATTTATGCCGAATTTTCTGCAGAAATCAAGTATTTTGCAAAATTTCGGCCGATTTTGCAAAATTTTACCGAATTGCTACCTGATTTATGCCAAATTTTCTACAGAAATCAAGAATTTTGCTAAATTTCGGCCGATTTTGCAAAATTTCTGCCAAAATTTTAGCCTTCGGTGAAAATTTTACCGAATTCCAAAAAAACTGGGGGGTCGCGCACCCCCCCCCCCCCTTGGGACGCCCCGGCCCCCATCAGCTCTCAGCGCAAGGGTTGTAAGTTATGCCCTGGGGGCAAATAAGGTTCTTATAGAAAGTGTAGTCGTAGAAACTTCAAAAAAGGGCTCATTCGATTGGAAATTGAAATGGCTAGTGCTCTTTTTAATAGTCGAAAGTGATTGGAGGACAACTAACACCCCTTCCACGCCCACCATTTCCTCAAACACATTCAGTCAAATTTTGATATAGCCACTTTGTCCAACGCAGTTCAAAGGTCCAGAAATTATATCTTTGAGCAGGACAACCCCCCCCCCACCGTCTTCAGGGCAAGAGTTGTAAGTTATGGCCTGGGGACATATAAGGTTTTTATGGAAAGTTTTGTTGTAACAACTTGAAAAAGGGCTCATTCGACTGGCAATTCAAAGGTTTAGTCCCCTTTTTAATAGTTGAAAGTAATTTGAAGTTAACTAACCCCCCTCTCAAGCCCACCATTCCCCCAAACACATGCAATCAAAATTTTGAAATATCCATTTTGTTAAACGTAGTTGAAAGTTTTGGAAATTAGGTCTTTGAGGATGATAACCCCCCTTAGAGCCCTCAGGGCAAGGGTTGTAAGTTATGCCCTGGGGGCATGTAAGGTTTTTATAGAAAGCGTCGTCGTTAAAACTTCAACAAAAGCTCATTTGATCGGAAATTAAAAGGACTAGTGCCCTTTTTAATAGTCGAAACTGATCGGAGAGCAACTAACCCCCCTTTCACGCCTACCATTTCCCCAATCACATCCAATCAAAATTTTGAGATAGGTATTTTGTTCAATGTATTTGAAAATTATGGAAATTATGTTTTTGAGGATGACAAACCACCCAAACCCCTCAGGGCAAGGATTATAAGTTATGCCCTGGGGGCATATAAGGTTTTTATAGAAAGTGTTTTCGTAGAAACTTCAAAAAGGGCTCATTGGATTGGAAATTTAAAGGGCTAGTGGCCTTTTTAATAGTTGAAAGTGGTTGGAGACTGGAGAGAGGGGCAACTAACGCCCCTCTCACGCCCACCATTTCTCCAAACACATCCAATCAAAATTTTGAGACTGCCATTTTGTTCAACGTAGTTGAAAGTTCTTGAAATTAGGTCTTTGAAGATGACAACCCCCTCACAGCCTTCAGGGCAAGGGTTGTAATTTATGCCCTGGGGACACATAAGGTGTTTATAGAAAGCGTTGACGTAGAAACGCAAAAAAGGCTCATTCGATTGGAAATTGAAAGGGCTAGTGCCCTTTTTAATAATCGAAAGTGATTGGAAGGCTTGACATTTTTATAGTAAAGAGCGATGTGGGTACAATGTATTTTTTTTTTTTTTTTTTTAGACCAGGGCACTTCGTATCGAACGAGTGTTCATAGAAACTTCGAAAAGGGCTCATTCGATTGAAAATAGAAAGGGTTAGTGCCCTTAGTTGGAAGTGATTGAAGGGCAACTAAGCCCCCCTACGTCCACCCTCCAATTTACCCATTATGTTTAAATACTAAATATTGCTTTAAGATTAAATCAAAATGCACTGTGTTAATGCTAATTCCTAATAAGGCATCTCAGCAGTATCCCAAGAACGACTTAGGGTATTGTGTTCAAACTTTCGGGGCTACTTCTGCTCTTAAAATTTAGCCAAATCAAAATAGCGTAAGTGTATCCAAGCTATCAAAGAAAGTAAACAGGTTTTTTTGCGTATCAAGTTTTCTATTTCAGGTCAACTAGAGGAGGTATGAAACTAAATTAAACACTACTATTTGTGTCCAGATTTATAAGAGGGTGTATTTTGTTAAAAATTGCTGAAAATTTTTCTCCAACATACAAATAGCAGGCCAAACTATAAAGTCTTAAAAGAACGAAAAGATTTAAACTATTATTTTCTTTTTCCCTGAAAAGACTATGCCAATATAAAAACGAACCGAAATTAATTAAAAAAACTTTTTCCACAAAATAAGTTTTTCAAAGAAAAGTTAAGAACTCCATTAAACCAAAATGAGCAAAAATAAAATCAAATAATCTACCAAGCGTGAAACTACCACAAATCAGCATCGATAAACAAATGAAACCCAAAACGAACAGAAATTACAATAAATAAACGAGTTAAGCCTGAACTCTGTTATTTATTTTAATTTCTGTTCGTTTTGAGTTTTATTTATTTGTTGATATTGATTTGTGGTAGTTGTATGCTTGGTAGATTATTTGATTCTATTTTTGGTTTAATCGAGTTCGTTACTTTTTTTTTGAAAAACTTATTTTGTGGAAATTTTTTTTTAATCAATAAAAAAAAGAGGTGTCCCTCCAAAAAGATACAGAAGATTATTTTCACCTTCTTGTAAAGATGCAAGAACTTATGCTTGAAAACTCTTCGTTTACTTGTCTGTTTACATTCCTAAATGACATATTTATTCTATACATTCCTAAATGAGCAAACCAATTGGGATGCAGTTGGTATGTGTCACGTTTTATAGTAAAAGACCATGTGGTATAGTAAAAGACCATGTGATGTGGAGGGTAGCAATATATCATGATTTGTTTAAAGCGATTATTGCACCTCTGTCAAGACATCATCTCTGTCTATTTGAAGATAAGGTTTTAATAAATTTTATAGATTGATTTATATTATTTTCAATGCGTACAATTCGGACGAGATAATATTATCCACAGCCATCAAATTTCCTCTACATACAAGAGAAGGTTACGAGGGGTGGGGCTCCGTCGGAGAGGAGGGCTAGACACATTTAGACACTTTGCATATGAATATTCACATATATTGTACTTGAATTATCTATTTAGATGGTTTCATAGCGTGAAGAATATCTAGTCAACTTTCCACGCCATATAAATCTCGGTTGGATAGATTCTTTGATATTGTTAAATTTTACTGTTAAGGCAGGAAATGGTAGGAAGTGACAAGGGAAGAACAAGAGGATTTAGAGGAGTTTGCTGGCGGCAGAGTGATATCACCAAGAGAAAGTTAGAGACGTGATACCAAAAGCATAAATAACCCTTATAACGATTCCCGAAGAACGCCAGGCAGTTTCAGCTTGTGTGAAATACACTATTGGTTTAGGGCTAAGTTAGTCATAAGAAAAAAACTCTATGCTAAGATAACTATGACTAAGTGCTAATAGCAACTCAAACGCAGAGGTCTGAATAACTTTACTCAAGGCAATACACAAAAGACTAGAAAAATGTTATGGAGCAATGATACAATACGGAAACAGAGTAAAAAAAAACATATCATCTAAGATGCAGGTGGGGGCTCGATGTTTAACTCGCGACGAAGCTCTTCTAAGTTTTGCAGCCATCTTTTCTCATAGTAGATGTTCATTAAAAATTTGGAGTTCTGGCCAACTCGTATAGCCCATGGTAAGTATGTTGAAAGATACCTTTTTCTCTGCCTAAAATAATTAAATAGAAAATAATGAAATAATGAAGATACCGAAATGAAATAGAAATGAATCTATAACACACACAAATTGGAATTCAAGCCACTGCAAACCAAAATCTATTTGCTAAAAAAATAAGTTAAGTTTTCGAATGGTTGGTCTCCTGAAATTGTGGTACCACTCATCCGATAAGGCCACTCAGGGAAAAAAACAACAATAAAAACAAACAAATTAATAAACACACATCCGTGACGATCTTACTCGAAAAAATTAAAAACTCCACTGTTTTATTTAGATTTTTTATTTTTTTGGGGAGTGCCCCCCCCCCCCAATTTCTCAGATTTTTAAGGTTTGATAGATAATTTTAAAGTTAGAGGATTTTAAATATTTTGAATCACCATAAAAAGCTGACTCTATTGATGTATATATGGTATCGAAATTCTACTTTTTTTGTGTTTTGTTAACTATTACTGCGAGTCGCTCTTTCCTTAAAAATATTTATCATGAACTGTTTGATACTAATAATTTTTCTGAAAAAATGGTTCAAAAGAAAAATTTACGTACGGTGTTTCTCATACCCGGTAATAAGGGGAAGCGGCTATTTTTCCTACAGTGATTTGTCCCAAGAACTAACTCCCCCCCCCCTAGAAAATCAAAATAATGATACGAAAATAAACACAAATGAGAAATATACCAACAATAAACGCAAACAATAAAGAAATAAATTAACAAGGAAAGGAATTCAAAAAGACGATGCATTGCGGTTTTGATTGTAATTTTCATGCAATCTCGAGGAAAATGCCTTTTTTTTGTATACATGCGGTTGAATATAAACGACGTATTTAAATACATGTTGATATGGGCTTGATTTAACTGAAATCAAAAATATTCTGTGCGCTTTTCGTCAAATATTCTGACGATAGTCAAAACGCGTTTCGTCAGTGTTGGGCATTAATCTTATATTTTGGGGTATCCTCATGAATGTGCAAATATAATCGTCATTAAACGCTCTGAGACTAAAATCTCCAAATACAAATGGCGGACATAATTAATTTTTACAGCCGTAAGGTTTTCTGTAAAACCTTACAACCCTTAAAGGTACTTCACGCGAAAAACCCTTCTCATGAGCGCCAAGGTCAAGTGGGCGCGTTCTGGATTGCGAAGGGGAACAGACATTGCGTATTATAGGCATCGGTATCAAACCGATGTACATCCAGAGGATGTACATCCTTCGGATGTAGTCAGGGATACGGGCTATATAATAATTTTTTCTCCAAATTATTGGGCGGGGGGGGGGGGGGGCAAGTGCCTCCTCCAAATGACGCCCCTGTCTCTGTGCGCTTCCATCACAGATGATTTCTTCTACAGTTGCCATTAATTTCGCTAGTTCCAGATTACTGTTTTTTAACTTTTATCTTACCCTGCTATAATAACTCAACCCTCAAAAACACTTTAAAACGAAATAAAAATATATACAATATTCTACACCATTACTTCTGCACATATTTATGAATACAGGTAGAATTTTGCACAAACAAGTTTTTAATTTAATTCTCTTTATTTATCATACTTTCCCTTTGGCTGCTCAACTTTACATGTGTGTGATGGGGAGGTGATTTTTCAAGGGGTAATTGTCTGTCTTTTTTTTCGGGTGATCAGTCTAGAACCAATAGCAGGGATTCTGAAATGTAATTAAAATCTCCCCAGCACAAACATTGGTAGACTCATTGGAGTTCGCTCGACCTTATCACTACTTCACCTGCAACGAAGCGATTACTATTATTCCTTTGGTACTTTTATAAACTGAAAAATTCAAATTAAATTTGATTAGAGTTATCTAAAATTGTTTTATAATTAAAAAAACTTTCATCATGGTAACGACTGCAAACAATTCTGAGCAAAAACACCCCTTTTATTTACTAATTTAAAAAAGAAAGTTTTACAAAGAATAGAAAAGAGCCATGTCAGAACCTGAAAAAAAAAAAACAGGAATAAAGTCATATAATAATCCAACATTAAAACGGCCTAAAAAAAAATATCCCAGATGAAACTGAAATGAAAGCCAAAGCGAACAGAAATTATAATAAATAATCAAACAGAAATAACAGAAACTGTTATAGATAAATGAAATGTGAACAACATTTTGAGACAACAATTTTCTTCGAATAGTCCAAAGGTCAGATTATTTTGCCTGCGAAGACGACAAGATTCTCAGAGCCCACGGAGAAGCAATGCTGCATCTGGATAATTTTTACCTCCCTTTTTTACGAGATTAACATCCATAAAAATAGTAATTACTTAAATGCCAAAGCTGGCAACATCACAGAGGTCCTGGTAACCAACTGCGAATAACAAGCAACCTCTGCAAATAACTATATCCCTAAAAACGAAAGTTTGGAAACGAAGCGATGTACAGATGTATACATCAAAGGGATGTTCATTTTATGCTGATTTCAATAATTAAAACTTGTCAAGTTTAAATGTACACATCAAAAGTTATTTTCATAAGCAGATTTCCATTATTAGAAAAAGGGCCCTACCCCTCCATAAGTGATCCGATCTTGGTGAAAATTGCATCACAGGGCTCAGAATGATTCCTGCTAATTATAAAAGGGACTTGACAACCTGTCAAGGGACTTTTAGGGTTGACAAAGGGACCAAAGTGGGAAGGTATTTTGATTGCCATTTATGGTGAAAATATTCCTTTGTTCAGGAATCAGAAACGGTGGCCAAGTCACGCTGAAAACTGTCATGTTCATGAGCCTTGGAAGGAACGCATTTTCCCTGGAGACGAGTCAGTTGTCTTTGTTTTTCCGTTTTCTTTTTGTTCAAACTTTCAGTTATCTTTATATAAACAAAAAAGGAAATGCAACATCAAGACTAGAAACAAGTAACAACAATCCATAAGACTTCAGCTTGCAAGCTATTTCATTCACTTCTTCGATTTCTTTGAGATATTGTTGAACTTTCTTATCAAGTCTGACTTCCTCTTTTGTATGTCTTTTCAGCCCGCTCTTTTTTATCTGTTTCGTTTTTTCCGTCTTCTCGCGTTTTTATTGCATTCTCTAGTAGGGAATTGGCCAAGGGGATGTCCACGCAATCCTTTGAAGCCATGGCTCTCTGTAAGCGATCGGTCGCCTCTTTCAAGAGGCCTTCAAAAATCGCTCGTTTCTGTTTTTCAGAGGCCCCCTTTTATTGCAATGATTCCTCAAGTCAATCTAGCTCGTTTTTTTCTAGAGATTAATCAAAAAAACTTTTTGCACAAAACTAGTTTTTCTAAAAAAAAAAGTAAAGAACTTCATTAAATCAAAAATTAACAAAAATAGAATAAAATAATCTACCAAGCAAACAACTACAACAAATCAGTATCAATAAATAAATGAAGCCCAAAACAAACAGAAATTAAAATAAGTCAAACTCAGAACGAGCAGAAATTAATCTGAGTAGGGTTCTAAACCCTATGCTTTCTAAAAGCCAGAATATAATTTGTACTTTACTGAAAAAAAATTCAAATGAATTTACTGAAAAAAATATGCATTGTCAGTTTAATATACATATACTGATATTTATTCCTTAAATCTTAATTAATTTTTGTTTTCTTAAAGTTATAAGTGAAAACATTTAAAAGGGTTTCTTCTCAGTAAAGTACAAATTATATTATGGCTTTTAGAAAGCATAGGGTTTCAAACCCTACTCAGATTAATTTCTGCCCGTTTTTAGTTTGACTTATTTTAATTTCTGTTTGTTTTGGGCTTCATTTATTTATTGATACTGATTTGTGGTAGTTGTATGCTTGGAAGATTAATAGATTCTATTTTTGTTCATTTTTGGCTTAATGGAGTTCTTTACTTTTTTTCGTGCAAAAAGTTTTTTTGATTAATTTCTATTCGTTTTATATTGACATAGTCTTTTTCAGGGAGAAAGACTGAGCCTCTTCGGAAGCTAAACAACCATCCCTTCCATATAAACCTTTAATACCCACTGGGCATAACTTACAACCCTTGTCCCTAATCTCTGTTTTTTTTTTTTCAACCCCAAAAGCCTTGTTATATGATATCTAGACTATTTTGAATAGAATGGCTATCTCAAAATTTCTATTGGACGCATTTCGGGACAATATGACGTGTGTGTAGGGGTGAGAGGGTAGCTTCCCTCTGATCACTTTGACTCTTAAAAAGAGCACTAGAGCGTCTGATTACCAATTCAATGAGCCCCCTTTGAAGTTTATATGACCGCACTTTCTATAAAAACGCCTATATGTCCCCAGGGCATAACCTACAACCCTTACCCTGAGGGCTGGACTTGACTTGACTTTGAGATATGTCTCCTGCCGGGCGCTGCTCGGCGTAGAGAGTGACGTCTGCCTCCTCCATCCACTTCAGTCCATGGCAAGCGTTTGTACATCGCTCAACCTGATATTTGCCACCGTCAGGAACTCGGACAGGCTGTCAGACCACCGTTTCTTCGGTCGGCCGCGAGGTCGCTTCCAACCGGCTTTGACAGGGTCGAAGTCATGGATCATTTTCGCAGGTATGTGTGGAGGCATTTGAGCTCACTACCCCCCCCCCCCCTCTGGATACCACCTTGATAGGATGCCGTATCTGCTTTAAATTAAAAAAAAATAACTTTTTGGGATCCCTGCTTTCAATAAAAAAAATTCGAGACATTATCATTTAACCGTAATACCTCTCTACCCCCTCCCTCCCCCTCTAGATACCACCTTGATAGGATACCGTCTCAGCTTTCATTAGAAAAATAATTTACTTAATAATTAACTCGGTCACTATATAGTTCAAACAAACACGCAAATTAACGTTAAACAGCTTAGTGTTCCTTGAAAAAAAAAAAAAAATTGAGGGTATAAGTAAAGGGGTACAAAGACAACAATAAAAATGTCGAAATTATTCAGATATACCTCAAATTATTGGAAAACTGAGTCATAGATTCGCCGTGGCATTCAGTAAGATCCAAAGAATCTAATTAAAAGGGAGCACACACAAAAACCAAATTAGGCCAGTAGCCTATGAGAAATCGCAAAATACCCAAGACAATGAACAAGTCCTAATGGGGGGTCCTGTGTCTATCAAAATATTTCAATGGTTTTCCAGGGAATTTGATATCATTTTCTTCTGTCTCCACTTTAAATGAAAAAAATAATTCTCTTTTTAGCATCCCTGCTTTCAATAAAAAAAAATGATGTATTATCACTTAAAAAGGATAGCCCCCTATCCCACCCCCCCCCCCCCTATAGGCAGTAATTTACAATTTATTTATGAATCATATTTTTGGGGTAACTTTCGGTTCAATCTTTAATTCCCCAACCTTGTATATAGCTTAGTCTATAGCTAAATTTTGTCTCAATAGAAGGTTTTTTTTTTGGGGGGGGGGGGGGTAAAAATATTTCAGAAAATAGATTGTATTTTCTATCCGGCGTACAACAATTGAGTATTAAACATTAATAAAATATTATCTAAAAACAGCAAAAAAAAAAAAAATCTGCAAAATCTGAAGAACTGTGCATATTGCAACATTTGCAATTGCATATTGCATCTGTCTGGTTTTTATGCAAAGTAACAAAAGAGACGAAAATTAATGAACAAGAGAGTAGTGAAGAATTATGGTATGCAAAGTAATATTTGGCGGGGAAAGTCACTAGTGATAGATCCCTATGTGTGGCACCATGATTGCGTGATTTTCGAGGAACCAAATTTTTTTTCGGGGTGACGCATAGATTTTCGGGGAAATACTCCAAAATTCGGAGATAGTGCAAGCCCTGCTTGATTTCTAATCAGGAAAATCGAAATACTAAACCACACGAGAAGGAAAAGCTCCGACTTTGCGGTTGACGCAACAAAGATTTGCCGCAAAATCAATTTGAAGTCGACCGAACGCCGCCGCCTCTGCCGGCAGCGGCGCACCTGCGTCGCGCCGGCGGCGTTACGACACTTCGGCGGCGTTCGACCGGGCCTCTCGTCGGCGGCGTTCGGTCGATCCGCCGGCGCGGCACCGGGGTCTATTCGAAATCCTATGCTTTCTAAAAGCCAGGATATAATTTGTACTTTACTGAAGAGAAACCCTTTTAAATGTTTTCACTTATAACTTTAAGAAAACAAAAATTAATTAAGATTTAAGGAATAAATATCAGCATATGTATATTAAACTGACAATGCATATTTTTTTCAGTAAATTCATTTGAATTTTTTTCAGTAAAGTACAAATTATATTCTGGCTTTTAGAAAGCATAGGGTTTAGAACCCTACTCAGATTAATTTCTGCTGGTTTTGAGTTTGACTTATTTTAATTTCTGTTTGTTTTGGGCTTCATTTATTTATTGATACTAATTCGTTGTAGTTGTATGCTTGGTAGATTATTTTGTTCTATTTTTGTTAATCTTTGATTTAATGAAGTTCTTTACCTTTTTTTTTTTAGAAAAACTTGTTTTGTGCAAAAAGTTTTTTTGATTAATCTCTAGAAAAAAACGGGGGCCCCTGAAAAACAGAAACGAGCGATTTTTGAAGCCCTCTTGAAAGAGGCGACCGATCGCTTACAGAGAGCCATGGCTTCAAAGGATTGCGTGGACATCCCCTTGGCCAATTCCCTACGAGAGAGTGCAACAAAAACGCAAGAAGACGGAAAAAACGAAACA
The DNA here is from genome assembly GCA_027921565.1 of Artemia sinica. Lineage (NCBI taxonomy): Eukaryota > Metazoa > Arthropoda > Branchiopoda > Anostraca > Artemiidae > Artemia > Artemia sinica. The sequence goes on along the minus strand of CM051271.1, from coordinate 16,857,365 downwards.
GATAAAAAAGAGCGGGCTGAAAAGACATACAAAAGAGGAAGTCAAACTTGATAAGCAAGTTCACCAATATCTCAAAGAAATCAAAGAAGTGAATGAAATAGCTTGCAAGCTGAAGTCTTATGGATTGTTGTTACTTGTTTCTAGTCTTGGTGTTGCTTTTCCTTTTTTGTTTTATATAAAGATAACTGAAAGTTTGAACAAAAAGAAAACGGAAAAACAAAGACAACTGACTCGTCTCCAGGTAAAATGCGTTCCTTCCAAGGCTCGTGATATATTTGAAAGACCCTTTTTCATAATATAGCTTCTTCATAAATGCGGTTGTACAGGTCTCTTGGTTATGCCGTCGAAGTCCGGAAAGAAGCAAAAAAACAAAACAAAAAAAAAACAGTGGGAACTTTGTCTGTGGCCAAAGTGTCTGTTAACTGTTCTAAACATAGGCAACTAATAACAGTACCAAATTGGCCTATATGGTAGTTAGGATATATGGGTCACTTTTTGGTACATTTCAAGGATAGAGAGTAACACTGGCCTATAGAGTGGATGGAATGGATTGATCATATCGTGGTAATGTTCAAGGATAGATAATTTCCAGTAACTTCATAAAATGAAACATACCAGTATGAATTTGTTCGAATTGACTTGTATTCCAATGGTACAAATTATATATCCTTTCCCTGTAAAGGTTAGTTAATGAGCTAATAGCAGGTTGAGTGAGGATAGGAGAGTACCATGGGTAGAATATTCAGATGACTAAAATCTTGTACTCAGTGCTTTCCCTACTGGGCTTATAACTACTTGCCTTTCAAGTCTCCCAAGTGTTTTTAGGAAAGATTGCAAATTTTGTCGCTCCTGGTTAACTAAAGAAGACACGAGTGGCAGAAAGATAAACGAGTGGTGTAGGATTGGTGATGATGAGTTTTCTTTTTACTGCAAAATATGCAAGAAAAACCTTAGCTGTCGCAAAGGCTTTTACACCTTGAATCAGCATGCTTCGTCGGACGAGCACAAAAAACAGGTTGTGATCCATCTCAATACGTTACAGTTACGATTGTGTTGATCTGATAGGCAACAGTCCCAATCAGAAGAGCCATCCGCTTGCAATGGAAGTTAAACTCTTGAGATATATTGTGGCAAAGATGCTGCGTCCAAAGCAGAAATCATGTGGTTATTCCTTTTCTTTGGAAGCTTTTATATCTACAGCTTCGTATGACAGAATCATTGACGTCTTTGAAGCCATGTTCCTTGGTAAGCAACCCCCGAGATGTCGATGAGTGCGAATAAAGCTGTGTACTTGATAACTGATCTTCTTCACTTACACTGTAAGCAGATTCTTACGAAGGACAAATGTGAAGCTTACTTTGTTCATGAATGCGACGAAACTACAAGCAATGAAGGAAAAAGAGCTATAGATAAGTGTGTGCATTTGGTCCTGTTTAAGATAAAACCGTGAGCCGCCATCTGGTTACGTATTTCATGGGACATGCAACTAGTGGGGATATTATAAAAAAAGCTGATGCAAGTCATTGGGAGCAAGAATTTACCTCTTGAAAGACTAATAATTAAAGGTAGCAATGGGAGTAATGTCAATAAAAGGGTATTGTCACATATGAATGCATTGAAGAAGAAATTGAAAGAGCTTGTGAACATTGGAATATGTAACACCCATGTTGAGCACAACACATTCATGAAATGGCCCCAGGAATTTGGCAAGGAGTCATCCGACTTTTTTTGTTATCTAGAGGCAATTTCTTTAGCTGACCTGTACGATGTGAGGATTTTCGAGAATGCCAGATAAAGAAAGGCGTCCCATAGAATAGTTTCATTTAGCAAGTCTCAACAAGGCGGCTGACGTTTGGTCCTGCTGTTCGCCGAGCGATTGATTAGTTGCCGGGACTCTAGGAGAATTTTTTGCCTTTCGCATCATTGGAGAAACATTTGAAGAATTTTATGTCGTCAGCAAAGTACCTCAAGGTTGTAAGCTACCTAAAATGAAACATATGCTTGCAGAACTCGAATTCATGTATTCATTGTCTGGACTTGTACGAAATTCACAGCAGCATTTCAGAAGAACGAACCCCTTGTGCATGCTCTTAATTGCGAGCTGAAAAACTTACTTCTCACTGCTTTGGGCAAGAATTCTGAAACCCGACATTATCATGTCTGCTGATGAAAATTCTACCAGTTTGCTTGAGAACTTGGACTACTATTTGCAGGAAACTATTGTAAGTGAGCAGGTTGAGTTTGCGTTGGATGCTCGGAAACTCACCTTGGCAAAAAGACAAGGGTTCTGTCGAAGGGTGCCAAGGTATTTCAAGGCAGTTGCTGAGCACCTGGTCAAGAAGTGCCCCATCTCTTCTAATAACCTTCTTGAAGTGGTTTTGTGCCTGCATCCCACAGAAAAGAAAAAGAAGTCCATCAGATATAGTTGTTCTTGCTCAAGAGATCCCAGTAGGAGTAAGTGTTGAGGGTGTTAGAAGTGAGTGGATATTGCTGCAAGCCGACAACTCAGTAGAACCAACGCCATCACGAGTCGACCATTACTGGCGTCAAATCTTTTCTATGACGGACGATTTTAGTGGGGAAAAGTGTACGCTTTCCTCGAAGCATGTTAAAGCTGCGTTGACATTCTTGCTCGGCAGTGCTGACGTAGAGAGGGGTTTTCGCTCTCACGATGACTTCTTCCGTCAGACAAAGCCTGCGTGTCAGAAAGAGTCCTGAATGCGAAGCTGTTTGTGATTAACGAATTGAACAAATATAGAGGCAAATCCGGAAGGTTTTCTATTCCCAAAGAATCGTTGACTTTGGCTAGTTTGGCCTGATCAAAATACCAAGACTATCTGGAGAGCAAGGCAAAAGAACAAGCTGCCGAAAGAAGCGTTCAAGAGCAACAGAAAGAATGGGAGACCTCTCACGCCCACCTTTTTCCCTAACACATACAATCAAAATTTGTAGATAGCCATTTTGTTCAACGTAGTTGAAAGTTTTGGAAATTTGGTCTTTAAGGATGACACCCCCCACCACAGCCCTCAGAGCAAGGGTTGTAAGTTATGCATATAGGGTTTTTATGAAAGCCTTGTCATAGAAACTTCAAAAAGGGCTCATTCCATTTGAAATTCAAATGGCTAGTGGCCTTTTTGAGAGTCGAAAGTACTTGTAGGGCAACTAACCCTTCCCCCCTCACCCCCACCATTTTCCCAAACACATACAATAAAAATTTTTAGATAGCCATTTTTTTCAATTTTATTGAAAGTTCTGGAAATTATGTCTTTGAGGATGACAACCCCCCACAGCCCTCAGGGCAAGAGTTGTAAGTTATGCCCTGGGGGCATATGAGGTTCTTATAGAAAGTGTTGTCGTAAAACTTCAAAAAGTGCTCATTCGATTGAAAGTTCAAAGGGCTAGTATCCTTTTTAATAGTTGAAAGTAATTGGAGGGTAACTAACCCCCCTCTCACGCCCACCATTTCCCCAAACACATCCAATCAAAATTTTGAGATAGCCTATTTTGTTCAACGTAATTGAAAATTCTGGAAATTATGTCTTTGAGGATGATAACCCCCTCAGAGCCCTCAGGGCAAGGGTTATAAGTTATATTCTGGGGGCATATAAGGTTCTTATTGAAAGCTTTGTCGTAGAAACTTGAAAAGGGCACATTCAATTGGAAATTCAAAGGGCCAGTGCCCATTTTAATAGTCTTAAGTGATTGGAGGGCAACTAACCCGCACCTCGCGCCCACCTTTTCCCAAAACACATACAATAAAAATTTTTAGATAGCCATTTTGTTCAACGTATTTGAAAGTTTTGGAAATTGGGTCTTTAAGGAAGACATCCCCCCTAACAGCCCTCAGGGCAGGGGTTGTAAGTTATGCCATGGGGGCATATAGGGTTTTTATAGAAAGCATTGTAGTGGAAAGTTCAAAAAGGGCTCATTCCATTGGAAATTGAAATGGCTAGTGGCCTTTTTAATAGTCGAAAGTAATTGTAGGGCAACTAACCCCCCTCTCACCCCCAACATTTCCCCAAACACATACAATCAAAATTTTGAGATAGCCATTTTTTTCAATGTAGTTGTAAGTTCTGGAAATTATGTCTTTGAGGATGACAACCCCCCAGAGCCCTCAGGGCAAGAGTTTTAAGTTATACCCTGGGGGCATATGAGGTTTTTATAGAAAGCGTTGTCGTAAAACTTCAAAAAGTGCTCATTCGATTGAAAATTGAAAGGACTAGTTGTCTTTTTAATAGTTGAAAGTAATTGGAGGGCAACTAACCCCTCTCTCGCGCCCACTATTTCCCCAATCATATCCAATCAAAATTTTTAAAAATTCATTTTGTTCAACGTAGTTAAAAGTTCTGGAGATTAGGTCTTTTAGGATGACAAACCCCCTCAGAGCCTTCAGGGCAAGGGTTGTAAGTTATATGTTGGGGGCATATAAGGTTTTTATAGAAAGTGTTGTCGTAGAAACTTCAAAAAGGGCTCATTTGATTGGAAATTGAAAGGTTTAGTACGCTTTTTAACAGTCGAAAGTGAATGGAGAGCAACTACCCCCCCCCCCTCTGACGCCCACCATTTTCTCAAACACATTCAATTAAAATTTTGAGGTATCCTTAAAGACATAATTTTCAGACCTTTCTGATAGGCTTAAAAAATGGGTATATCAAAATTTTGATTGGAAGTTTTTGGGGAAATGATAGGCGTGGAGGGAGACATTTGCTCTCTGATCACTTTCGACTAATAAAATAAGGCACTATTCCTCTCAATTTGCAACCGAATGAGCCCTTTTTGAACCTTCTACGACAAAAAGTTCTATAAAAAAATTATATGCCCCAAGAGCATAACTTACGACCCTTGTGATGAAGGCTATGGGGGGAGGGTTGTCATCCTCAAAGACATAATTTCCAGACCTTTCAACTACGTTGAACAGAATGGCCATATCAAAATGTTGATCGGAAATGTTTGGAGAAATGACGGGCGGTGAGGGGGGAGGTATTCTCCCTCGGATTACTTTCGACTATTAAAAAGGGCAATATCCCTCCTAATTTCCAATCGAAAGAGCCCCTTTTGAAGTTTTTACGACAACACTTTCTGTATGACATTATATGCCCTCAGGGAATAACTTACAACCTTAGCCCTGAGGGCTGTTGGGGGTTGTCATACCCAAAAACATAATTTCCGGACCCGTCAACTCCGTTCAACGAAATTGCTATATCAAAACGTTGATCGGAACTGTTTGGGAAATGATGGATATGGGGGAGGGGGCATTCGCCCTCCGATCACTTTTGACAATTAATAAGGGCACTAGCCCTCTCGATTCCTAATTGAATGAGTCCTTTTTGAAATTTCTACGACCACGCTGGAAAAGACCTAATTTCCAGAACATTCAACTACGTTGAACAAAATGTCTATCTCAAAATTTTCATTGGATGTGCTTGGGGAAATGGTAGGCTTGAGAGGGCAATAGTTGCCCTCCAATACCTTCGACTATTAAATAGGACACAAGCGCTTTCAATTTCCAATCGAATGAACCCTTTTTGAAGTTTCTACGACAAAGCTTTCTATAAAACCTTATATGCCCCCGGGCAACACTTACATCACTTGCGCTGAGGGCTGTGTACCGTGAGCAAAATGCGATATATCTAAAATACAAAAATAAAGTTCCTTCTTTCTAAAGATAATTCCGACTTCCTCTAATTAAGTTAAATCTAGTTTCAAAAATGAAAAGTCCTTAATAAGCAAAGAGAAAAATTGCAGTTAGCCTTAGACAAAGAACGGCGCTATCCAAGCTTTGGATTTCGCTAAGACAGTGGGCAATACAAAAGATGCTACGCACAATATTTCTAAGGAAGTTTAAATGACAAGAACCGTGTGAACGTTTGAATCATCAGAAATATTTAAAACAATTTATTGGACGAAGGGTTCGCATCCTTGGGTCACTTGAGCCAATTGTGAGCCAGTTCTTAGGGCGAAGGACAAAAAATTACGTTTGATAGTGGGGTAAAAGTGCTTTTTGGAATTATTCGTAAATCAGATTGAGGATCATTTAGAACAGAAATATATTGGTATTCAGGCATTGCGATTCAAGTTATTATGCAGTCATTGTAGAGACTTGGTTATTATTTGCTGTCATTTGAAGTGACACATTGCTGTACACCTAAACATGTAAGTCTCAATAAAACCATTGCTTTTCTAATTTGTGTTTATTTTATTTTATATGTCTGTATCTAGCCACACGACAGGTAACTAGTTCGCATATCTCCAAGGTACGTTCCCAAGGAATCTGATCTCCAGATAGCTCGAGGAGAAGAGGTCACATTTATATGGCTACACATTTTATTTTCTCCCATTAATTGAGGGTGGCGTAGGCCTTGTTGGCACGATCTTTAGCGCTATAAGCGGCGCTATCGGAGAACTTATAAGGTGTAAGTTCACAGCTTCAAGGTACGATAATAGATTTGACGCGGTCAATATTTATGACCACAATTAAGCCCAGTCCTTTCCTTTATAGCTACAAATATCTTTACCGCTACAGCTGTGGGGGGAGTGTCATCCTCAAAGACATAATTTCTGGAGTTTTCAACTACGTTGAACAAAATGGCTATCTCAAAATTTTTATTCGATGTTTTTAGGGAAATGGTGGGCGTGGGAGGAGTGTTGGTTTTCCTCCAATCACTTTTGACTATTAAAAAGGGCACTAGCCCTTCGACGTTTTCGAAGCTTCTATTACAACGCTGTATAGAAACCTCATATGCCCCCAGGGTATAACTTAAAACCCTTGTCCTGAGGGGTGTGGAGGGGGGGGGGATCATCCTCAAATACATAATATCCAGAACTTTCAACTGCGTTGAAAAAATGGCTATCTCAAAACTTTGATTGGATGTGTTTGGAGTAATGATGGGCGTGAGAGGGAGATTAGTTGCCCTGCCCTCCAATCATTTTCGACTAACATATCAATTTTCATTTGAATGAGCCTTTTTTGAAGTTTCTAAGACAACATTTTCTATAAAAAACCTTATATGCCCCCAGGGCATAACTTACAACCTTAGCCCTTAGGGTTTGGGGGGTTTGTCATCCTCAAAATCATAATTTCGAGAACTTTCTACTACGTTGAACAAAATGGCTACCTCAAAATTTTAATTGAATGTGTTTGAGGAAATGGTGGGCGTCAGAGAGGGGGGGGGGGTAGTTGCTCTCAATTCACTTTCAACTGTTAAAAAGGGCACTAAACCTTTCAATTTCCAATCAAATGAGCCCTTTTTGAAGTTTCTACGACAACACTTTCTATAAGAACCTTATATGCCCAAAGAATATAACTTATAACCCTTGCCCATAGGGCTCTGAGGGGGTTATCATCCTCAAAGACCTAATTTCCAGAATTTTCAATTACGTTGAACAAAATAGGCTATCTCAAAATTTTGATTGGATGTGTTTGGGGAAATGGTGGGCGTGAGAGGGGGGTTAGTTACCCTCCAATTACTTTCAACTATTAAAAAGGACACTAGTCCTTTGAACTTTCAATCGAATGAGCACTTTTTGAAGTTTTACGACAAAGCTTTCTATAAGGGCCTAATATGCCCCCAGGGCATAACTTACAACTCTTGCCCTGAGGGCTGTGGGGGGTTGTCATCCTCAAAGATATAATTTCCAGAACTTTCAATAACATTGAAAAAAATGGCTATCTAAAAATTTTTATTGTATGTGTTTGGGAAAATGGTGGGGGTAAGGGGTGGGTATAGTTGCCCTACAAGTACTTTCGACTATTAAAAAGGCCACTAGCCATTTGAATTTCAAATGGAATGAGCCCTTTTTGAAGTTTCTATGACAATACTTTCATAAAAACCCTATATGCATAACTTACAACCCTTGCTCTGAGGGCTGTGGTGGGGGGTGTCATCCTTAAAGACCAAATTTCCAAAACTTTCAACTACGTTGAACAAAACGGCTATCTACAAATTTTGATTGTATGTGTTAGGGAAAAAGGTGGGCGTGAGAGGTCTCCCATTCTTTCTGTTGGTCTTGGACGCTTCGTTTGGCAGCTTGTTCTTTTGCCTTGCTCTCCAGATAGTCTTGGTATTCTGATCAGGCCAACCTAGCCAAAGTCAACGATTCTTTGGGAATAGAAAACCTTCCGGATTTCCCTCTATATTTGTTCAATTTGTTAATCACAAACAGCTTCGCATTCAGGACTCTTTCTGACACGCAGGCTTTGTCTGACGGAAGAAGTCATCGTGAGAGCAAAAACCCCTCTCTACGTCAGCACTGCCGAGCAAGAATGTCAACGCAGCTTTTACGTGCTTCGAGGAAAGCGAACACTTTCCCCCACTAAAATCATCCGTTATAGAAAAGATTTGACGCCAGTAATGGTCGACTCGTGATGGCGTTGGTTCTACTGAGTTGTCGGCTTGCAACAATATCCACTCACTTCTAACACCCTCAACACTTAATCCTACTGGGATCTCTTGAGCAAGAACAACACCATCTGATGGAATTCTTTTTCTTTTCTGTGGGATGCAGGCACAAAAGCACTTCAAGAAGGTTATTAGAAGAGATGGGGCACTTCTTGATTAGGTGCTCAGCAACTGCTTTTTAATACCTTGGCACCCTTCGACAGAACCCTTGTCTTTCTACCAAGGTGAGTTTCCGAGCATCCAACGCAAGCTCAACCTGCTCACTTACAATAGTGCCCTGCAAATAGTAGTCCAAGTTCTCAAGCAAACTGGTAGAATTTTCATCAGCAGACATGAAAATGTCGGGTTTCAGAATTCTTGCCCAAAGCAGTGAGAAGTAGGTTTTTCAGCTCGCAATTAAGAGCGTACACAAGGGGTTCGTTCTTCTGAAATGCTGCTGTAAATTTCGTACAAGCCCAGACAATGAATACATGAATTTGAGTTCTGCAAGCATATGTTTCCTTTTAGGTAGCTTACAACCTTGAGGTACTTTGCTGACGACATAAAATTCTTCAAATGTTTCTCCAATTATGCGAAAGGCAAAAAATTCTCCTAGAGTCCCGGCAGCTAATCAATCGCTCGGCGAACAGCAGGACCAAACGTCAGCCGCCTTGTTGAGACTTGCTAAATGAAACTATTCTATGGGACGGCTTTCTTTATCTGGCATTCTCGAAAATCCTCACATCGTACAGGTCAGCTAAAGAAATTTCCTCAAGATAACAAAAAAAGTCGGATGACTCCTCGCCAAATTCCTGGGGCCCTTTCATGAATGTGTTGTGCTCAACATGGATGTTACATATTCCATTGTTCACAAGCTCTTTCAATTTCTTCTTCAATGCATTCATATGCGACAATACCCTTGTATTGACATTACGCCCATTGCTACCTTTAATTATTAGTCTTTCAAGAGGTAAATTCTTGCTCCCAATGACTTGCATCAGCTTTTTTTATAATATCCCCACTAGTTGCATATCCCATGAAATACGTAACCAGATGGCGGCTCTCGGTTTGATTTCTTAAACAGGACCAATTGCAAACACTAATCTATAGCTCTTTTTTCCTTCATTGTTTGTAGTTTCGTCGCATTCATGAACAAAGTAAGCTTCACATTTGTCCTTCGTAAGAATCTGCATACAGTGTGGGTGAAGAAGATCATTTATCAAGTACACAGCTTTATTCACACTCATCGACATCTCGGGGGTTGCTTTCATTTTATGAAGCTACTGGAAATTATTTATCCTTGAACATTACCACGATATAACCAATCCATTCCATCCACTCTATAGGCCAGTGTTACTCTCTATCCTTGAACGGTACCAAAAAGTGACACATATATCCTAACTACCATATAGGCCAATTTGGTACCGTTATTAGTTGCCTATTTTTAGAACAGTTAACAGACACTTTTGTCACAGACAAAGTTCACACTTTTTTTTTTGCTTCTTTCCGGACTTCGACGGCATAACCAAGAGACCCGTACAACCGCATTTATGAAGAAGCTATATCATGAAAAAGGGTCTTTCAAATATAACATGCTTCAGTTTTCAAATGTACCATGCTTCCAAATACGGAATTTTACGGACTTTTGGGGGGAGTTAAAGGATTTTCTACATAAAAAGGGTCTTGGAAGGGAGTTCAGCAACAAAAAAGGACTCTAGGGACTAATTCCGAGCTCTGGCATCATCAAATTCGGGATGTTACATCCCTACAGTAAGAGAACTTCAAAGCCCCTAACAGCAAAAATGGGAAACTTCACATTTCGGAGTGTCATGGGCGCGTCGTTTTATTACTTTTTTTTCATGCGAACATATCAGACAAGTATTCCCTTTACTTTCATTGGAAGAAAAATTGTTTTTTATATTTGTTTTTATATTTAATCTTTTCAAGAATCTGCTATAAACAAATACTATTTTATAAGCTCCGTTTTTTGTGCGTGACGCGTAAATTAAAATTAATTTTTATTCAAAACACAGACCGTACAAAATACTTCAAAAAGTCCTCGTAAAGCAAAAAATCTGATAACATCACGCAAAAAACATATCCATGTAGGCCTACTACGTATAGCATAATTATACACGAAAATAAAGAAGAAAAAAAGAGGAGAAAAAAACAAGGACAAAAATACGCCCCAGAGACCTACACTATCCTCATAGACCATAGACACTATACGCCCCAGAGAAGACACCAGAGACCTAGAGACCTACACTATAGGAAAACAATGACGAAGCAACAACCAGTAAACAATAGGATAAGAGTTTTTTTTTATAGCAAATTTAAGAAGAATATAATATACAATATGATTCACAGTCAAGTGATTGACATTTGGTTATTACTAGATATGCCCCCTTTTCAGAAACTTTTTGAAGTTTCTACGACAATACCTTCTATAAAAACCTTATATGCCCCAGGGCATAACTTAAAACCCTTGCCCTGAAGGTTGTGGGGGAGTGTCCTCCTCAAAAACATATTTTCTATCTGGAAATCAACTACGCCGAACAAAATCGCTATCTCAAAATTTTGATTGGATATGTTTGGGGGAATGATGGGCGTGGGGGGGGGGGTTAGTTGCCCTCCAATCACTTTCGACTATTAGAAAGGGTACTAACTGTTTGAATTCCCTATCGAATGAGCCTCTTTTGAAGTTTCTACGACAACGCCTTCTATAAAAACCTCATATGCCCCCAGGGCATAACTTAAAACCCTTGCCCTGAGGGTTGTGGGGAGTGTCCTCCTCAAAAACATATTTTCTATGTGGAAATCAGCTACGCTGAACAAAATGGCTATCTCAAAATTTTGATTGGATGTGTTTGGGGGAATGAAGGGCGTGGGGGGGCTAGTTGCCCTCCAATCACTTTGGACTATTAAAAAGGGTACTAGCCACTCCAATTTCCAATCGAATGAGCCCTTTTCGAAGTTTCTACGACAACTCCTTCGATACGAAGTGCCCGGGTATGGAGAATAAAAAAAAAAACACATTGTGCCCACATCGTTCTTTACTTAGGCAGCGCTAGCGCACTGCCTATGATCGAAAGTGATTGGAAGGCAACTAACACCCCTTCTACGCCCATCATTTCCCCAACACATCTAATCAAAATTTTGAGATAGGTACTTTGTTCAGTGTAGTTGATTTCCAGATGGAAATTATGTTTTTGAGGAGAACACTCCCACAGAGCCCACAGGGCAAAGGTTGTAAATTATACCCTGGGTGGATATAAGGTTTTTATACAAAGCGTTGTCGTAGAAACTTCAAAAAAGGCTCATTCAATTGGAAATCCAAAGGGCTAGTGCCCTTTTTAATAGTCAAAAGTGATTAGAGGGCAACTAACCCCCCCTCTAACGTCCACCTTTTCCCCAAACACATGCAATAAAAATTTTGAGATAGCCATTTTATTCAACATAGTTGAAAGTTCTGTAAACTAGGTCTTTGAGGATGACAACTCCCCACCCAGGGGCGTCCTGAGGCTCATTTTATTTGGGGGGGGGGGCGACCTTTGTGCCGGTTATCCCCGCAGTAGCTTACTCCATGTTAGTCAATAAGATTAGCTCCCTAGACCGAGCCCTTAAGCAGATAAACGAAAAAGTGACATCTTATGATTTGAATTTTCCCTCCTTGCCCAGTGCCTCGTTTAAGCCAAATGTAAACACATCCACTACTACTGTAGTAATCTCTGGAATTTCTCCCGAGCTTAACAATCCTGTGAAACGTCGCGATGCCATTGACCAAATCAAGGGACACCAAGCCATTCATTCTATCAAGCCGTCGGGCAATAAACTTTTAGTGCAGATTGACCCAGTTGCTGCAAAGGACTTTTGTGATGCGGTACCTAATGTTCTGAAGTGCGATGCAAAACTTCAAGAGCGGAAACCCGTTGGAATAGTTAAAGGCATACCGCTAGCTTATGACGTCAGTTTGTTCGTGGGGTGTGAAGGAGTTGTAGACGCTAAGCGCATCGGGCAGTCCTTGACTGTTAAGATATTCTTCTACGATGCTGTTGGACTTACAAATGCACTTCGTCTCGGACTTAAGGTAGAATATGAAATTTTCCGACTATTTGAGTGCCTCCGTCCTCCCCGTTGCTGTTATAAGTGTCAATCACCTGATCATATGAAGGCCAATTGCACCAGCCCTCCCTGCTGTTCCCGCTGCAGCGGTATGCATTTATCGACAAAAGATGCACCATGTTTAGCCGAACCGAAGTGTGCGCTATGTGGTGAAGGCCATGTTGCATTCAGTCTAAAGTGCCGCGTAATCCGCAGTGCCATAGCTAAGCGTGCCTCGAATAAGAAATGACTGGAACAGTAACGTTTTCTGTGTGTTCTTTTAACATAAATGGCACCAAAGACAAAGATTATTCAATAAATCAGAAAATGATCGATTTTGACATCGTGTTGCTACAGGAACATCTTTTGCCGGCTGTAAGTGTCAGCTCACTAAACAGAAGTGATGAACATGTAGTTTATACAACCAGTGCCAGACGGACGAGGGGCAGACCTTCCGGAGGGCTTGCATGTATTGTGAGTAATAGACTTTCGTGCTTCTCTCCCCAGTGCATACACTCTTGCGATAATTTTATTGCCCTTCGAATTGCAGATCTAGTGATTATCAATACTTACCTACCTTATGATAAAAAAACAGTTTTGTCATTTAATAAATTCACAAAAATTGTGTCTGCTCTGAAGAATTTCCTTCGGAATATTGAAAGACATAGCTTTAGGTGGATCATAGTGGGAGACCTAAATTGTAACATAAATAGAGAGTCAACTCGGTCTGATCTTGTGCTTCAGTCTTTGCCAGATGGATATCAGATAGTAGCTAAGAGTGCAGATTTTTCGTATATTCATAATAGTGGATGTGTGTCTGATATAGACCACTGTGTTTGCTCGGCTGGTGTGATATGCTCGAGTGTCGAGGTTCATGATGAAGAAAGAGATTATGATCACCTCCCCCTCTCTTTTACCGTCTCTGTTTCGCATTCTACTGGCCTGAATCAGTGTGAATCTTCTGTTCGGGGCACGAAATGGTATGATAAGCGTGAATGGAATAAAGCTAACTGGACATTATATATCTGTACTTTGGCAACTCTGCTCTCATCTGTGACAGTTCCTTACCATTTACTTTGTACCAGTGTCCTCTCGCCTAATGCTAGATCACAACTTAATTCTTACTATTCTCAGATTGTTGCCTGCCTTAAACAAGCCGAGGCCATAGCTGTCCCTGTTTCACGTATTCGTTCGAAAACTAGAAGTTCTTTATGGAAAGAGGACCCTCAGTTAAAAATTGTGAAAAATCGGGCAAAAATGTGGCTTCGGATATGGAATGCATGTGGCCGCCCCACCTCGGGTCATGTATTTAATATTAAAAAAAAAAAAAAAATCTGAATTCAAATCTTACTTGCGAAGCGTCCGATATAAGGGTAAGGAATTTCCGAAAAGTCCTCGGCAATGGAGTGAAGTGTTGAATTCTAGTAAGCTAAACCCGACTGTTTCGTCCAGTTTAATTCCTGGTGATTCATGGGTTAGTCATTACTCGACAATTTTCAGTACAGTAAATTATGCAGTCCATTCCAGGTTTTGTAGATTGCTTGATTCAGTTATTCCGCGTAGACTACGCCAGAAAGATATTATCCCTTTTAGTGCTGAGTCTGTTGTGAAAAGCATTAAAAAACTAAAATCTAAGTCTGTTGATTTGGATGGAATTTGTGTTGAACATTTAAGAATCGATTCTCCCGAGCTGATTAGTCATCTGCAACTACTTTTTCAGATGTGTGTTAGTAGCTCACTAGTGCCTGATTCTTTCCTGTGTGGTACTGTTACCTCTGTTCTGAAGCGAGGGAAGGATCCGCTTAATTGTGGATCCTACCGCCCTATCACTGTAGCGTGTAATTTAAGCAAACTATTTGAATATGTACTGCTCCCATTTATTCAAGATAAGGTGGATTATGACGCAAATCAGTTCGGTTTTAAGTCGCGTATAGGATGCCAGCATGCTCACCGTATACTTGCAAAGGTGTTACAAGAAGCACATCGTTTAAAAACGGAAGTTCACTTTTGTGCGTTAGACCTATCTAAAGCTTTCGATACTGTTTGTCACTCTCAGGCATGGTTTTCTCTGGCACGTTTGGGTGTGAATAGTTCAATTATTTGTGTACTTCGGTTTTGGTACCAGAATTCATTTATTCAGTTGAGGCAGGCTTCCCGGGCCTTTGGCAAAATCCCAGTTAGATCTGGGGTCCGTCAGGGTAGTGTGCTTTCACCTCATATTTTTAAAGCTTGTTTATTGAGTGTTCTTAATATGATACCGCTTTCTTACTCTTCAGGGTTGTCAAACGTCTCCTATATTGCATATGCGGATGATCTTCTGCTTGTTAGCAGGTCAAAGTTTACATTAATGAAGTCTGTGCTACTTGTATCGCGGCTGTATGGGGAAATCGGATTAAGCCTCAACACTGATAAATGCGAATATTTAGTGTTTAATTCAAAATCTTCAGCAACGCCGCTTGATTGCGGCGCATTTTCTGTAAAAAGTGTTGAATCTTTCCGATGGCTTGGGATCAATATTTGCAAATCGCTTACTTTATTTCGTTTCCGGGCATTGAGTGATATTAAAGATAAGCTGAAACTGGGGTACGCCAAAATTGTCCCCAACAGGGGAAGATATAACAGAAAAGCATTGGCTAAATTGTACTCGAGTTTTTGTGACCATGCAGTTTTGTTCCCAGCTGGCCTTCACATCCTGTTTCGGCCAGGGGATATTAGCGATATTAGAATTATGTATTTTAGATATTGCAAGTTTTTATTGTATCTACCTCGCAGATACAGTAATAGAAAGATGATGCGGATTTTTGGCGCTCCGGATATTGTAAATTGTTTTGTCAGACAAAGTAGCCGTCTTCAAGAGAACATTTATGCTACTTTGGGTGTTAACCACCCACTTATCCGGGTAGCCACAGCGCATTGAGTGTAATAGTTATTTATTGTTTTGTTGTTAAATGTATCTTTGTGTTTTTTTTTGTTTGTTTTTTTTTTGTTTGTTTATTTATTTTTTTTCTCTTTTCTTGTGTTACTCCACTTCATTTTCTGTATAGTGGGTCAAAAATAAATTATTATTATTATTATTATTATTACTACCTGATTTATGCCGAATTTTCTGCAGAAATCAAGTATTTTGCAAAATTTCGGCCGATTTTGCAAAATTTTACCGAATTGCTACCTGATTTATGCCAAATTTTCTACAGAAATCAAGAATTTTGCTAAATTTCGGCCGATTTTGCAAAGTTTCTGCCAAAATTTTAGCCTTCGGTGAAAATTTTACCGAATTCCAAAAAAAACTGGGGGGCCGCGCACCCCTCCCCCCCCCCTTGGGACGCCCCGGCCCCCAACAGCTCTCAGCGCAAGGGTTGTAAGTTATGCCCTGGGGGCAAATAAGGTTCTTATAGAAAGCGTAGTCGTAGAAACTTCAAAAAAGGGCTCATTCGATTGGAAATTGAAATGGCTAGTGCTCTTTTTAATAGTCAAAAGTGATTGGAGGACAACTAACACCCCTTCCACGCCCACCATTTCCTCAAACACATTCAGTCAAAATTTTGATATAGCCACTTTGTCCAACGCAGTTCAAAGGTCCAGAAATTATATCTTTGAGCAGGACAACTCCCCCCCCCCCCACCGTCTTCAGGGCAAGAGTTGTAAGTTATGGCCTGGGGGCATATAAGGTTTTTATGGAAAGTGTTGTTGTAACAACTTGAAAAAGGGCTCATTCGACTGGCAATTCAAAGGTTTAGTCCCCTTTTTAATAGTTGAAAGTAATTTGAAGTTAACTAACCCCCCTCTCAAGCCCACCATTCCCCCAAACACATGCAATCAAAATTTTGCAATATCCATTTTGTTAAACGTAGTTGAAAGTTTTGGAAATTAGGTCTTTGAGGATGATAACCCCCCTTAGAGCCCTCAGGGCAAGGGTTGTAAGTTATGCCCTGGGGGCATATAAGGTTTTTATAGAAAGCGTCGTCGTTAAAACTTCAACAAAAGCTCATTTGATCGGAAATTAAAAGGACTAGTGCCCTTTTTAATAGTCGAAACTGATCGGAGAGCAACTAACCCCCCTTTCACGCCTACCATTTCCCCAATCACATCCAATCAAAATTTTGAGATAGGTATTTTGTTCAACGTATTTGAAAATTATGGAAATTATGTTTTTGAGGATGACAAACCAGCCAAACCCCTCAGGGCAAGGATTATAAGTTATGCCCTGGGGGCATATAAGGTTTTTATAGAAAGTGTTTTCGTAGAAACTTCAAAAAGGGCTCATTCGATTGGAAATTTAAAGGGCTAGTGGCCTTTTTAATAGTTGAAAGTGGTTGGAGACTGGAGAGAGGGGCAACTAACGCCCCTCTCACGCCCACCATTTCTCCAAACACATCCAATCAAAATTTTGAGACTGCCATTTTGTTCAACGTAGTTGAAAGTTCTTGAAATTAGGTCTTTGAAGATGACAACCCCCTCACAGCCTTCAGGGCAAGGGTTGTAATTTATGCCCTGGGGACACATAAGGTGTTTATAGAAAGCGTTGACGTAGAAACGCAAAAAAGGCTCATTCGATTGGAAATTGAAAGGGCTAGTGCCCTTTTTAATAATCGAAAGTGATTGGAAGGCTTGACATTTTTATAGTAAAGAGCGATGTGGGTACAATGTATTTTTTTTTTTTTTTTTTAGACCAGGGCACTTCGTATCGAACGAGTGTTCATAGAAACTTCGAAAAGGGCTCATTCGATTGAAAATAGAAAGGGTTAGTGCCCTTAGTTGGAAGTGATTGAAGGGCAACTAAGCCCCCCTACGTCCACCCTCCAATTTGCCCATTATGTTTAAATACTAAATATTGCTTTAAGATTAAATCAAAATGCACTGTGTTAATGCTAATTCCTAATAAGGCATCTCAGCAGTATCCCAAGAACGACTTAGGGTATTGTGTTCAAACTTTCGGGGCTACTTCTGCTCTTAAAATTTAGCCAAATCAAAATAGCGTAAGTGTATCCAAGCTATCAAAGAAAGTAAACAGGTTTTTTTGCGTATCAAGTTTTCTATTTCAGGTCAACTAGAGGAGGTATGAAACTAAATTAAACACTACTATTTGTGTCCAGATTTATAAGAGGGTGTATTTTGTTAAAAATTGCTGAAAATTTTTCTCCAACATACAAATAGCAGGCCAAACTATAAAGTCTTAAAAGAACGAAAAGATTTAAACTATTATTTTCTTTTTCCCTGAAAAGACTATGCCAATATAAAACGAACCGAAATTAATTAAAAAAACTTTTTCCACAAAATAAGTTTTTCAAAGAAAAGTTAAGAACTCCATTAAACCAAAAATGAGCAAAAATAAAATCAAATAATCTACCAAGCGTGAAACTACCACAAATCAGCATCGATAAACAAATGAAACCCAAAACGAACAGAAATTACAATAAATAAACGAGTTAAGCCTGAACTCTGTTATTTATTTTAATTTCTGTTCGTTTTGAGTTTTATTTATTTGTTGATATTGATTTGTGGTAGTTGTATGCTTGGTAGATTATTTGATTCTATTTTTGGTTTAATCGAGTTCGTTACTTTTTTTTTGAAAAACTTATTTTGTGGAAATTTTTTTTTAATCAATAAAAAAAAAGAGGTGTCCCTCCAAAAAGATACAGAAGATTATTTTCACCTTCTTGTAAAGATGCAAGAACTTATGCTTGAAAACTCTTCGTTTACTTGTCTGTTTACATTCCTAAATGACATATTTATTCTATACATTCCTAAATGAGCAAACCAATTGGGATGCAGTTGGTATGTGTCACGTTTTATAGTAAAAGACCATGTGGTATAGTAAAAGACCATGTGATGTGGAGGGTAGCAATATATCATGATTTGTTTAAAGCGATTATTGCACCTCTGTCAAGACATCATCTCTGTCTATTTGAAGATAAGGTTTTAATAAATTTTATAGATTGATTTATATTATTTTCAATGCGTACAATTCGGACGAGATAATATTATCCACAGCCATCAAATTTCCTCTACATACAAGAGAAGGTTACGAGGGGTGGGGCTCCGTCGGAGAGGAGGGCTAGACACATTTAGACACTTTGCATATGAATATTCACATATATTGTACTTGAATTATCTATTTAGATGGTTTCATAGCGTGAAGAATATCTAGTCAACTTTCCACGCCATATAAATCTCGGTTGGATAGATTCTTTGATATTGTTAAATTTTACTGTTAAGGCAGGAAATGGTAGGAAGTGACAAGGGAAGAACAAGAGGATTTAGAGGAGTTTGCTGGCGGCAGAGTGATATCACCAAGAGAAAGTTAGAGACGTGATACCAAAAGCATAAATAACCCTTATAACGATTCCCGAAGAACGCCAGGCAGTTTCAGCTTGTGTGAAATACACTATTTGGTTTAGGGCTAAGTTAGTCATAAGAAAAAAACTCTATGCTAAGATAACTATGACTAAGTGCTAATAGCAACTCAAACGCAGAGGTCTGAATAACTCAAGGCAATACACAAAAGACTAGAAAAATGTTATGGAGCAATGATACAATACGGAAACAGAGTAAAAAAAAACATATCATCTAAGATGCAGGTGGGGGCTCGATGTTTAACTCGCGACGAAGCTCTTCTAAGTTTTGCAGCCATCTTTTCTCATAGTAGATGTTCATTAAAAATTTGGAGTTCTGGCCAACTCGTATAGCCCATGGTAAGTATGTTGAAAGATACCTTTTTCTCTGCCTAAAATAATTAAATAGAAAATAATGAAATAATGAAGATACCGAAATGAAATAGAAATGAATCTATAACACACACAAATTGGAATTCAAGCCACTGCAAACCAAAATCTATTTGCTACAAAAATAAGTTAAGTTTTCGAATGGTTGGTCTCCTGAAATTGTGGTACCACTCATCCGATAAGGCCACTCAGGGGAAAAAACAACAATAAAAACAAACAAATTAATAAACACACATCCGTGACGATCTTACTCGAAAAAATTAAAAACTCCACTGTTTTATTTAGATTTTTTATTTGTTTGGGGAGTGCCCCCCCCCCAATTTCTCAGATTTTTAAGGTTTGATAGATAATTTTAAAGTTAGAGGATTTTAAATATTTTGAATCACCATAAAAAGCTGACTCTATTGATGTATATATAGTATCGAAATTCTACTTTTTTTGTGTTTTGTTAACTATTACTGCGAGTCGCTCTTTCCTTAAAAATATTTATCATGAACTGTTTGATACTAATAATTTTTCTGAAAAAATGGTTCAAAAGAAAAATTTACGTACGGTGTTTCTCATACCCGGTAATAAGGGGAAGCGGCTATTTTTCCTACAGTGATTTGTCCCAAGAACTAACTTCCCCCCCCCCCTAGAAAATCAAAATAATGATACGAAAATAAACACAAATGAGAAATATACCAACAATAAACGCAAACAATAAAGAAATAAATTAACAAGGAAAGGAATTCAAAAAGACGATGCATTGCGGTTTTGATTGTAATTTTCATGCAATCTCGAGGAAAATGCGTTTTTTTTGTATACATGCGGTTGAATATAAACGACGTATTTAAGTACATGTTGATATGGGCTTGATTTAACTGAAATCAAAAATATTCTGTGCGCTTTTCGTCAAATATTCTGACGATAGTCAAAACGCGTTTCGTCAGTGTTGGGCATTAATCTTATATTTTGGGGTATCCTCATGAATGTGCAAATATAATCGTCATTAAACGCTCTGAGACTAAAATCTCCAAATACAAATGGCGGACATAATCAATTTTTACAGCCGTAAGGTTTTCTGTAAAACCTTACAACCCTTAAAGGTACTTCACGCGAAAAACCCTTCTCATGAGCGCCAAGGTCAAGTGGGCGCGTTCTGGATTGCGAAGGGGAACAGACATTGCGTATTATAGGCATCGGTATCAAACCGATGTACATCCAGAGGATGTACATCCTTCGGATGTAGTCAGGGATACGGGCTATATAATAATTTTTTCTCCAAATTATTGGGCGGGGGGGGGGGGGCAAGTGCCTCCTCCAAATGACGCCCCTGTCTCTGTGCGCTTCCATCACAGATGATTTCTTCTACAGTTGCCATTAATTTTGCTAGTTCCAGATTACTGTTTTTTAACTTTTATCTTACCCTGCTATAATAACTCAACCCTCAAAAACACTTAAAAACGAAATAAAAATATATACAATATTCTACACCATTACTTCTGCACATATTTATGGATACAGGTAGAATTTTGCACAAACAAGTTTTTAATTTAATTCTCTTTATTTATCATACTTTCCCTTTGGCTGCTCAACTTTACATGTGTGTGATGGGGAGGTGATTTTTCAAGGGGTAATTGTCTGTCTTTTTTTTCGGGTGATCAGTCTAGAACCAATAGCAGGGATTCTGAAATGTAATTAAAATCTCCCCAGCACAAACATTGGTAGACTCATTGGAGTTCGCTCGACCTTATCACTACTTCACCTGCAACGAAGCGATTACTATTATTCCTTTGGTACTTTTATAAACTGAAAAATTCAAATTAAATTTGATTAGAGTTATCTAAAATTGTTTTATAATTAAAAAAACTTTCATCATGTAACGACTGCAAACAATTCTGAGCAAAAACACCCCTTTTATTTACTAATTTAAAAAAGAAAGTTTTACAAAGAATAGAAAAGAGCCATGTCAGAACCTGAAAAAAAAAAAAACAGGAATAAAGTCATATAATAATCCAATATTAAAACGGCATAAAAAAAAATATCCCAGATGAAACTGAAATGAAAGCCAAAGCGAACAGAAATTATAATAAATAATCAAACAGAAATAACAGAAACTGTTATAGATAAATGAAATGTGAACAACATTTTGAGACAACAATTTTCTTCGAATAGTCCAAAGGTCAGATTATTTTGCCTGCGAAGACGACAAGATTCTCAGAGCCCACAGAGAAGCAATGCTGCATCTGGATAATTTTTACCTCCCTTTTTTACGAGATTAACATCCATAAAAATAGTAATTACTTAAATGCCAAAGCTGGCAACATCACAGAGGTCCTGGTAACCAACTGCGAATAACAAGCAACCTCTGCAAATAACTATATCCCTAAAAACGAAAGTTTGGAAACGAAGCGATGTACAGATGTATACATCAAAGGGATGTTCATTTTATGCTGATTTCAATAATTAAAACTTGTCAAGTTTAAATGTACACATCAAAAGTTATTTTCATAAGCAGATTTCCATTATTAGAAAAAGGGCCCTACCCCTCCATAAGTGATCCGATCTTGGTGAAAATTGCATCACAGGGCTCGGAATGATTCCTGCTAATTATAAAAGGGACTTGACAACCTGTCAAGGGACTTTTAGGGTTGAAAAAGGGACCAAAGTGGGAAGGGATTTTGATTGCCATTTATGGTGAAAATATTCCTTTGTTCAGGAATCAGAAACGGTGGCCAAGTCACGCTGAAAACTGTCATGTTCATGAGCCTTGGAAGGAACGCATTTTCCCTGGAGACGAGTCAGTTGTCTTTGTTTTTCCGTTTTCTTTTTGTTCAAACTTTCAGTTATCTTTATATAAAACAAAAAAGGAAATGCAACATCAAGACTAGAAACAAGTAACAACAATCCATAAGACTTCAGCTTGCAAGCTATTTCATTCACTTCTTCGATTTCTTTGAGATATTGTTGAACTTTCTTATCAAGTCTGACTTCCTCTTTTGTATGTCTTTTCAGCCCGCTCTTTTTTATCTGTTTCGTTTTTTCCGTCTTTTCGCGTTTTTATTGCATTCTCTAGTAGGGAATTGGCCAAGGGGATGTCCACGCAATCCTTTGAAGCCATGGCTCTCTGTAAGCGATCGGTCGCCTCTTTCAAGAGGCCTTCAAAAATCGCTCGCTTCTGTTTTTCAGAGGCCCCATTTTATTGCAATGATTCCTCAAGTCAATCTAGCTCGTTTTTTTCTAGAGATTAATCAAAAAAACTTTTTGCACAAAACTAGTTTTTCTAAAAAAAAAGTAAAGAACTTCATTAAATCAAAAATTAACAAAAATAGAATAAAATAATCTACCAAGCAAACAACTACAACAAATCAGTATCAATAAATAAATGAAGCCCAAAACAAACAGAAATTAAAATAAGTCAAACTCAGAACGAGCAGAAATTAATCTGAGTAGGGTTCTAAACCCTATGCTTTCTAAAAGCCAGAATATAATTTGTACTTTACTGAAAAAAATTCAAATGAATTTACTGAAAAAAATATGCATTGTCAGTTTAATATACATATACTGATATTTATTCCTTAAATCTTAATTAATTTTTGTTTTCTTAAAGTTATAAGTGAAAACATTT
Source organism: Artemia sinica (assembly GCA_027921565.1). Taxonomy (NCBI): domain Eukaryota; kingdom Metazoa; phylum Arthropoda; class Branchiopoda; order Anostraca; family Artemiidae; genus Artemia; species Artemia sinica. The sequence continues at coordinate 16,834,551 of CM051271.1, read as the reverse complement.
AAAAGGGTTTCTTCTCAGTAAAGTACAAATTATATTATGGCTTTTAGAAAGCATAGGGTTTCGAACCCTACTCAGATTAATTTCTGCCCGTTTTTAGTTTGACTTATTTTAATTTCTGTTTGTTTTTGGGGTTCATTTATTTATTGATACTGATTTGTGGTAGTTGTATGCTTGGAAGATTAATAGATTCTATTTTTGTTCATTTTTGGCTTAATGGAGTTCTTTACTTTTTTTCGTGCAAAAAGTTTTTTTGATTAATTTCTATTCGTTTTATATTGACATAGTCTTTTTCAGGGAGAAAGACTGAGCCTCTTCGGAAGCTAAACAACCATCCCTTCCATATAAACCTTTAATACCCACTGGGCATAACTTACAACCCTTGTCCCTAATCTCTGTTTTTTTTTTTCAACCCCAAAAGCCTTGTTATATGATATCTAGACTATTTTGAATAGAATGGCTATCTCAAAATTTCTATTGGACGCATTTCGGGACAATATGACGTGTGTGTAGGGGTGAGAGGGTAGCTTCCTTCTGATCACTTTGACTCTTAAAAAGAGCACTAGAGCGTCTGATTACCAATTCAATGAGCCCCCTTTGAAGTTTATATGACCACACTTTCTATAAAAACGCCTATATGTCCCCAGGGCATAACCTACAACCCTTACCCTGAGGGCTGGACTTGACTTGACTTTGAGTTATGTCTCCTGCCGGGCGCTGCTCGGCGTAGAGAGTGACGTCTGCCTCCTCCATCCACTTCAGTCCATGGCAAGCGTTTGCACATCGCTCAACCTGATATTTGCCACCGTCAGGAACTCGGACAGGCTGTCAGACCACCGTTTCTTCGGTCGGCCGCGAGGTCGCTTCCAACCGGCTTTGACAGGGTCGAAGTCATGGATCATTTTCGCAGGTATGTGTGGAGGCATTTGAGCTCACTACCCCCCCCCCTCTGGATACCACCTTGATAGGATGCCGTATCTGCTTTAAATTAAAAAAAAATAACTTTTTGGGATCCCTGCTTTCAATAAAAGAAATTCGAGACATTATCATTTAAACGTAATACCTCTCTACCCCCTCCCTCCCCCTCTAGATACCACCTTGATAGGATACCGTCTCAGCTTTCATTAGAAAAATAATTTACTTAATAATTAACTCGGTCACTATATAGTTCAAACAAACACGCAAATTAACGTTAAACAGCTTAGTGTTCCTTGAAAAAAAAAAAAAAATTGAGGATATAAGTAAAGGGGTACAAAGACAACAATAAAAATGTCGAAATTATTCAGATATACCTCAAATTATTGGAAAACTGAGTCATAGATTCGCCGTGGCATTCAGTAAGATCCAAAGAATCTAATTAAAAGGGAGCACACACAAAAACCAAATTAGGCCAGTAGCCTATGAGAAATCGCAAAATACCCAAGACAATGAACAAGTCCTAATGGGGGGTCCTGTGTCTATCAAAATATTTCAATGGTTTTCCAGGGAATTTGATATCATTTTCTTCTGTCTCCACTTTAAATGAAAAAAATAATTCTCTTTTTAGCATCCCTGCTTTCAATAAAAAAATGATGTATTATCACTTAAAAAGGATAGCCCCCTATCCCACCCCCCCCCCCTATAGGCAGTAATTTACAATTTATTTATGAATCATATTTTTGGGGTAACTTTCGGTTCAATCTTTAATTCCCCAACCTTGTACATAGCTTAGTCTATAGCTAAATTTTGTCTCAATAGAAGGTTTTTTTTTTGGGGGGGGGGGGGTAAAAATATTTCAGAAAATAGATTGTATTTTCTATCCGGCGTACAACAATTGAGTATTAAACATTAATAAAATATTATCTAAAAACAGCAAAAAAAAAAAATCTGCAAAATCTGAAGAACTATGTATATTGCAATATTTGCAATTGCATATTGCATCTGTCTGGTTTTTATGCAAAGTAACAAAAGAGACGAAAATTAATGAACAAGAGAGTAGTGAAGAATTATGGTATGCAAAGTAATATTTGGCGGGGAAAGTCACTAGTGATAGATCCCTATGTGTGGCACCATGATTGCGTGATTTTCGAGGAACCAAATTTTTTTTCGGGGTGACGCATAGATTTTCGGGGAAATACTCCAAAATTCGGAGATAGTGCAAGCCCTGCTTGATTTCTAATCAGGAAAATCGAAATACTAAACCACACGAGAAGGAAAAGCTCCGACTTTGCGGTTGACGCAACAAAGATTTGCCGCAAAATCAATTTGAAGTCGACCGAACGCCGCCGCCTCTGCCGGCAGCGGCGCACCTGCGTCGCGCCGGCGGCGTTACGACACTTCGGCGGCGTTCGACCGGGCCTCTCGTCGGCGGCGTTCGGTCGATCCGCCGGCGCGGCACCGGGGTCTATTCGAAATCCTATGCTTTCTAAAAGCCAGGATATAATTTGTACTTTACTGAAGAGAAACCCTTTTAAATGTTTTCACTTATAACTTTAAGAAAACAAAAATTAATTAAGATTTAAGGAATAAATATCAGCATATGTATATTAAACTGACAATGCATATTTTTTTCAGTAAATTCATTTGAATTTTTTTCAGTAAAGTACAAATTATATTCTGGCTTTTAGAAAGCATAGGGTTTAGAACCCTACTCAGATTAATTTCTGCTGGTTTTGAGTTTGACTTATTTTAATTTCTGTTTGTTTTGGGCTTCATTTATTTATTGATACTAATTCGTTGTAGTTGTATGCTTGGTAGATTATTTTGTTCTATTTTTGTTAATCTTTGATTTAATGAAGTTCTTTACCTTTTTTTTTAGAAAAACTTGTTTTGTGCAAAAAGTTTTTTTGATTAATCTCTAGAAAAAAACGGGGGCCTCTGAAAAACAGAAACGAGCGATTTTTGAAGCCCTCTTGAAAGAGGCGACCGATCGCTTACAGAGAGCCATGGCTTCAAAGGATTGCGTGGACATCCCCTTGGCCAATTCCCTACGAGAGAGTGCAACAAAAACGCGAGAAGACGGAAAAAACGAAACAGATAAAAAAGAGCGGGCTGAAAAGACATACAAAAGAGGAAGTCAGACTTGATAAGCAAGTTCACCAATATCTCAAAGAAATCAAAGAAGTGAATGAAATAGCTTGCAAGCTGAAGTCTTATGGATTGTTGTTACTTGTTTCTAGTCTTGGTGTTGCTTTTCCTTTTTTGTTTTATATAAAGATAACTGAAAGTTTGAACAAAAAGAAAACGGAAAAACAAAGACAACTGACTCGTCTCCAGGTAAAATGCGTTCCTTCCAAGGCTCATGATATATTTGAAAGACCCTTTTTCATAATACAGCTTCTTCATAAATGCGGTTGTACAGGTCTCTTGGTTATGCCGTCGAAGTCCGGAAAGAAGCAAAAAAACAAAACAAAAAAAAAACAGTGGGAACTTTGTCTGTGGCCAAAGTGTCTGTTAACTGTTCTAAACATAGGCAACTAATAACGGTACCAAATTGGCCTATATGGTAGTTAGGATATATGGGTCACTTTTTGGTACATTTCAAGGATAGAGAGTAACACTGGCCTACAGAGTGGATGGAATGGATTGATCATATCGTGGTAATGTTCAAGGATAGATAATTTCCAGTAACTTCATAAAATGAAACATACCAGTATGAATTTGTTCGAATTGACTTGTATTCCAATGGTACAAATTATATATCCTTTCCCCGTAAAGGTTAGTTAATGAGCAAATAGCAGGTTGAGTGAGGATAGGAGAGTACCATGGGTAGAATATTCAGATGACTAAAATCTTGTACTCAGTGCTTTCCCTACTGGGCTTATAACTACTTGCCTTTCAAGTCTCCCAAGTGTTTTTAGGAAAGATTGCAAATTTTGTCGCTCCTGGTTAACTAAAGAAGACACGAGTGGCAGAAAGATAAACGAGTGGTGTAGGATTGGTGATGATGAGTTTTCTTTTTACTGCAAAATATGCAAGAAAAACCTTAGCTGTCGCAAAGGCTTTTACACCTTGAATCAGCATGCTTCGTCGGACGAGCACAAAAAACAGGTTGTGATCCATCTCAATACGTTACAGTTACGATTGTGTTGATCTGATAGGCAACAGTCCCAATCAGAAGAGCCATCCGCTTGCAATGGAAGTTAAACTCTTGAGATATATTGTGGCAAAGATGCTGCGTCCAAAGCAGAAATCATGTGGTTATTCCTTTTCTTTGGAAGCTTCTATATCTACAGCTTCGTATGACAGAATCATTGACGTCTTTGAAGCCATGTTCCTTGGTAAGCAACCCCCGAGATGTCGATGAGTGCGAATAAAGCTGTGTACTTGATAACTGATCTTCTTCACCCACACTGTAAGCAGATTCTTACGAAGGACAAATGTGAAGCTTACTTTGTTCACGAATGCGACGAAACTACAAACAATGAAGGAAAAAAGAGCTATAGATTAGTGTGTGCATTTGGTCCTGTTTAAGAATCAAACCGTGAGCCGCCATCTGGTTACGTATTTCATGGGACATGCAACTAGTGGGGATATTATAAAAAAAGCTGATGCAAGTCATTGGGAGCAAGAATTTACCTCTTGAAAGACTAATAATTAAAGGTAGCAATGGGCGTAATGTCAATAAAAGGGTATTGTCGCATATGAATGCATTGAAGAAGAAATTGAAAGAGCTTGTGAACATTGGAATATGTAACATCCATGTTGAGCACAACACATTCATAAAATGGCCCCAGGAATTTGGCAAGGAGTCATCCGACTTTTTTGGTATCTTGAGGCAATTTCCTTAGCTGACCTGTACGATGTGAGGATTTTCGAGAATGCCAGATAAAGAAAGGCGTCCCATAGAATAGTTTCATTTAGCAAGTCTCAACAAGGCGGCTGACGTTTGGTCCTGCTGTTCGCCGAGCGATTTATTAGTTGCCGGGACTCTAGGAGAATTTTTTGCCTTTCGCATCATTGGAGAAACATTTGAAGAATTTTATGTCGTCAGCAAAGTACCTCAAGGTTGTAAGCTACCTAAAAGGAAACATATGCTTGCAGAACTTGAATTCATGCATTCATTGTTTGGGCTTGTACGAAATTCACAGCAGCATTTCAGAAGAACGAACCCCTTGTACACGCTCTTAATTGCGAGCTGAAAAACTTATTTCTCACTTTAGAGCCCTTTTTGTAGTTACTACGACAACACTTTCTATAAGAACCTTATATGCCCCCAGAATATAACTTAAAACCCTAGCCCATAGGGCTCTGAGGGGGTTATCATCCTCAAAGACCTAATTTCCAGAATTTTCAATTACGTTGAACAAAATAGGCTATCTCAAAATTTTGATTGGATGTGTTTGGGGAAATGGTGGGCGTGAGAGGGGGGTTAGTTACCCTCCAATTACTTTCAACTATTAAAAAGGACACTAGTCCTTTGAACTTTCAATCGAATGAGCATTTTTTGAAGTTTTACGACAACGCTTTCTATAAGAACCTCATATGCCCCCAGGGCATAACTTACAACTCTTGCCCTGAGGGCTGTGGGGAGTTGTCATCCTCAAAGACATAATTTCCAGAACTTTCAATAACATTGAAAAAAAATGGCTATCTAAAAAATTTTATTGCATGTGTTTGGGAAAATGGTGGGGATGAGGGGGGGGTATAGTTGCCCTACAAGTACTTTCGACTATTAAAAAGGCCACTAGGCATTTGAATTTCAAATGGAATGAGCCCTTTTTGAAGTTTCTATGACAATGCTTTCATAAAAACCCTATATGCATAACTTACAACCCTTGCTCTGAGGGCTGTGGTGGGGGGTGTCATCCTTAAAGACCAAATTTCCAAAACTTTCAACTACGTTGAACAAAACGGCTATCTACAAATATTGATTGTATGTGTTAGGGAAAAAGGTGGGCGTGAGAGGTCTCCCATTCTTTCTGTTGGTCTTGAACGCTTTGTTCGGCAGCTTGTTCTTTTGCCTTGCTCTCCAGATAGTCTTGGTATTTTGATCAGGCCAACCTAGCCAAAGTCAACGATTCTTTGGGAATAGAAAACCTTCCGGATTTGCCTCTATATTTGTTCAATTCGTTAATCACAAACAGCTTCGCATTCAGGACTCTTTCTGACACGCAGGCTTTGTCTGACGGAAGAAGTCATCGTGAGAGCGAAAACCCCTCTACGTCAGCACTGCCGAGCAAGAATATCAACCCAGCTTTTACATGCTTCGAGGAAAGCGTACACTTTTCCTCACTAAAATCATCCGTCATAGAAAAGATTTGACGCCAGCAATGGTCGACTCGTAATGGCGTTGGTTCTACTGAGTTGTCGGCTTGCAGCAATATCCACTCACTTCTAACACCCTCAACACTTACTCCTACTGGGATCTCTTGAGCAAGAACAACTATATCTGATGGACTTCTTTTTCTTTTCTGTGGGATGCAGGCACAAAAGCACTTCAAGCAGGTTATTAGAAGAGATGGGGCACTTCTTGATCAGGTGTTCAGCAACTGCCTTGAAATACCTTGGCACCCTTCGACAGAACCCTTGTCTTTCTGCCAAGGTGAGTTTCCGAGCATCCAACGCAAGCTCAACCTGCTCACTTACAATAGTGTCCTGCAAATAGTAGTCCAAGTTCTCAAGCAAACTGGTAGAATTTTCATCAGCAGACCAAACGTCAGCCGCCTTGTTGAGACTTGCTAAATGAAACTATTCTATAGGACGCCTTTCTTTATCTGGCATTCTCGAAAATCCTCACATCGTACAGTTCAGCTAAAGAAATTTCCTCAAGATAACAAAAAAAGTCGGATGACTCCTCGCCAAATTCCTGGGGCCCTTTCATGAATGTGTTGTGCTCAACATGGATGTTACATATTCCAATGTTCACAAGCTCTTTCAATTTCTTCTTCAATACATTCATATGCGACAATACCCTTTTATTGACATTACGCCCATTGCTACCTTTAATTATTAGTCTTTCAAGAGATAAATTCTTGCTCCCAATGACTTGCATCAGCTTTTTTTTATAATATCCCCACTAGTTGCATGTCCTATGAAATACGTAACCAGATGGCGGCTCACGGTTTGATTTCTTAAACAGGACCAAATGCACACACTAATCTATAGCTCTTTTTTCCTTAATTGTTTGTAGTTTCGTCGCATTCATGAACAAAGTAAGCTTCACATTTGTCCTTCGTAAGAATCAGCTTACAGTGTGGGTGAAGAAGATCAGTTATCAAGTACACAGCTTTATTCACACTCATCGACATCTCGGGGGTTGCTTTCATTTTATGAAACTACTGGAAATTATTTATCCTTGAACATTACCACGATATGACCAATCCATTCCATCCACTCTATAGGCCAGTGTTACTCTCTATCTTTGAACGGTACCAAAAAGTGACACATTTATCCTAACTACCATATAGGCCAATTTGGCACCGTTATTAGTTGCCTATTTTTAGAACAGTTAACAGACACTTTTGTCACAGACAAAGTTCACACTGTTTTTTTTTGCTTCTTTCCGGACTTCGACGGCATAACCAAGATACCCGTACAACCGCATTTATGAAGAAGCTATATTATGAAAAAGGGTCTTTCAAATATATCATGCTTCAGTTTTCAAATGTACCATGCTTCCAAATACGGAATTTTACGGACTTTTGGGGGGAGTTAAGGGACTTTCTACATTAAAAGGGTCTTGGAAGGGAGTTCAGCAACAAAAAGGGACTCTAGGGACTAATTCCGAGCTCTGGCATCATCAAATTCGGGATGTTACATCCCTACAGGAAGAGAACTTCAAAGCCCCTAACAGCAAAAATGGGAAATTTCACATTTCGGAGTGTCATGGGTGCGTCGTTTTATTATTTTTTTTTTCATGCGAACATATCAGACAAGTATTCTCTTTACTTTCATTGGAAGAAAAATTGTTTTTTATATATATTTTTTTTATATTTAACCTTTTCAAGAATCTGCTATAAACAAATACTATTTTATATGCTCCGTTTTTTGTGCTTGGCGCGTAAATTAAAATTAATTTTTATTCAAAACACAGACCGTACAAAATGCTTCAAAAAGTCCTCGTAAAGCGAAAAATCTGATAACATCACGCAAAAAACATATCCACGTAGGCCTACTACGTATAGCATAATTATACACGAAAAGAAAGAAGAAAAAAAAGAGGAGAAAAAAACAAGGACAAAAATACGCCCCAGAGACCTACACTATACGCCCCATAGACCATAGACACCCCAGAGAAGACACCAGAGACCTAGAGACCTACACTATAGGAAAACAATGACGAAACAACAACAAGTAGTCAATAGGATAAGAGTTTTTTTATAGTAAATTTTAGAAGAATATAATATACAATATGATTCACAGTCAAGTGATTGACATTTTGTTATTACTAGATATGATCCCCCCCCCCAACAAATTTGAAATGAGAGACACTAACCGAGCATGTTGGTGGGCATACCCAGGACCGTATGAATCAGGTCATGGGCTTCTCTATATCTTTGCATGACATAGGCTAATTCTGGGTCATCCACAAATTGTACTGGAAGTCTTGTGTCAGGAGAAACGCCCTACAAAAGAAGATGGCATGAAACTAAAAAAAAATCCACTGCTTGATAACTGTAACCCTCAAGCTTCTTGTTTATCTTCACTACCGGGAATTTATTGAAAGACACCAGCCGAAAGAAGGATGTAGGCAGTGCCGTTATTTCACGAATACTTAGGGTAAATGCGTCTTAGGTCTATTCATACCTGAAAATCCGGGTTTCCTACGAGTTTTTGTTTAGCTGCTATTAGCATTTTTAGTTTGAATAAATTCGCAAAACAGTGTTGTCAATAATAAAACAACGATAAACTTCGGAGCTGAATAATATTAGCGAAAACTATTTCCTACGAATCCGACACTGTTTTTCATTTGTGAAAATTCAAATTTACAAAATCTGTTGATTGTTATAAATATATTAGTGAAAATACATTTTGTGAAAAAATATGACCTCAAGTTCAGAAAGTGACTATTCTGATGCGTCAGAAAATATTTTGATGATGACCAAGCGCCAGATGGTATGCAAGATACCATTTCAGGATACTTGTTCCAGCTAAACCCCGACGCCGCGCCAGCGGATCGACCAAACGCCGCCGACGAGAGGCCTGGCGCCACCGAAGTGTCGTAACGCCACCGGCGCGCCGCAGGCACGCCGCCGCCGACTGAGGCGGCGGCGTTCGGTCGATTTCAAATTAATTTTGCGGTAATTCTTTATTGCGTCAACCGCAAATTCGGAGCTTTTCCTTCTTGTGTGGTTTAGTATTTCGATTTTCCTGATTAGAAATCAAGCAGGGCTTGCACTATCCCCGAATTTTCGGGTATTTCCCCGAAAATCTATGCGTCACCCCGAAAAAAAATGTGGTTCCCCGAATCCCCGAAAACCATGCAATCACGGTGCCACCCCTAGCGATTTATCACCAGTGACTTTCCCTCCCAAATATTACTTGGCATACCATAATTCTTCACTACTCTCTTGTTCATTAATTTTCGTCCCTTTTGTTACTTTGCATAAAAAAGAGACAGATGCAATTGCAAATATTGCAATTTAGCTATAGACTAAGCTATGTACAAGGTTTGGGAATTAAAGATTGAACTGGAAGTTACCTAAAAAATATGATTCAAAAATAAATTGTAAATTATTGCCTATAGGAGGGGGGATAGAGGGCTATCATTTTTAAATGATAATACCTCATTTTTTTTATTGAAAGCGGGGATGCCAAAAGGTTAATTTTTTTTTTTCATTTAAAATGGAGACAGAAGAAAATGATATCAAGTTCCCTAGGAAACCATTGAAATATTTTGATAGACCCAAGGCCCCCCATTAGGACTTGTTCATTGTCTTGGGTATTTTGTGATTTCTCATAGGCTACTGGCCTAATTTGGCTTTTGTGTGTGCTCCCTTTTAATTGTATTCTTTGGATCTTATTGAATGCCACGGCAAATCTATGACTCAGTTTTCCAATAATTTGAGGTATATCTGAGTAATTTCGACATTTTTGTTGTTGTCTTTGTACCCCCTTACTCATACCCTCAATTTTTTTCAAGGAACACTAAGCTTTTTAGCGTTATTTTGCATGTTTGTTTGAACCATATAGTGACCTAGTTAATTATTAAGTAACTTATTTTTCTAATGAAAGCTGAGACAGTATCCTATCAATGTGGTATCCAGAGGGGGGGGGAGGGAAGTATTAAATTTAAATGATAATATCTCGAAATTTTTTTTATTGAAAGCAGGGATCCCCAATTTTTTTTTCTAATTTAAAGCAGAGACGGTATTTTATCAAGGTGGTATCCAGAGAGGGGGGGGAGTAGTGAGCTATAATATTTAAATCATAATACCTCGATTTTTTTTAAAGAATGGGTGCCAATAAGTTAAATATTCTTGTTATTTAAAGCACAGACGGTATCCTATCAAGATAGTATCCAGAGGGGGGGGACATAGGGAGCTATTATATTTAAGTGATAGTACCTTGATAGCAACTGTTTTTAATACAAGATATCTTTTTAAGAATCCAAAAGAGCAAAAAAAAAAAAAACAATCAATATCAAAGTCACCCATTTCAACTGTTTTAAATGTGATAGGCAAAGGGCATTATAAAAAAATTAAGCTTCTAAGTTCAAAGCTATATTCAAAGTTTTCTGATTAGCCTAATTTAATATTAAGATGGTCTGGCCTAAAAAATAAGACACACGTATAGTCAGAAATCCATTGCAAATCCATATATAGCTAAATTTATCAAGACCCCCCCTCCCTCCCTCCATAATGGTGAAAAATATACCCTGAATTATAAATCAACACCATATTTTTGGTACATAGCCTAGACTGCAGTTTTCAACAAAATTTAGCATTTCAGCACAATTCAAAATAATGACTATTTTTCATGCTCTTTTATAATTAAATAATCACTTTACAGGGACTATTTATTTTGAGCCCTGAAGGGGCTAGAAGGCTCAGAACAGCCCATAGAAACCTAGTAACCCTATGCTCAAAAATTGCTTCTTTAAATAACTGGCTAAAGAGAAAAATAGGTCATATGTAGCTGACTAATGATTGAAGCTGACTTAGGCTATATATTTCCATATTAGGGGGGGGGGGAGTAAAGCATAGGCTCGTGCTATCAACTTCAAAGTCTAATAACCATAATAATTTATTTATTATGAAGTAACTAAGTAAGAGTCTTTTATTCAGGCTCATCACTAAACAAAATATAACCCAGTTGTGCTGATGATTTGTATCTAGTAATTATGTCAGTGATTCCAATCCTCAAAATGTAAATGGGGCAAAAATAACCAGTTAGCCATGATAAAATAAAAAGTAGCAAAATAGAAATAAGAAGGTTTTTTTCAAAGTCTAACTGAGGCAACTGCTCCCCCCTCACATAATTGGCACCCCAAAATTATTTGGCCTAATGCTGAATTAGAATAAACAGTGTACAATGGCAAGTACAAACAATACAATAATATATTGTATATAATTCATAATGCAATAATATATATTACATAAAAACAATGACAGATAATGATCTAATAGTATTGCTTTATTTAATCAACATTTGTCATTCAGAGAAGCCATGACTCTCTAATTTTGTTCTTAATATAATTCCTGTTTTGTTCCACTAATTTTTTTTTGGTACTGTTCTAATATATGGGCAACATGCAAGAATACAACTTGAGAAAAGCCAAGAACAGATATCATTACCCAGTAATTTCCTATCTTATGCTCTATAAACAAGGGGTTTCTCACTCCACGAACTATATTCAAGCTTTAGTTTTTTGGGGTTTAGGAGGAAAAAAGGTACCTAGGTTAGTTTAGGTTATGTATTTATTATATGCTATGCTTTACCCCCACCCTCCTAATGTGCAAATATACAGCCAAAATTTGTTTCTGAACTATTATATTTTTATCCTATTTTGTTTTATTTCACTAGCATTAACCAAACTTCACTTCTTGCATGTTCCCCAGATATTAGAACAGTACCTTTTTTTCCTGCATTGCTTTAGTATAACAGTGTGACATCCTTTTCACTAATAAATGCCCATAATTTTTTGAAGGCCTATAGGATATATGTTCTGAAAATTCAATCGATTATTATTATTGTTGCTGGTTTGCCTGTGAGTCCAGGCAATTTGACGTTCATATGTTAGTCCTAAAACTCAGCTGCCCTTGCCTGAGACTATAGGCAGGCAGACCTTATGTCACTTGTTCACCTGCAAATCCAGGCAACTTGTTGGGTCAACCAATTTTGAATGAATTTTGTGTTAGTGTAACTGTCTGAGCTTATAAACTGGGTTGCCTGTCTAAGACTTTAGGCAGGTAGACCCTATGCCACTTGTTTGCACACAAGGCCAGACAACTTTTCAGTCAACCAATTTTCAATTAATTCTGTTTTAGTGTAACTATCTTGGCTTATAGATTGGGTTTTCTGACTGAGGACTGCAAGTCCAGGTGACTTAGTGGTCATGTTAATCCTAAAACTTGGTCAAACTGACTTAGACTCTAGGTGGACAGGCCTACTTGGAAAGTCTACTTGAATTACAATAGAGATGACTAAGATTTTTGGGCTGACTCACAACAGACAATGTCTATGGAACTTGCTGATGAAGAAGCATCCTAAGCCTAATTTTCCTGGCCACATAAATTCTCAGGTAGGTTGACTAAGTTTTAGGATTGATATGTGACCACCAAGTTGCCTGAACTGCAATTGGAACTATGAAAAGCCATCTGTATGACTTTGTTGTTTTCTCTATGTATCAGTGGGGTAATGTAATTTCTCTTGTATGACATTTTAGTGGATCATATATTAAATAAGAAAACCAAAAAGCATTCTGTATAACTTTATTCATGTTTCTCTATAATAATTTGATGTTTAAAAAGTCATACAGAAGACTTTATATCATTCTCCATGTTTAAAGGAAACACAATATTGCCTATTGTTTTGATTTTATAGTGCTTTGTATATAAGAGTAAATGACAATATTTGTTGCTTAGAGTATAAAGAACCAATGACTTTAATAGGCCTAGTCAAACAGTGCTCACCCAAGTAATTTGTATTTCTAATATAAAAAAAGCATAAAAGGTATATGCTACTACATAGTACCATATATATAGTAACTATGAGGTAGATTTATATCAAAATATTCAAGCAAATCACACAGCCTACTAGGTGTCTTACCTTAGCCTACATAAGGTAGGCTATCAGTGGAAGTCATTAGGTCTGCAAAACTACCAATAGGGTAGCCTATATATTGATACTTTCTTTTAGAATCATTAATGTTTACCTTTACACTGCTTCATGGTTAAAAGATCCTGGAGTGCCAAAAATTCTAGTAACATCAAGACTAGGCCTAGTCTAGCCAAGCTCTTTTCAAGAAGCATTCCTTAAAAGTATTTTTCAAAGAAAAGAGCTTTGCTGAACTAGGTTCCGATTTCTGTTTTACCAGAACATACAAGAAAACAACACTTTCTAAGGCTATATGCTGATTTATTTATTTTTTGGTCATTTTCTGCTGTTTAACAGCACACATTCTTTATTTTTGAAATTGGCCACGAACTTTTGTATTGGAATACATTATGTAAACAGGCGATCTTTCTCCTTAAAAAATGAATTATCGGTTTTTCACACTAATTTAAGACTATATGGCTGTGTAAGTTTACACTTGACCAATTTAATGAATTAGTTTTCATTTTAGGTGTCCTTGGTTCTTTAATGTGTTGGGGTGGAGGGGGGCTTCGGTATTGTGGAGGGCGGTGAGGATAACTAATATTCTGAATAAAAATCTGTGGGACCTAATACGCAAAATTGTGTTATTTTTTTATGCATATCTTGATTAAAATAAAGATACCTTAGGCTCCATCTAGGACTACCAAAATTCTTTCTTTTCATATGAGCTTGCGCAAATGGAATTTAACCCCATAAGTTTTAAATCGTGTCCCTCTCATAATTGAAAAAAACATACATTTTTCCTTTATCCTGTTTCGCGAGAGATTATTGCACAAACTGTGTTATATTTTTTTATGTTACATCGTATTCATGTTATTAACTGTTAGCTTAGACTATTTCTTCCTCGTCTTAGGGGGATCATGTTTCTTTTTTACGAGTTTAAGCAGATTTGAAATTAGGACGGAAATAATTTATACCCATAAGTTCTAATTGTGTTTTTTCCTACTTGAAAAGGCATATATTTTTTCTTTTATCCTGCCTGATGCAAATGAGATTACTACCCCTATCTTTGGAACTTACCTGAGGAAAAAAATGAAAATTAATTTTCATTCAAGGAGACTGATGGTCAAATTCGTCCTGAGCAAAACGACCAAAGCTCGATGGCTGGTCTAGCACCCCAGATGTGGACCTAATTAGATCACTGAACATAACCAGGAGGAGTGTAATCACCTATGCACCACCATCTGATATGCAGGACATTTCTGACGAGTTACCTACAATTCCTGACGTAAGTGCCTTTATCAGATAGTTACGTATATTAGGTAATTGAGTAATTGCGGGTCGGGGGAAAGAGGTGGAGAGGGTGCAAAAAACCCTATTTCCATTCTACATAAAAGAAAATCCTTCATAACCCCATATTTTTTTATTTAAGTTTATAATGCACTTACAATTTCGCATTGCAAAATTCTCTATTAATCTAGTGGATTGTTGTTTAACTCTTAGTTTCGGCTGAGTTAAACTAAAATGTCTTTTTTTAACTCGCTAGGAAGTTATTATCCTCCGTCTCGTGAATTGGGGGATTTCCCACCGACCCCCACCCCCACTAATGCAATTGAATATACTGGTGAATTGGGGGATTTCCCACCGACCCCCACCCCCACTAATGCAATTGAACATACTGGTGGTGGTGCTATTGAAGATTTTATGGCACACCAACCCCCACTATTGAGGTTGACCAGAGTAGTGACAGTGAAAAATTAGCGCCACCAACATTTACACTACCAGATTTTTTATTGTTTAAATCTGCCTTGCACCATACTAATGTCTACACCGCCAATTTAAGTGACCCCTTTAATTCTTTAATGTCAGGGTGTATAGTAACATACCCCATGGCTATTACTCATTCCTATGTTAACAAGGTTCGAGCCCTTCTTTAACAACAGATGGGGGTGTGGGGAGGGAGGGACAGTTTAAAAACGTTAATAGCACAAAAAATTTATTTTTAAATGAAAATGCGAGCGAACTCTATTCATTATATTTACATACAGAAACACTACCAATTCGCCCGCGTTTGGAAAATTATGAGGTTTTTGGATTGGGTCAACAGCATCGCAACTAAACTGGACAATTATAATGAGGGGGTAGTGGGTCGGTTGGTTTATTTATTGAGAATTTAAGCGTTAATATTTGTAGATTTTAAAAACATTTTATTTTAAGAGGTGGTGCTGGGGGAGGGAGGGCTATTGAATTAAAATATCAGTCTGATTTAGAGGGTTGTAGAGGTATACAATGAATCTGTTTCGATGCGAGAATACAGTGTTTCAAGTATGCATTTTTTATTGCGGGCTTTCAACCCCTGCGTGATAATGCTTCTAAGAAAAAGTTGGATGAATTAGCAGCTAATGGGGATGGGTCAAAGTTTCCTAAAGTAGATATCAATTGTTTAAATGGTCAATTTCCCGTAAGACTAAAAGGGATAGATATTTTTGAGCGGGCTAATAAACATTTAAGGATGGGTGTTACGATGTTACAGTACGAAACAGAATTTGAAGAGGGTCAGCGTTCTGATAAAAGGGTGTATTATTTCCAGTGAGGGCTTCGTCTATTGAATCAGTGAAGCATTGGGTCTGGCTCCTATACACCCCTCCTTCAGAGCCTGATTCAATTGGATATTTTATTCCAATAACCGATATTAGTAGGGTTTTAAGTGAGGGTAAAAATCGGGGTGTACACTACTATTGTTCAATATGCCTGTCCCGATTTTGAACTGATTTAAAGCTAAAGCATCACATGAAACACTGTAAACGTCATGGATACCAGGCTGTGGAAAAGGTTAGCGGAGATAGGGCGCTCCTGTAGAGCAACAAGATCGCTTTGGACTGCGAGGCCAATCTCACAGACGTGTACGATTCGTCAACTCCAAATCTTGTTAAAATTCATAAAGCCATAGGGGTCTCTTACGCTGACGCCCAAAGAGACTCTAGTAATACCATGCAAGTACTGGATGTAGTTGAGTCGTTGGATGGGGAAGACTTCATGAGGACGGCATTGACCATTCTGATTAAAACAGCGAATGGGGCAATTTCTCGCCTACGCTACACACACTATAATATGGTTCTATCGCCAGATGACAGATTGGTCATTGAAAATCGTAAAATATGTTGGGTTTGCAAGGGAGAATTTGATGATGGTATTGGGGGGAGGGGGAAGGTGATCGACCATGATGCCAGGAAATTTCATCGGGAGGGAGTAAATTTAGAGGGGTTGCACACCAATCGTACAATATAAACGTTAGTCAGCAATACTTCTTACCGGTTTTTATACACAACCAATTACGATTTGAAGTTTATTTTACCGTTGTTGGCCCGCATGGCCAAGGGGGGAGTTGTAGATAACGTATGGGTAGATGGTTCTTTTTCTTATAATACCATGCCTAAATCATCGGAGAAGCTGCTACTGCTAGAATTTCTGTGGAAAAAAGTTGACAAGGGTAACACGTGCCTGAATAAAATCCTTTTTTTAGACTCTTTCAGTTTCTTCCCAAGTCTCTAAGTCAATTGATTAAGGTACCGAAAAGCAACAATTTTGACAGTTTCCCCCTCCTTAAACAGCGCTTCCCTGATGATGAAATGTATGATTTATTAACGTGTAAGGCCATATACGCATATGATTACTACAGCTCTACCTCGAGGCTAGATGAGGTGTCATTACCGCTTATCGAAGCATTTTACAATTCCCTTACGGACAATCAATGCACCACTGGCTACTATGAATTTTCCAAGAGGGTTTGGGCAAAGGGAGGATGTAAAAATGGGTGGGACTACTGCAAACTGTACTTGGCTAGTAATGTATTGACTCTTCAGGACATTGTGTGCAAAAACACGGATAAAATCTATGGGAAAATTGGGTTGGATTTAGGGTATTATTTTTCCACTCCTCATCTGGTGATGGACTTGATTCTTAAAATCAGCAAAGAAGAAATAGGTCTGATCACCGACGCGGAGCAGCACCTGTTTGTAGAGAGATCAATGAGGGGTGAGTAAGTTTTTCACGGGGACCGTATCATGAAAACTGATCCGACCGGACAGCACACCGATGAAAAGTCAGATGCAGTTTTTATATGAATTCCCTTTATCCATCGGCGATGTCTCACTACTGTTTGCCGTGTGGCAATTACAAATGGCTTGACGATCCTTGTGCTTCAAAGTTCCCCAGCATTGCTACCGTTGAGGAGAATGGAGCGCAAGGATGGTTTTTTGAAATTGACGGTGAAATACCCATGGAAATCCATGACTCGGTAAAAGACTTTGTTTTCCCGTGCATAATTAGACCGGTGGGAAAGGACTCTCTGAGTTCCTACAATTTATCTTTAGTAGAGGATGGGAGTATGAAATGGGTGCCTTCAAAGCAAAAACTTATTGCTGATCTTAACCCAAAACAGAATATCGTTGTTCATCATGTGCTATTGAGACGGATGGTGTCCAATGGTTTCAAAGTCACAAAGACACATAGAGCCCTCCAATTTGATCAAAAGCCTTATGCGAAAACGTTTATTGACACCTTTGTCAGTAAACGTTCACAAGCGAAAACGAAGGTAGAAAAAGAAATCTATAAACTCATTTTGAACACAGCCTTCGGTAAAATGTGCGAAAGCGCACGAAACAGAAATCGCTGTGACATTGTAACCAATCCCAAAGATTGTGCTCGAATCATCGCCGACCCGAACTTCACATCTTTTACAATCATAGACTCTAATACTGTGCTCCTACATCGCAAGAAAAGAAACATTATTTCAAATAAAAATATTGCAGGCGGGAGTGCAATAACGAAAATTTCCTAAAAACTCGTCGTCATTTTTCTACAATGTGTGCAAGGTACAATGGCCGATTGAGGGACAAGTTCAAGTGTATTATGGACACTGATTCACTCCTGTTAAAAGTTAAAACTGAAAATTTGTTGAATGATTTGGAAAATGGAGAGTACATTAGCTCTTGGATGGACTACACCAGCTGGAATGAATCCCCCTATCCAGACCTAGTGAAATGCCAGGCCCAAAATCAATTGTTAATGCTAAAATCTGAAATGGGAAGCGATCTGATATCCATTGGTGTGCTTCCTGGGCCGAAGGTATACTTTCTGGAAACGCACAACAAGGATATCAAACAAGTTTGCAAGGGGATGCCTACACACTTTGTAAAAAATAATTTCAATATGAGTGTTTATAGAAACTGTGTGGAACGTAGCTTAGTCCCAAGAGCGAAAGTCATGGCGATTTGCTCTTTAGAATTTAAATACTACACAGTTAAGAGTTGAGAAAAACGCCATGTTGGCTATATAAGACAAAGATTATGTACTTAAGGATGGTGTGAAGGTACTTCAACACGGAAACTATCTAATTTCAGATCGAGTTGAATGTATAGAGTATAGAAAAAAGTCGGTCTGAATAAATTAGCTTGAATTCATTCATAATACAAGGTGGGTGGTTTGTTTTGGGAATTTTTTTTTTTTTAATTTATAAATGTTCAATGTGCGTGTGCTTATGCAAGGCAGAGTTATTTCTTCATAATTTTATGTTCCCGGTCCCCGGCCAGCCACAAGGGGCCCCCAGCGCTTTCCAGCTCGGCCGCCGCAGCGGCCGCCTTGCGGGGGTAGGGGGGACCCCATTTAAATTTAAAAATGGTGTTTATTAGATGTATTTTTTATAAATAAAATAAAAAATGTGATATTATTTTAAGGGTATTTATTGTTTAATAGAAAGTGTTTTTTTCTAGTGTCTATCTCAAATAAATGTTGTATTTTTTGTAAATAAAATAAATAGTAAAAAAGTGTGATATTATTTTAAGTGTATTTATTGTTTGATAAAAAAGTGTTTTTTTTCCTAGTGCCTATTTCAAATAAATGTTGTTTTTGTTTTGGTTATAAATAAATAAATAAAAATCTTGATTATGTGTATTTTTTATTTAATAAAAAAGCGTTTTTTTCTAATTGTTTTATTATTATTTGTGAATTGTTGCATTTATGTTAAAAATAGAAGAAAATATGATTCTTTATTGGTTTTGTTCTTCTTATTATTATTCTTGAACGGAGTAGTAGTAATAGAGAAAGTATTTAGTCATTAGACATCTATAGTTGACAGTTAGTTGTAGGTGAGCTGTTGAAGCGAACAGCAATATATACCAATCTAAAACATCATTCAGATCGTTTCTGTGTGGTCCATCAATGTCAGGCAAAACGACACTCTTGACTAAAATAATTAAAAATTGTGATAAAATACTTATGGAGAAGCCGAAAAAAATATACCATTGCTACAGTGTCTGGCAGGAGTCATAGGATAAAATAAAAGCTATTGCTACATTGGGGGTGTTGCAGATACAATTCATACAGGGACTTGATGTTTTCGACATTATTGCATCAAACTCTTGGCTGATTATTGACGATTTAGCTGAATCCATTGAACAATGGTCCCAGGAAATGCTACAATTGTTTACTGTTCGCTCACATCATGAACAGATTTCCCTTACTCTAGTTCTACACAATCTCTTTCATCAGAGCAAATGTATGCGAACACTTGCTTTGAACTGTACCTACTATATCATCTATAGAGTTCTTCGTGATTCTAGCTGAATCACGAAGATATAATGAAATTACAGTTTATCTGCAAATGAACAGTAAAAAAGGCTATTAGTTGCCATCATGACACTGAAGAAACTACATGAAAATAGACATTTATTTTCCGTTTTAAGCACTTCAAAAGCCCCACTTAGGAAAACCAAGCTCAAACATGGTATTGACAACGATTTTATTAATCTAATATCTGAACTTTGTTTAAATTTAACCGAGGGCATTGTTCAACTACCAGAAGTAGTTAAGCAACAGGCAAAGCAACATCATTCCATTATACGTGCATTGGCTTGTAAAAAGAAAGGAAAATTTTTTAAAAAGAAACGTCTCCTCAGGCGGGTGGTAGCTTTTTTACACTTTTACTGCCAATAATTGCAAGACTTGTAAATAGTTTTCTATAGATGGCTAAACCCTATACATTGAATCCAATAGAACTCACTCTTTCACCAGTGGAACACTTTGAGGACAATCTGAGTAAATTCATTAACGATGATAATACTGACGATGTTAAAAACTACTTTTACTTCAAGATACACTTCACCGAGTGGACAAAAATAAGCCCTATCGTGCGAGACCAGTCAATGTGAGTGTCATTGATCACAAAAAAGAACCATCTCATCAAGATTCTTCTGTTGGAACACAATTAAAGAAGGAGGAGGAGGAGGAATTGGACTCAATAGTGTCGAGCTTTGGAAATCTAATGCCACACTCATATCGTGAATAAAGTAAACGACTCGTAACATATCTCATGGAAAAAAGGTCAAGATCATATTCAAAGTGATATCAAGAAGAGACGAATTATAATTCAATGGAAGAGTTATAATCTACTTGATTTAGTCTCTGATATGGTTACAAATCGTAAAGGCCTTTTATCATTTGACAATCATCTACTACAACTTTCTAAATCCTTTAAACTTCCCCAAAAGCCTTATTAGCAATAGGCAAATTCTAAAAAAATTAAATAAACATAGTCCTTCCTCATCAAAAACATTGAAACAAGAAGAAGAAGAAGAAGAAGAAGAAACAGGTGAAGAATTTAAATCAATCTTGGAAAATACTAGCACACCTAGTGGAAAAATTGATTTGACGATGAGGAGCACACCGCTGATAGCTAGACAAAAGCGAAGAAGTATTGGTATCAACTCAACATTACCATCATCACCCACTAGTATACAAAAGGGTATAGGACGTTACACTACGTGCTTGCGTTCAACATGGTTGAAGTTTTGAAACGTGTTTATGAAAATATTGGTAAAGTGGGAAGTTTAAGTTCACCTATCACTCTTTCCAAAGTTACTGGTGTTCCCACTAAAAGTGTACAATACCATCTACAAAATGAATCAAGTTACACTCTACATCGCAATGATAGGCTTCGTACTAATCATTATCGAAAAACTAAAGCTTTTTTCCAACTGCAAATAATGCAAGCAGATTTCTTAACTCTAGATGAGATTCAAAAGCGTCACAATACACCATACAAGTACATTCAACTTGCAATCAGTGTTTTTAGTTGCTTTGCGTATGCCATACCATTGCGGACAAAGATAGGTGTTGAATTTCCTCAGGCTATAGAAAGTATTCTTGAACAAGATTCGTATAAAAAAATCAAACGGATCGGGGTAGTGAATTTGTTAATCCACATGTCGAAAAAGTACTAATGAAATATCAAACAATGCCCTATTATAGTCACATTCCTATAAAGGCTGCATTGACAGAACGATTGATATGAACTATTTGACTTTTAATTTCAAGATATTGTACATTGAAAAATACGGCCGCTTTTATTCATGATTTAGATAAAATCATGTTGATTTATAATCAACAGCCCCATAGATCATTGTCCAACTCAACCCCAACTAAAGTTCATCATTCTGATCATAATATATTTAATACTTTTCTTAAACAATATTCCAATGAAATGATTGTGCAGAATAAATTCAATGTTGTTGATACTGTTCGAATTAATAGAACAACTAATGTTTTTGAAAAGGCCAATTACTTGTGGTCCACTGAACTTTTTAAAGTGGCAAAAATCCTAGACACCAAACCCATAGCTTATCGTCTGCGAGACACCAAAGATGATGAGATTCTCGGCAGTTTTTATAACTATGAAGTACAAAAAGTTAGAAAATGTAGTGAAATTTATCAAACTGAAAAGATATTAAAGAGCCGTACTCAGAAGGGCAAGAAACAGTTACTTGTTCGTTGGCTAGGATACAACTCTGATTTTTATTCTTGGACTGGTGTTGAAGACATTAACAATGCCCAATGATTTTTATGTAACATTTATGTCCAACGTCTCTGACCCTCTCTAGAATGATTTGAAAAAAAACAAGTGGTTTTTGGACGAAACCCTCTCCCACCATCAAATTCGATATTGCATATGAAGTGGCTCTTGTCGACTGTATTCTCAAAAATACCTATGATATCCTGCGAAAAGATCGCATACATGATATAAAAATTAGACACCATGATTGGCCACCAGCTGCTGGCAAACAACATCAAATTCAAAAGATCAATTGTTTGTTTTATCCATATGTTGAATTACCATACGAGGAACTGAGTTGTATGAATGATTTGTGTCGTTCTATCAATAAAAGAATTTCCGCTCGCAAAAAAGTAGCCTTTCATTTCAATTATTCAAAGGAAGAGGGCAAGATCTACATTAGTTCACCCATTACCAATGAAAAGGTCATTCTCAATGATAATCTAAAAGATGTTCTTGGGTTTAAACTTAATATAATCAATGGTAAAAAAGCCGGAAGCACTAATGTTATTTTTGCTGACTACCCATCTAACTTCTCCTCGGACACTTGTATATTTCTCTATGCTTCATTTGTTGAAATATCCAGAGTTGGTAATTCAAATGTCCCTCTCCTACGTGTTCTTGAACAAAAAAGATCCAATGAACATGTTCATCACTATAATAGAAAGCATCTTCAGTATTTTCCTGTAAACACTTTATATTTGGAACTCTGTCAGTTAACACTAAGAAGTGAATTGGGTGATTCTCTAGCAATAACAAAAGGTTTAGCTGTGATTAAATGTCATTTTCGACCCATCGTCACTGCCTATGATGAACAATAGAGGAATTACATTTGTCTGTCCCGATATCAACTGTTATGTTGGTGCTCTGAGCCCCCGTCAAATAGGTCATGGATTGGACTATTACAAGGGGCGTACTACAATGTCTGGCTATGGTCTTGGTAATTGGTTTGCTAGGCTATTTCATTCTGCACTAACCCTTGCCAGAAAATATCTTGTACCTGCTGCATCAAATTTTGCTGCCTCAACACTACAGGACTGGGGATCAGGTAAAAATTTCAACGAGAGTGTTAAAGAAAATATTAGATCTTCAGTAAGAGCCGTTGGTGAGCAATTAAAATCTCATCAAAATGGTAATGGGTTAAAAGGGGTGCGTGGTCATCATTCACTTATCAGTCTCTACCCAGGTGGGAAGCGAAAGACATCAACAACGACTTTGAGGAATAAAAGGAATAAGACCAATAAGAAGAACAAGACGAAAAAGATTGTCAGATCAAAGAAGAATTTCTTCTCTTAAGATGACCTATCTCCCCCACAAAAAATCGCATCCATCAATCAGCTCCCCATTGAATCTATTCAAGCTGAAAATGTTGATGTCAGTATAAAGTATGGCTAATATGAACAATTTCATCCTCAACAACCCCTTTCGGAAAATATACACTTTGAGATATTTTCCAATGAAGATTATTTCATTGATTTATCATCAAAATTTATTGATTTAAATGTTGCGGCGAAGAAAAAGTCAGACAATACAACTCCCACTGCTGCCGATGGCCTGTCCTATGAAAACTGTATCCTACACAACTTATTCAAACAAATTAATGTATTCATTAATGGAACATTGGAGAGCACTAGCAATAATTTATCCAACTAAGCAAGCTACATACAAATTATGATGATGACTCCAAAGGCATATAAGGAGTTGAAAGGTCGGGCACTGGGCTATGAATATAGATCAGGTGTTGATACTGACGGTGAGTTAACTGCTGCAGTGACCCAGGAGCATCATCTAGTTGGAAAATTAAATCATGAGATATTTAATATATCCCAATGGTTGCCTCCAAATGTCAAGATTGACATAAAGTTACAACTAGCTCCATCGAATTTCATTTTGAGAAACACATTTGCTGCAGCACCTAATGCAAAGGTCATTATCACTTCAGTAATTCTTCATGTTCGAAAACAACAGGTTATGAGCTCTGTTGCATTGGCAGTGGAAAAGCTAAGAGCCAATGGTAACAATATCAAACTTCTTGTCCCCAATACCATCACCAATCAACGTCCTATTGCCACTGGCTCTCGCAGTTATACCGATTCATCATTTATCAATGGAGAAACCCCATCAACACTCGCTTTGGCCTTTGCGAAGAGTGCTAGTGCCGTTGGACCCTGGACTGCATCCCTCTATGATTTTAATTTTTTGGTCTATCTAGCCTTGTGTGCAAAGTGAATAAAATTTTCCTGTACACCTTATCATTTGATAAAAATCCTACAGAACTCTGTATGAGTTGACCATGCAATCCCTAGATCATGACTCACAACTATTTGAAAATGGAATAACCGGTTTAATGTTTTCAAAAAATCAAGGTGTAATTGTTTTGGACTTGTCTGGCACTCAAGATATGAGCATAGTACGAACGGGGAATGTACGTTTAGAATGCACATTTGCTGATGCTTTGACCGAAAGTATCACATTGATATCGCTGAGTCGAATTGAAACCTATTGGGAAATCACACCCGAGGGCAGTGTCATGAGCTCTGTTGCATTGGCAGTGGAAAAGCTAAGAGCCAATGGTTACAATATCAAACTTCTTGTCCCCCATACGATCACCAATCAACGTCCCATTGCCACTGGCCGTCGCAGTTATACCGATTCATCATTTATCAATGGAGAAATCCCATCAAAATTGGCTTTGGCCTTTGTGAAGAGTGCTAGTAGCGTTGGATCCTGGACTGCATCCCTCCATGATTTCAATTTTTTCGGTCTATCTAGCCTGTGTGCAAAGTGAATAGAATTCCCCTGTACACCTTATCATTTGATAAAAAATCCTACAGAACTCTGAATGAGTTGACCATGCAATCCCTAGATCATGACTCACAACTATTTGAAAATGGAATAACCAATTCAATTTTTTGCCGATACTTTGTATCACATTAATATCACTGAGTCAATTTGAAACCTATTGGGAAATCACACCCGATGGCAGTGTACTACTAGACCTCGAACCATGAACACAAACCAAATAATGGGCGTATTTAATATGGATTTATACATGTCCCAGTATAAGTCCTATTGCATACCATCGGACTTCATTGAAAAAATTCCAAGTGTTAACAAAACCCTAATCATTTTTAATAGCAGTTCATCGAGTTTGAAGACAGGTCATTGGCTATGCATCTTTCAAACAGCGAAGAATATTGAATTTTTTGATCCTCTTGGCCTATCATATAAATTTTACACTCCCCACATCAGCAACTTTATTGATAACAGTGGGAAAACTAGTATTCAAAATCAGAGGCGAGTACAGGATTTAACGACTAAGACATGTGGCTTTCATGCACTACTCTTTTTCATGTTCAGATGTCGTGGCTATACTTACAAGCAGTTTCTCAGCATTTACGTTGACTTTCCTCGTTCGAACGACTTTCTAGTGGAAAATATACTTTCATACGTGTTTAATATTGATTTTAGTGCCCTACGAATAAAATGTTCTAAAAATGTATGTGAAATTGTTTATTAATAAAAATAATGTGTATACATGATAAAAACGACTTTTCTACTCTTTAGATTTCTTCTTCTACTACGTATAGGTATTTGTCGAGAACAACTAATGCGGGTAGATCATCTGAATTCACAGTATACTGATCCTGATGTACTGCAATGTCAGGGTCACATTTTCTACAGTATAATGTAAATTTACTCTTATCATATCTCTTAGTATAGTCAATGATACTATTTTCATTCATTTTGTAAAATTCAAGTGTTTCAATTTGCTTATCTGAAGCAATGTCACATACAGTGTCCTCAAGTGGTGAATCACATTCTTAAAATCAGTAGGCTTATAATCATAGTAACCATTGTCTTCACAACGATGAAGTAGAAACCAAATTCTTTTGTTATTCCAACAGTTGAATCGTAGACCTGGTTCCTCTTCCCAAAAGAATTTAAAGCCAACAAGATACCAGTCTCTTAGCAATAAATTAAAATCACGTTTAGGTTTCTTTCCAATCATACCAGGATATATATTCTCCCACTGATTACATTTATCATAGTGACAATTAGAGCATAGGGGTCCTCTAGGATGAGAGTCACAGATCTCTTCAAGGCAGGAATTACAACCTTTAATTTGTACGGCTTATCCTCTATGCAATTTACACGGGTTGCATAATATACAATTTTCATCATACTCATCAATCATTGTACAATTCTCACATGATGACCAGCTGCCCAGTGTATACATGCATAGTGGACATGTATGGAACATTTTTTCATGTGTTGACACTCTCACCGCCAAAATGAAACTGAGCTACGATCAACAAATTGAGTTGGAGAAAGAGAGGAGTAAATCCTCTTGGAACAACATCTTTCTCACGAAAAAATCATAGTCTTAAATTTCTAAGCTAGTGTGTTCAAAAGCAAATCCAAAATATCATTTTGTCTTGTCGTGATTAATATGTCAATAAATTATATAAATCCTTTTGGACCACGACGTTTAAGCTTCATCCAATCGTCTAATGATGGAGAATCAGTTTTCATTATATCGACAAGCATTCCCTGAGAAAATATCTTCCTTTGAACAGATAACTCCAGAAAATCATCATCTAGAATCAAACGTTTTTCCATAAACACAAGATTCCCTATAATTTTCTCTTTCTCAAATTTATCCATTTTTTAGAGCCCTAACACTCTCACAACCAACTCCAGACTAACCAAGATTCTTTTTCTACTTTAAAAATATACGCTAACCTACTATAGAAAAAAATATCTTCGATTTAGAAACAATTTTATTAAATATAATTACAACAATAATAATCACTGATACAATTTATTTTCTTCGATATATTTCACTAGTGTATCTAAAGCGGCTTGAAGTCTATTTATATGTACTATATTTAGTTTCGCTGCAAAGCATAATTGCTCCTCCAATTTAAATTTGCTCAATGATATCACATATCCTGCATACATATCGTCCCATTCAAGGCTTAGTCTACATCCTCGTGTAATTTCCACTGCCACGTTTGGTACTCTCCCCTTTGTATCATTGCTGCTATATGCTCCACCATCAAGCTCCAATAGTGTAAACATACCACTCATTTTCTATGCTAATATCGTGTCAAATAATAGAGCATAAAAAAATAAACTGTTCTCTCTCTGAATTCAATTCTCTTACTAATATGAACTATAATGAAAATTACTCCTTATATTGAATCCGATTGCTATAGCTATGATAATCAAGTTACCGTATATGGAGTACCATCTGTATTCGATGTCTCTGATTGGTCCAGCAAATGGGTGTTGCCTCAGAAACCTGTATGGTAAGTCTTGTCCCTTCTGTAGTACTAGATACCTGTCCGTGGTAGATCATGTACCGTTGAAAATGCACACATATCCATGCCCCTGGGCTTGCAGGCGTGAAACCTTTATATAGATTACTACTATCGTGAATATAAAATAAGACTCCTCCTAAGCCCAAAAAATGGTCTTGAAAGGTGTTCTTATTTGATCCAAGACGAAAACCCA
The DNA here is from genome assembly GCA_027921565.1 of Artemia sinica. Classification (NCBI taxonomy): domain Eukaryota; kingdom Metazoa; phylum Arthropoda; class Branchiopoda; order Anostraca; family Artemiidae; genus Artemia; species Artemia sinica. The sequence continues at coordinate 16,806,968 of CM051271.1, read as the reverse complement.
CTAGCATATTAGTCAGGACTAGCTCCCAGGTTTCCTCACTATAATCGGTGAATGATATTCAGAACCGAATATTATTTTATGCTTTATCCATGAAAAAAGTTTATTTTCTTTAACCAAGGATAAATTTGTTGTGCTAAAGCTGTGCAGCCAATTAGCTATGAGAGAGATAGGAGCCGTTGACTATGGACAGGGAGAGAGAGGGGAAAAATAGGAATTAGTCCACATAATGGTGTTGGGTTGTAATGCAGTCAATTAGATGGAAAGCGTCGGAAGTCAGAAAGTTCTAGATTGTTTTAAAAAATAGAGTTGTCAGAAAGAGCCAAACTTTAGCGTAAAAAGCGAGGCGTTGAGGAGGGGAATGCCCCTTTCATATACGGAATAATTTCTGTTTATTTTAAGTTTTAGTGTCACTCCTTACTTTCAGTTAAAAAACTTGTTCTTTTTATTTAATTTCTGGACGTTTTTAAATTAATGCAGGTTTTGATTTTGGCTCACCATGCATGAATAATTAAAACAAAATTTGCATATTTTTTTTTTTTTTTGGCTAAATGGCTTTCTCGAAAGTTGTTTAATTTTATTTAAGAACGTTTGTATCAGTAATAAATATACGTAATTTACGAATTAACTTACGTAACGAACTTCTATATTCGTATATTTTTATTACGTATATTAGGATAAAATAAAAGTCCAAAATAGGGATAAAATCCTTTTTAATAGACAGCGTATAATAAATTTCACAAAAAATACCAGATATTTCGGTCACATATACAGTGACCGTCATCAGTAGTAAAACTAAACTAAAACAATTTAAAACAAAAGTTTACATTTGGACAAATAAAATGGTCTGGAAAATTAAAAATATGTTCTGAAAGGGCTGAAGTAAAATCTTCAGACTTAGAATCTTGCTTTAAAGCCGAAGAAATAGAATCTTTATGTTGTATTAATCTCATTTCCAAACTTTGGTTAGTACGTCCCACATATGAGCTTCCGCAAGTACATGGGATCTGATAAACCCCACTTTGTTGCCACAATGAAGTTAGATCCTTCCCAGAATTTAGAAAACTACTCAAAGTATTATTACTCTTTAAAGCTACCCTTAGACCATTCCTTTGTAAAATTCTTTTAAGTTTTTCACTTAGCCCGGGTACATATGGTAAGGAACAAAAAACATCCTTCTCCCGAACATTTTATTTTGTTCGAGAATGTCTCTTTGATTTCTAGGGATCGGGGTTGAAAGCAAAATTTTCGTGAAACGCTTGAAATAAAGAAAATCTTATTCAAGAATATTGCTTTGAATCGGGATACAGGTGAATATGGGCTGAACTCTATCTATGATAATTTATTAAAACCTGACAGAGTAAAGTTCAATTCACCCAATGTAGTAGACCTTTGTCCAAATGTTATATCATTGAACGCTAATGAACCGAATCCAAGAAGGTCAAAGAGGCTAGCTTCCGCCTTTGCTTTGAAAAGAATTAGAGATTTAAACAATATGTAGTTTTATTTGATTTAGTATATAAACTTTTGTTTTAAATTGTTTTAGTTTAGTTTTGCTACTGATGATGGTCACTGTATATGTGACCGAAATATCTGGTATTTTTTGTGAAATTTATTATACACTGTCTATTAAAAAGGATTTTATCCCTATTTTGGACTTTTATTTTATCGTCATGGAAAGGCAGTGTGGTCTCCTAAATTATCTACGTATATTAGGGGAGTTCACCCCCCTAGTCAATACCTAGCTCTTTACGCTTAAGTTCAAATTTTGTTCCAATTCTTTAAAAATGACCCTTCAATCACAAAGGCCGTTAATTAGAATAAATGGCTCTTATGAAAATACCAAAGAACTTTAGCGTAAAGAGCGAGGTATTGACTAGGGGGCGAAACCATCATATACGTAATAATTTCTGTTCGTTTTAAGTTTTGATGTTGCTCCTTACTTTCAGTTGAAAAAATTGTTTTTTTTTAAATTTAATTTCTCATCGTTTTTTAGATAATACTGGGAATCCGGCACCCCCATCATAGCAATGTCCCTTCCCCATGAAAACTTCCTCCATGGAAAGATCCTCCCATGTAGCCCCAGACCCACCCACCCCCGCTACCAGAAAAAATCCCCTGAAAACGTCCGTATACTTCCCAATAACCAATACTATATGTAAACATTGGACAAAGTTCATAACTTGCAGCCCTTCCCTCGGGGACTGTGGGAGGTTAAATCATCCTCAAAGACATAGTTATTATATTTTTCGACCATGCTGAACAAAATGGCTATCCCAAAATTTTGATCAGGTGACTTTGGGAAAAAATGAGGGTGGGAGGGGGCCCAGTTGCCCTCCATTTTTGTCACTTAAAAAGGCCACTAGAACTCTTAATTTCCGTTCGAATGAGCCCTCCCGCGATATTCTAGGACCGCTGGGTTGATACGATCACCCCTGGAAAAAAAAGAAAACAAAAAAAAACAAACAAATAAACACGCATCCGTGATCTTTCTTCTGGCAAAAAATACAAAATTCCACATTTTTGCAGATAGGAGCTTGAAACCTCTACAGTAGGGTTCTCTGATACGCTGAATCTGATGGTGTAATTTTCATTACGGTTCTATGACTTTCTCAGGCACGTAACTTTTAATGGGTAGGACTAAACTTGATGAAACTTATATATTTGAAATCAGCATAAAAATTTGATTCTTTTGATGTATCTATTGGTATCAAAATTCCGTTTTTTAGACTTTCGGTTACTATTGAGCCGGGTCGCTCCTTACTTACAGTTCGTTACCACGAACTGTCTGATTAATCCTAAAACTTTTATAATTAATCCTCATGACAAAAACACTGACGTAGTTTGCATTTATTTTCGAGTTATAACACTACCAAAAAAAAAACAAAAAAATAAAATCACTGGAATTAAAAATACTGGAAAACTGGATTTTCAAAGTCAGGCCTGATTTTCCAATCACAAAGTTTTACGCTTGAAGTTGACTACTGTTCAACTAAAATAGAACTACGAATAAGGTGCATTTTAATAAGGCTGGGGGTCTAAACCCAAATCCTTTGGATAATCACATAATACCCTAATTCAGGACAACACCCAATTCATAAAAAGGGAGAGCCCACGAGTCTTGCCACCAAGCCCCATTTCAACCATTTAAGCCGTCAACTGTATTGTTAATTTTGTCATTTGTAGGTTACGCGACTTACAACTTAAATGTTAAACGCGTTATAGAACTAAAACACGTTAAACGTTACACAACTTACATTCCTATAGAGCCAATTAGCATATTCTCTTCCTAGAGTACCTTCCTTCATGGACCGTAGCTTGTCTAGATCAACTGTGGACGAGTTTATTCGAGGCTGATTCCTAAAAATGCAATGTAATATACCATTTTATTGAAAAAAAATATATAAAAACATTAAATAAAGAATATTAATAAAAAGTGAAGCTTGTATTCTTGAAATATTAAAAAATATATAAAAACATTTATCAGGCTAACATAAAAGCTCAAAGACATTTCTACATGGAAAACAGGAGCTCCAAGCCCCTGTATACAATTTCCCAAAGTGATTTTAGTACCAATTTGGTGTCCAATACCCAAAATTTCAACAGAAGCTGAAACTAAAGGGAACTGATTGTATCCTGGGTCAACCTTAAGACTGAATTGGCATTAGCTCGTATTATTTTATTTTAAGAATAAACACTGTTGGAACCCTTGGTCCCAGTTTGTTCAGATAAATGTCCTTCCCAGATTCCTTTCTTTTGGCCCCTTAATTATTTTCCTTCCCCTAGTAATAATTATTAATTTTCCTTTTATTTTGTGGCGCCATTTTATGTCCTCCTAATTGCGTAGTTGGTTACATAGACCACGAGGTATTAAGCTGCACAGTTAGGGAGGTTTGACCAGTAAGTAAGTAAGCCCTTAGATTGGCTGGAAAAATTCATTACCACCCCGTTACCCCGTCGCAGACACGCGGCTGGCGGAGCGGGCTGGGGGAAATAGTTCCTTTTTTAAGCCAGTTCCTTTTTATAGCGTGTCTTGAATGCAGTAAGATTTTTTATACTATATACTCTTTAACTTTTCAGCCTAGGTCGAGTCTAAGGAGATAGTTAGAAATATTACCGGTAACCCTTGGCCTTAAAAGTGGCCCCTGGGACCATTCGATCACGCTAGTAGACACGGAACTGTGGGAGTAACCGCGGGAATCCCACTACTTTGGGCCGACAAGGGGTTCTCCCCCTCGAGTAAGTGGCATAGCAACCTTTTTGCGCCATTTTCGCATCAATAAGTGGTGACCCCCGTAGATTACCCCCCAATAAACACCAAAAATTGTTTATCAAATACTAAAAGCTTAAAATTTTTTGTTCTTCATATAACGTAATTTTCAACCCATAAGCGTAAATTTTAACGTAAATTTTCAACCCATAAGCTAGGTCAATCATAGGCAGTGCAATAGCGCTGCCTAAGTAAAGAATGATTTGGGCAAAAAGTACTATTTATTTATTATTTTTTTTTTTAGACCAGGGCACTTCGTACGACTACTTCGAAAAGGGTTCATTCATTTAAAAATTGAAAGGGCTGTTGCCTTTTTTAATAGTCAAAGTGATTGGAGGGCAACTAACACCCGTTTCACACCCACCATTTCCCTAACACATCCAATCAAAATTTTGAGATAGCCATTTTGTTCAACATAGCTGAAAGATCCGGAAACTATGTCTTTGAGGAGGACATTCCCCCACAGCCCTCAGGGCAAGTGTTTCTAAGTTATGCTTGGGGGCATATAAGGTTTTTATAGAAAGTGTGGTCGTAGAAACTTCAAAAAGGGTTCATTCGTTTGGAAATTGAGAGGACTAGTGCCTTTTTTATTAGTCGAAAGTGATGAGAGAGCGAATGACCCCCCCCCCCACGCCCATCATTTCCCCAAACACATAGAAAGTAATTGGAGGAAATATAATCCCCATCTCAAGCCCACTATTTCCCCAAACACATCCCAACAAAATTTCGAAATAGCCATTTTGTTCAACGTAGTTGGAAGTTCTGGAAATTAGGTCTTTGAGGATGACAACCCCACCCCCAGGCCTCTCAGGACAAGGTTCATAACTTATCCCCTGGGGGCATATAAGGTTTTTTATAGAAAACGCTGTCGTAAAAACTTCAAAAAGGGGTCACTTGACTGGATATTGAAAGGGCTAGTGCCCTTTTTAATAGTCAAAGTGATTGGAGGGCAACTAACCCCCCTCTCACATCCACCATTTCTCCAAACCCATCCAATCAAACTTTTGAGATAGCCATTTTTTTTCAACATAGTTGAAAGGTCCGGAAATTATGCCTGAGGATGATAAACCTCCCACAGCCCCCAGGGCAAAGATTGTAAGTTATGATCTGGGTGTATTTAAGGTTTTTATTGAAAGTGTTGTCGTAGAAACTTCAGAAAGGGCTCATTCAATTGGGAATTGAGAGGTCTAGTGCCCTTATTAATAGTCAAAAGCGATCGGATGGGAATTCCCCCCACGCCCATCATTTCCCCAAGCATTTCCGATAAACATTTTGATATAGCCATTTTGTTGAACGTAGTTGAAGGGTCCTGAAATTACGTCTTTGACTATGACAAGCCCTCCCCCCCCCCAAAGCCCTCAGGGCAAGATTGTAAGTTATGCCTTGGGGGTATATAAGGTTTTTATAGAAAGCGTTGTCATAAAAACTTCAAAAAGGGCTCATTCGATTGGAAATCCAGCGGGCTATTGCCCTATTTAATAGTCGAAAGAAATCGGAGGGAGAATCACCCCCACGCACATCATTTCCCCAAACATTTCCGATCAAAATTTTGAGATAGCCCTTTTGTTCAACGTTTTCAAGGGCAGTAAGCTATTCCCTAGGGGCATATAAGGTTTATATAGAAGTTTTTATCGTAGAAGCTTCAAAAAGGGCTCGTTCGATTGGCAATTGGAGGGCTAGTGCCTTTTTTATTAGTCGAAAGACCCCCCCCCTCCCACGCCCTATCATTTCCCCAAACACTTCCGATCAGCCATTTTGTTCAACATATTTGAAAGGTCTGGAAATTATGTCTCTGATGATAAAAAAACCAGCCCTCAGGGCAAGGGTTGTAAGTTATGCCTTGGGGGCACATAAGGTTTTTTATAGAAAGCGTGGTCATATAAACTTCGGAGAGGGATCATTGGATTGGTAATCAGACGCTCTAGTGTTCTTTTTAAGAGTAAAAGCGATCAAAGGGAAGCCGACCCCCCCCCCCCCCACACACACACACACGTCGTATTGTTCCGAAATGAATCTAATAGGAATTTTGAGATAACCATTCTGTTCGAAATATTCTAAATATCATATAACACGGATTTTGGGGTTGTAACAAACCCCAGAGTTTAGGGGCAAGGGTTGTAACTTATGCCAAAGGGGTATTTAAGGTTTTGATGGAAGGCATGGTTATTTAACTTTAGAAGAGGCCCATTTGGTTGAAAATTGAAAGTACTGGTTTCTTTTTAAGCATCAAAAGTAAAGGACGGCATTTAGCCCCCCCCCTCTCTCCCTCTCCTACAACCCCTCCTTTCACCAAACGCATCTGATTGAAATTAGGAGATAGCAATTTTGTTCAAAATAGTCCAAAGAACATAAAATCATGTCCCTAGGGATGACACAACCCTCCAGCGCCCTGGGGATAGGGTTGTAAGTTATTTTATGAGGGCATATAAGGTTTTTATTGAACGGGCGGTTGTATAAACATCAGATGGGGCTTATTTAATTTGAAATTGGAAGTTGTAGTTCCCTATTTAAGAGTCAGTGATTTAAGATCAAACAGCTTCCCCCCTCCACACTCAGCATTTACCTTAACACCTCCAATCAAAATTTTGAGATAACAATTTTATTCATCGTAGTTGAAGGTTTCGGGAATTATGTCTGTGAGGAATAACCCCCCCCCCCTCACCCCCCTACAGCTCTCAGGGAAACCGTTGTAAGTTATGCCCTTGGGGCGTATAAGATTCTTATAATAAAGGTGGTCGTATATGCTTAGGAGGGGTCTCATTATATTAGTAATCATAAGTTCTGGTGCCCTTTTTAAGAGTCGAAGTATCAAAGCGCAGCCCCCCCACACACACACACACAAAAACGTCGTGTTTTCTGAGGTATATCCAATAGATATTTGGAGACATTCCTTTAATCCAAAATAGTCCAAATATCATATAACAAGGCTTTTGAGGTTGATACAAAGCACCAGAGCCTGAGGGCGAGGGTTGTAAGTTATGCCCCTGGGTATTTAATGTTCTTATGGAAGGGATGGTTGTATAAGCTTTAGAGGTGGCTCATTTGGTTGAAATTGGAAGTTATGGTTCCCTTTTAGGAAGGAGCGATGGAGGTCAAGTAGTACCCCCCTCTCCCCCATCCAACTAAGCCTCCTTTCACCAAATGCATCTGATTGAAATTGTGCAATGGCAATTTTGTTTAAAATAGTCCAAATAACATATAACAATGCTTCCAGGGTTGGCACAACCCCCCAGAGCCCTGGGGCAAGAGCTTTAAGTTATGCCCTGGGGCATACAAGGTTTTTATGGAATGGGTGGTCGTATTAAATTCATTTGATTTTAAATTTGAAGTTACAGTAGCCTTTTTAAGATTCAAAGTGATTTGAAAGACCCCCCCCCCCCCCCCGACGCCAATAATTTCCCACAACAAATATCCAAATAAAGTTTTGAGACATCAATTTTTTCAGCATTGTTGAAAGGTTCAGTAATTACGCGTAGCAATAGTAGCATTAGCAGCAGTACGTAAATAGCACCTTTTTCCAACATCCCCTTCAACACACGATGAAATTTTAAACTTAATACCATCAACCGGTCCTGAAGCATTGTTGATACGGCCTCTTGACAACCTATATGGGCGTAGTGTTTCGATTTATTTCAATACAATTACAATATTGCCCAAAATTTTCGCCTTAGTACCCTTAGGTTTATTAGTTGTAGTAGTAGAACCAGTAAATATAGTAGTAGCAGTAAGAGTACAGTTAATAGTAGTAATATTAATAGTAGTAGTAGTTGTAGGAGTATAAGCATTAGTATTATGATGCAAATATTGTCTTTTGGTTAGTTCAACATTCCCCAGAACAAGCATTGTAAGTTTTTAATAAGCTTTTTTTTTCAATTACGAAACTGTTCCTAAGATATTGCTGATATGCCCTTTTGACAACCTGCATACGAATGGCAGGTTGTCATCCGTACAACAGAAATATTCCCTGAAAATTTCACCTTCATACCTTCATAGGTTGTGGATTTTGAGCTAGCCAGAAGACAATGTGTGTATTCATTGAATGCTGGTTGCTTCTACAGTTACTGTAACTAACGACACTAATGGTATTAAGCTAAAACTTTTAGCTATTAAATGGTATTAAGCTAAAACCTGAATTTTTTATCGGATGGGTTTATCCATCCGATAAACCCAAAGGTGGGGAGGGCGGGATACCCCCAGAGTATAACTTACAACGCCTGTCCCTGGGCCCTGGGGGGTTGTTTTGACCTCGGAGTTTTAATAGCTGATGTTTGAACTATTTTAAACAAAATGGTCACCTCAAATTTTTATCGGATGGGTTTATCTATCGGATAAACCCAAAGCTGTGTAGGGCGGGAGGGGCTAGTAGCCCTCCGATCTTTTTTTATTCTGAGAAAATGAACTAGAACTTTAAATTTCCATTCAAATGAACCCTCTCTGAAGTTTATAAGAGCCTCCCTTTCATAAGGACCACAAACGGCCCCACGACATAGCTTATACCTGCCCCCCGCGCCTTGGGGGGTTGTGTCGACACCGGAGTTTTTGTTGTCTGACCTTTGAACTATTTTAAAAAATGGCTATCTCAAAATTTTTACCGGATGGGCTTGGGGAAAAAAGGGTGTGCGTGTGGGGGGGAGGGGCTAGTTGCCCTCGGATATCTTTTGACCCTTATAAAGTGAACTAGAACATCCCTTTCAGCATCCCTTTCATGAGAACCATATACGCCCCCAGGAAAACACTTACAACCCCTGCCCCCGGGCCCTGGGGGGGGGGGGGTTGACAAAGGAGTTTTTGTTATCTAGTTTTTGAACAATTTTCAAAAAACTGGCTATCTCAGAAAGCCAGGAAATTTTTGTCAGTCCAAACTTGACAAAAATTTCCAAAAAGTTGTCAAAACTAACAACTTTCAATTTCCAATCAAATGAGCTCTCTTTGAAGTTTTACGAGCATCTCTTCCATAAGAACCATATATTCACCCAGGGCATAACTTACAACAACTGCCCTCGGGCCCTGGGGGGCTGTGTCCGTCCCAGAGTTTTCGTTATATGATCTTTGAACTATTTAAAAAAAAAAATGGCTATCTCAAAGTTCTTATCGGATGGGTTTGAGGAAAAAAGGACGTGGAGGTGGGGGGGGGGCTAGGTGCCCTCCAATCTCTTTTCACTCTTAAAATGTGAACTAGAAATTTCAATTTCCAATCAAATGAGCCCTCTGTGAAATTTATACGAGCAACCCTTCCATAAGAACCATAAAGGCCCCCAAGGCATAACTTACAACGCCTTCCCCCGGGCTCTGGGGGGTTGTGTCGACACCCGAGTTTTTGTTATATGATCTTTGAACTATTTGTAACAAAATAGCTATCTCAAATTTTTATCGGATGCATTTGGGAAAAAAGTGCGTGGGGGGGCCTAGTTGCCCTCAGATCTCTTTAAACTATTAAAAAGTGAACTCAAACTTTCAATTTCCAATCAAATGAGCCCTCTCTGAAGTTTATACGAGTATTCCTTCCATAAGAACCATATATGCCCCAAGGGCATAACTTATAACCCTTGCCCCGAAGACTGTGGGGGAGTGTCCTACTCAAAAATATAATTTCCAGAACTTTCAAATACGTTGAACAAAATGGCTATCTCAAAATTTTGATTGGATGTGTTTGGGGAAACGATGGGCGTGGAAGGAGTGTTAGTTGCCTTTCAATCACTTTCGACTATTAAAAAGGGCACTAGCCATTTAAATTTCCAATCCAATGAGCCCTTTTTGAAGTTTCTACGACAACGCTTTCTATAAAAACCTTATATGCCCCCAAGGGCATAACTTACAACCCTTGCCCTGAGGGCAGTTGGCGGGTGGGATTGTCATCCTCAAAGACCTAATTTCCAGAATTTTCAACTACGTTGAACAAAATGGCTATCCCAAAATTTTGACTGGATGTGTTTGGGAAAATGGTGGGCGTGAAAGGGGGGTTAGTTTTCCTCCAATCACTTTCGACTATTAAAAAGGGCACTAGCCCTTTGAATTTCCAAGCAAATGAGTCCTTTTTGAAGTTTCTACAACAAAGCTTTCTATTAAACCTTATATGCCCCCAAGGCATAACTTACAACCCGTGCCCTGAGGGCTGTGGGGGAGTGTCCTCCTAAAAAACATAATTTCTAGCTGGAAATCAACTACGTAGAACAAAGTGGCTATCTCAAAATTTTGATTGGATGTGTTTGGGGAAATCGTGGGCGTGGAAGGGGTGTTAGTTGCCTTCCAATCACTTTTGACCCTTAAAAAAGGCACCAGAACTCTCGATTTCCAATCGAATGAGTCCCCGACGGCCCCTTCCATATGAATTGCCTCTGGGAAAAAATAATAATAAATAATAATAAAACATTGGAGCCGTATGGCCTTTACTATAGGCAGCCCTATAGCGTTGCCTCTGATACTGATTTGTGGGACTTGTATGCTTGGTAGATTATTTGATTCTATCATAGATTATTTTTGTTCATTTTTGCTTTAAAGGAGCTTTACTTTTTTTAAAAAAACTTATTTTGTGGAAAGTTTTTTTTAACTAATCAAACTAAAAGACAAGTTAAGCGCTAAGGCTAATTTTCTAGGTCTCAGGATCACTTCGACTGAAATCCCAAGACCTTCACAGATTTTTCCAATTTTTTCTTATAGCTTGCATTTGCCAGTTTTTCTGGTTTTTTTGCCAGTCTTTCCTTGAATTGATGACATACCCAAACTAGAATTACTTCATACAAGGCTACTTTTGAATCTTTACAAGTAATAGTACTGCAAACTAAAATTTATTTTAAGAAACAAAATATCTAAATCTTTGAATAAAAAACAGGCATTTACTTAAAAGTTGTTTGAGATGTGACAAGTTTTGTAGAGCTTAAATTACTCAAAATAACGAAAACAAGGACATCCCCCGAGAATTACTTGTAATTATGAACAAAATCGATACAATTGCGGGAGGAAGACCCCAAGAATCCACACTCTTCTTTCATTTCTAATACACCTGTTTATATAATAGTTGAAATAGTACACAGAACTGCAAATAAGGAATTATTTTTGAAAAACAAGGAATGTTAAAAAGTTATGAAAAACGAGAACGTGTTAAAAAGTTCGCTTTAATTTCATTGGTTTATCTTTGTCAAATATTTTTGTAAACCAACTACGTTACGTTAATACATGTTTTACGTGATTCCTCACAATATCAATCCACATTCTACGAATTAGCTTTTTAAAAACAAACATTCCGTCACAAGAGGACATCGGACTTACAACTAAAAATGAAATAAAAATCCTAGGATTAATGTTCAAAATCAACCTGAAACGGGATTCACATATGCAGTCTATCCTTCAAAACATCCTCCTTATCATATCTCCTCATTGTCACAAATTTTCGTAAACCAATCACATTACACTTTCTTAAACCAATCATAATATCAATCCATATTCTACGTATTAGCTTTTTAAAACCATAATTTCGTCGTAAGAAGACATCGGACTTACAACTAAGGATGAAATAAAAAGAGTAATTTTCAATAGTAACTTGAAATGGGATTCACATAAACAATCTATCCTCCAAAAAACTTCCCTTTGCCTAAAATCATTTACAGGCCTCATTTGCTTTGACATTCGAATTTCCATTACACGCCGTCTATACATTATGTACGTCCAGTCACAGACCGAATATGCTTGTCCTCTTTGGGACTCAGGTCTAACTGCTATCCTAACGGAAAAATTTGAAAATATTCAGAGGCGGGCGCGTCAATTAACGGTTGGGATAAATTACACATCCTGTAAGGAGTATCTGCATACACTGAGACTTCGAAAACTATCTGAAAGACGCCACCATCTTGCGGTATGTTTTGGAAAAAATTGCCTAAACTTTGATGCCCATCGCAAAACTTTTAAAGAAGCAAAAAAATTTTCAAGAAGAAAAATTTTATGATTTAAAATTTTGGAAGAGTCCTCACTTCCTCATGCCAATTCTTTTGTCCTCCGCCCTCAAAGGCGACACTTTTTCGGAATCTATCGTCTTTTGTTCCGTACTTAGTGAAACACTACAGTGTTGAATTTTTAAAAAAATGCTGTATAAAGTTTTGGCAACTCATGTTTAAATTTATTTCATTTTATTGTGTTATAAATTTTCTTTTCGTGTGATGTTTGCAGCTAGTTGTGTTTTCCGTGCCAGGGTTTGGTATTACATTTTTTTTTTTTTTAAATACGGAGGCACAACTGGGAAAGAAATATCGTACAAACCTTCGGTACTCAGTCATGTACCTAAGGAAGAATTATGAAGGGGGCGGTAACAGCCATGGATTACTGAGAAAGAAAGTTTGAAGAGGAAGACAAAAGGAGGGACAGTCTGTTGTTTCACTACTGTACTTAGTGAAGCACTACAGAATGAACTTTTTAAAAATGCTGCAAAAAATTTTGACAATTCATTTTTATACTTTTCCAAAATCCCTGGATTCTTTGCTCCCTCCCTTTTTTATTGAAAATACTTTTGTTTGGTATTTTAATAGAAAATTATAAAACGACAAATTTGCATCCCCCCATCCCGGATATTGAAAAATACATAAAATTTGATAAGTAGCAGAAAATAATACAAAAATCAGTTATTCAATTTATACATCACTCTTATTTACTTTTTGTTTGATAGCATTGGCTAATTTGGCAGTGGCATCAATGGGGGGTGGGGGCAGGGGGAATGTGCTCCTTCTAGATTTTGAAAAATACCTTTTTGGGGGCATTGTCATTGAATAACAACTTTCTTTGGAATTGTCATTGAAAAACAACCGACAAATCGCCCCCCTTTTGGGGTTCCACCCCTGTTTCTTTTCTTTTCAGATAAATGACCTGTTTTCGTTTTAATTAAATTTGCTTAGATTTTCCTATAGTATAATTTGCAATAACAATTTAAAACTGTCGTTGCTAAGCTATAGTTGTGTTGCAATAAGTAAGCTTTGAAGTAAATTCTATTTTTGTACTTCCTGGTTTGAGTCATTGAATAATAGGGCTGGGAAGGTAGAATTGGTTTGAATGGGGATTGAGATGATTGGCTGGGCCAAGCGAAGGTCCAACCCTATGAACAGTTGTGTACAAAATATTATTTTGAGTTAGTCTGCGTTTAGACCCCACTCGGGGAGATATATTTTTGTGTTATTATTGTGACTGTTTGGAAGAATACAAGTAAGGTATTTTCTACAAACTGTGTACTAGTTTCCTTAACCCAGGCAGGGTAGGAATAGAGTTACGAGATACCGTCATTATCATATTGACAGGGGGGTTTGTTACCTCCAAGGAGAGAGTTAGAGATTTTCTAGCCGTAACCCAAGGCGGGTACATTTGGCTTTAGAAAGTGGCCATTTGACCACTCGATCGCGTTATCATACCCTGGGACAGGGTATACCGTAAATCGGGCACTGACACACCCAATAGATACGGAACCGTTGGGGTAAGAGCGGGAATCCCACAAACATTTGGGCCGACAAGGGGTTCTCCCCCTCGAATAAGTGGCATAGCAATAGCGTACTTTACACCCCAATAAGTGGTGGCAGCGGTATAAATCAACCCAATACCCCCTCCCCAGATTTTTGTGAATTGACGCCACCGTAAATTGGTAAATGAGTGCCTTATTCTATATACTGTACTAGGGAATATAAAATACTAGCCTCAGAATTTCTGATCCTTCAGGATGAATACTCATTCTCTGGTGCATTCCAAGCAAGGCTTTTGTGCCTGTAGTCTCTCCAAGAATAGCAACCATGTCTGAAAAAAAAAAAAACATCCAAAAACTATTAGTTCTTCCAACACAAGATTTAGAATAATAGGTAACTTTTATTTATAAAAAAAAAGACATGGTAATTTTGAAGAATAGCTGAATAATAAGATATATAAAAATAAACAAACAATTCGATTTGCCGTAAAATATTCAGCTTAAATATAACAATCAGTTTAGTGTCTAGTTTGTTTGATAAACATAGCAACACTCTTAAGAGCATAAAAAGTCATAGATATTAGACTGCCTTAAATCAGTTCAACTCTTCATTACATATCTGGATTTGGTTGAAGTCCCACAACGAACCTTGAGTTTCGGGTACGTATCAAATTTGTCGAAAAACTTCATTTAAATATCTCTGGATTGTTTTGGGTGAAAATCTTTCATTTAGGAGCATACTAATGCCTTTGTCGAAAAGTTTCTCATAATATGGGTTTATTTGACTAAAACATTCTTTACGGATTATATTTTACGAACATCATTTTCCCATCGTTAATCCTCAGAAAAAATGACAATTATAATCTAAAAAAAAATCTTAATTACCAGCTTTAGCTGATTTCAAAATTATAGTCCAACGCCAAGGAAATGTATGTGGCCCTTGCTGCAAAGATTTATTTAGATGGTTTTAGGCGGCAGCTACGGTATATATTCTCCGTATTTATGGCCCCATGGCCTATGTGGCTATTTTATCCATACTGTCTATCTATTAAATTAGAAAGGCTTAAACATTCCTATGTTCTAGGTTTAACTTCAAATTTCACCCACTCTGGTGGGAATAAGATGAGTTTTCCGAAAGAGGTGACGATCTGATGCTTGAAAAGTATATTTTTGAATCAAATTCTTGCAATGAGATTCTTCAGGCACACTTTTGGGAGAGTCCTCTCTATTCTCCGTATGTTAAGCAGAGTTTTTTAATATGACAAGCATTTCGCTGGAACTTCTAAGTTTTCTTTTTTTCCTTGTTTTAGGGAGAAAATAATCGCAGAGATCAGAACAAAAGCTATATTGAACACATACTGATAGGAAAGTTTGTACCCACAACCACAATCACACATGGTGATACCCACAAAAATCTAGAGTTGGATGCCAAGGCCTAGGCATATTCCTCAATATTGACTCAAGTTCCCTAAAACTTTTTTTGGGTATTTCAAAAATATTCAAACGTTCAAACTAGAGTTATTCCCCAGGTTATTAGAACTCTTGCAACCTTACTAATAGTAACACTACAAAGCAAATAAATTGCACCATTCCAAAATTACAAGAAAAATAAGATAAGAAGATTACTTATTGATAAAAAAAAAATGCAAAAACCAAGAAAAATAAAGTTAAATAAAAAGAATCAACTATAAATCAAAAATAAAAATAAATAAATACAAAATTTATAATTACCAGCCCTTGTTGGATCCAACAGTGCAGTAACGGCTGAGCCAATTGACAGGATCCCTCGTTGTAACGTAGACAAATTAACATAATTTTCAGATGGTTTGTACTTTTCTTCTGTGTTTGTCTCTGAAAAGTCTTTGCTTTGACTGTCTGTACTTCCTCTCAGTTGGCTACTAGCACCATGTTGGTATCCTTTTAAACTGCGCAAGTGACGTCTTAACTAAAAAAAAAACAGAACGTTCAAATAGCCTCTCATGGAAAAAAGAGCATTCAAATAAAAAAAATCTGAATGTATTTCAGTGTATCTTATAACCCCCTTATTTGGACCCAGTGTGTTTTACATAAACAGATTATACATTTCTCGAAATGGCATGATCCCAGCATCAACAAGAATCAGCTCCTTCAGGGTGGCGAACGTGGTCCAGATATCTCATGGTCATTTAAAAAAGGCAACCACCCAGTCCCGCTATTTTTTACCACTGCACTTAAGTACTGTGAAGGTTTTAGAAACTGTACCAAATGTCCCAAATTGGAACCAACAGTTCGTAAAACAAAGGATGGAAGAGGATTATTTATTGAGCAAAATATGGCCCTAGACTATATCCAAAATTTGCTTTAAAAAAAAAAAAAAAAATCATGTATCTGGAATTATCCTTGTATTCTTTTTCAGAGTCGAAAGTGACTGGAAGGACCCCAGCTATCCTCCTGTGCCCTATTTTTCTACCCTTCTCACAGAACCTTCCATGACATTGGGTGAGAATTTGACATAGAGAAATAGTTCAGAATAATCAACAGGTCTAGTAAATATGTCTCTAAAGATGACAGACTTTCACAGCCTTTGGGGTACAGGCTGTAAATTATAGAAATTACTAATTATTTACAGGTAGTTCTTACAATGGTAAAAGGGTTTGGAGGGCAAGCTTGATCTTAGGCGTCTACAAGGCTCAAAACCTTCAGGGGCATACTTGTTTAGTACGGAAATTCTAGTTTACTAAGATACAAAATGAATTGCATCTAAAAACACATAACTAAAAGGAAAATGTAGATTTTTTTAGGTATAACTTTGGTCTTCACTTTCATAAAAAACACAATTTTTTTTTATTGATTCTGCTCTTTTTTCCCTAGATAGCTCTTAAGCCAAATTGTAATTCATCAAATGTATATTGCTTGCAGTTTTACACACCCCTTCTCAAACCTAATCTTCTGCTTCAAATATTAGATTAAGTTTGTAAGGAACTTATTAGATTACTAATGAATTCGATGTTCAATCAGGAAAACTCCATAAACAAGAAACTTACCTGAATAGAATTATCATATATTCTCAATACAAACAATAAATAAAGAAAGAAAAACAATAAAATAAAGAAAGAAAATCAGGGGACTTTGTTTGTTCTTCTAAAAGCCTAACGACTTTCCAGGTACTTCGAGCATATAGGGAAAAAATATGGGGAAAAAACATATGGGGAAAAAACATATGGGGAAAAAATCAAGGATCGTCACAGCACTCAAGTTCACAAAATTATATAAAGAAAATACTCTAAGTCCGTGAAAAAGCGAAAATGAGTTCAGTTAATGGGCATTAATTTGTTACCCATATAGCAAAATTTTTGCTCTGCCCAGCACCATGCCTAGTGAAGTAATCAAGTTCATACCGATAACACAGGTTACAGTTAACAACCTTTCCGTTCAACACCAACCAACCCTTCAACACCACATCTTGTGCAAAGATAGGTGAGTGGACCAAAGTCTCTCTCACATATACAAATATTCCTAGAATTCCAAGAATATTCCTGGAATCAAAAACAACTTTTCGAACTTTATATCTACAGCTTTAAGCAAAAATTAAGGTTAATTGCGTCATGGCAGTACTACACCACGCACTGTGTCAAAGCCATTGATAAAAAAAAAAAAAAAAAAAAAAAAAAAAAAATAAGCGGCTTGGTGCTGCGGTGAGTCGTTAGTAGTAGTAGAACACTAAACCGTGAAAACAATAAACTAAATCTAACAACGCTTTTCGTCCATAAAAATTCGAACCTTAACAGCCCTTTAATTCTCAAAGACAAGTACATTTTCAAAGGAAAGATACACCTCAATCGACCCTAAATTAGCCCAAAAATTCAAATTAATTCCTTCGGGGCTCGTGATAGCAATTTTTCGAAATAAACACCTTATCTAATCGTAAAAAAGTGAAATAATCACAACTTAAACCCTTGTCACTAAAAGATGAAGAGGCTTTACGATTCCTGCTCACCTGTTACTACCCATGACAGCAGAGAATTCACCAAGCAAAGAAGCTTTGAAGTATGGTAGCGCCTGGACTGCAAAGGTCAACACCCTAAAATGTCTTTATTAGCGTCCCCTGACTACCTTCCAATCAATTTTCCTAGGGAAATATATGTATATACAAAAAAAAAAATCTGAAATTAAAGAGCAAAACTGAAACTTACAGCAAACCAAACTTACTGTTTTGTAGATATATTATAGATTGTAGATATATGTGGATATATTCAAAATATATCTGGTTACCACCAAGTTTTTTTTTTCAACAGAACATTTTTTAATTCTTAGCTACTATGATTCAAATATTGCCCTTTACTAGGTTGGAACCACTGCCACAATGCTGATTCTAAGATAAGATTAATTAAAAAAAAAAAAAACTTTAAAGAGCTATATTACACTAAAGATGAGCAAAAATAAAGCCAAATAATTTTTCTAAGTGAAGAACTGCCATAAATAACTACCAATAAACAAATGAAACCCGAAACAAGCAGAAATTACCAGAAATAACCGGTTCAAACTCAAAACAAGCAGAACCTACCAAAAAGAAGAATAGAGATAAAAACCCCTGTGCCTTCTAAAGACCAGAACATAAGCTGCACTTTAATGAAACATTTTTTATTTCGAGCTATATGTTTTCATTTTTCATAGCCTAAAAAAAGAAACAAATAACCATCATAACCAGGATTACTATAAAGAACAAAGGAATGCTGATTGACAGCTCAGCATATACTGTTATTCATTCCTGAGAGTCTTAATACTTTTGGATTTATTAAAATTATAAAGAAGAAAACATTTAAAATGAATTTACTTTTATTATGTGTAATTTTATTTGTGTAATTTATTTAAAATATATTTTAAAATTGTATTTTATTATTGTTTTGAGTTTGACTTAGTTATTTATTGTAATTTCTGCTCATTTCCAGGTTTTTATAGAAAGCGTTGTCGTGAAAACTTCAGAAAGGGCTCATTCGATTGGAAATTGAAAGGGCTAGTGCGTTTTTTAAAGCTCGAAAGTGATTGGAGGGCAAGTAACCCCCCTCTCACGCCCACCATTTTGTTCAACCTTGTTGAAAGTTCTGGAAATTAGGTCTTTGAGGATGGGAACCCCCTCACAGCCCTCAGAGCAAGGGTTGTAACTTATGCCCTGGGGACTTATAAGGTGTTTATAGAAAGCGCTATAGTAGAAACATATAGTATAAACTTCAAAAAGGACTCATTAAATTGGATATTGAAAGAGCTACTGCCCTTTTATTAGTCGAAAGTGATTAAAGGGCAACTAGCCCCCCACTCACGCCCACCATTTCCCAAAGCACACCCAATCAAAACTTTGAGATAGGCATTTTGTTCAACATAGTTGATTTCCAGATGGAAATTATGTCTTTGAGGATGACAACCCCCCCCCCCCAAAGCCCTCACGGCAAGGGTTGTAAGTTATACCCTGGAGGTATATAAGGTTTGTATAGAAAGCATTGTCACAGAAACTTTAAAAATGGCTCATTCGATTGAAAACTGAAAGGGCTAGTGCCCTTTTTAATAGTCGAAAGTGAATGGAGGGTAACTAGCCCCCCTCTCACGCCAACCATTTCCCCAAACACATCCAATCAAAATTTTGAGACACACACACACATGGTGTATAGTCCTGAACTGCATCTAATAGAAATTTTGAGATAGCCATTCTATTCTAAATAGTCTAAATATCATTTGGGGCTTTTGGGGTTGAAAAGAAATCCCAGAGATTAGGGCAAGAGTTGTAAGTTATGCCCAGGGGGTATTTAAGATTTTTATGGAAGGGATGGTTTTTTAACTTTAGAAGAGGCTCATTTGGCTAAAAATTGGAAGTTCTAGTACCTTTTTAAGCGTCAAAAGTGATGGACAGCATTCAGCCTCTCCCCTCTTCAACAACCCCTTCTTTCACCAAATGCATCTGATTGAAATTCTGACATAGCGATTTTTTCAAATAGTCCAAAGAACATATAATACTGTCTCTAGTGATGACAAAACCCCAAGCGCCCTGGGGATAGGGTTGTAAGCTATTTTACGAGGGCATATAAGGTTTTTATTGAATGGGCAGTCGTATGAACATCAGATGAGGCTTATTTGATTTGAAATTGGAAGTTACAGTGCCTTTTTTAAGAGTCAAAGTGATTTGAGAGCAAACAGCCCCCCCCCCTTTAGCTCAGCATTTGCCTTAACATCTCCAAAAAAAATTTGGAGATAACAATTTTATTGATCGTAGTTGAAGGTTTCAGAAATTATGTCTGTGAGGAAGATACCCCCCCCCCTCCCTGCAGCTCTCAGGGAAAGGGTTTTAAGTTATGCCCTTGGGGCATATAAGGTTCTTATAAAAGGGTGGTTGTATATGCTTTGGAGGGGACTCATTGGATTGGTAATTATAAGTTCTAGTGCCAATTTTAAGATTCAAAGTGATCAAAGCGGAGCTACTCCCCCCCCCTCTCCAACACAAACACACACAGACAAATCCGTCGGGTTTTCATGAGATGTATCCAACAGATATTTTGAGACAGATATTTTATTCAAAATAAGCCAAATATCATATAACAAGGCTTTTGAAGTTGTTACAAAGCACCAGAGTCTGAGGGTGAAGGATGTAAGTTATGCCCCTGGGGCATTTAAGGTTCTTATAGAAGGGATGGCTGTATAACCTTTAGAGGTGGCTCATTTGGTTGAAATTGGAAGTTATAGTTCCCTTTTAAGAGTCAATAGTGATGGAGGTCAAGTAGCACCCCCCCCCCCTGACCCACCTACCCCTCTTTTCACTAAATGTATTTGATTGAAATGTGTGATAGCAATTATGTTTAAAATAGTCCAAAGAACATCTAACAATGCTTCCAGGGTTGGCAAAACCCCCCAGAGCCCTGGGACAAGAGCTTTAAGTTAGGCCCTGGGGGCATATAAGGTTTTTATAGAATGAGTGGTTGTATTAAGTTCAGATGAGTCTCATTTGATTTTAAATTGGAATTTATAGTGCCTTTTTTAAGAGTCAAAGTGATTTGAGAGAAACCCCCTACGCCCACCATTTCCCAAAACAAATATCCAAACAAAGTTTTGAGACATCATTTTTTTAGCATTGTTGAAAGGTTCAGTGATTATGCACAGCAATAGTTGTAGTAGCAGTAGTAGCATTAGTAGCAGTATGCAAATAGCTCCTTTTTTTCAACATCCCCTTCAACACACAATGAAATTTTTAATTTAATACCATCAACCGGTCCTGAAGCATTTCATATACGTCCTCTTGACAACCTATATGGGTATAATGTGTTTTGATTTATTTCAATACAGTTACAATATTACCCAAAATTTTCACCTTAATATCCTTAGGCAGGGGCGTCCTAAGGCTCATTTTATTTGGGGGGGGGGGATCTTCGTAAATTTTACCGAATCGCTACCTGATTTATGCCAAATTTTCTGCAGAAATCAAGATTTTTTTTTGGGGGGGGTGGGCACGAACCCCCCCCCCCCCCCCGGGACGCCCCTGCCCTTATGTTTATTAGTTATAGTAGTAGCACCAGTAAATGTAGTAGTAGCAGTAGGAGTACACTTAACAGTAGTAGTCTTAGTAGCAGTAGTAGCAGTAATAGTAATAGTAGCAGTACTTGTAGGAGTAGAAGCATTAGTATTATGATGCAAATATTGTCTTTCGGTTAGTTCTGTATCCCCCACAACAAGCGTTGTAAATTTTAATTTCACAAACGAAACTGTTCCTAAGATATTGCTGATATGCCCTTCTGACAACCTGCATAATGATGGCAGGTTGTCATCTGTACAACAGAATATTCTCTGAAAATTTCACCTTCATACCTTCATAGGTTGTGGATTTTCAGCTAGCCAGAAGACACTGTGCGCATTCATATAATGCTGATTCTACGGTTACTGTAACTAACGACACTAATGGCATTGAGTTAAAACTTTTAGGGATTGTTTAGGAGGAGTTTCAATTAAATGAAAAACCTATATGTATGCAGGTATTAAAAGGGCATAGGGTGAACCAGGGTAATTCCGGACAGTGGGTAATTCCGGACACCCCCCTTTATCTTGCTAACCCCTCGTTAGATTTGTTTTGACTTAATCAAAGAGGTAGTGCCAAGACTCTAGTTTATGACTCACTATATCCGATTGACAACAGCCAGCAGGTGGGGGAGACAGTAAGTCTTGAACCGGAGTCGGTCGGAGAAACTTCGAGGAAAAAGTACGTATGGTGTCAGTTTTTTGTGCATTTGCTAATGAACGGTGTAACTTACGGGTTTTGTTGTTTTACCATTCAAAAGGGTTTTAATTAGGGCATTAGTGTGATTTTTTGCAGATTTTTATCTCTAACGGTTTAGACATAGGGTGGGTGTCCGGAATTACCCATTTTCTGACCCCAAACAGGGTAATTCCGGACAGATGGTGAGGCCATAATTCCGGACACAGAGCGGTATTTCCGGACATGGGAAAATGTGATGCAATCAATTCCTTTTCATCGAATTTTGACCTCTGCCTCCTGGAACTGTGTTCTATCAGAGATTCTCGAGTTTCTAGCAATGTAGCATGAGTTTACTGAACTATTTTCAGGAAAAATAGTTTTTTCAGGGCTGATTATCTGCAATTCTCATTAGTTTTGGTTTCTTTCAGTGCAAACAACTTTTCTTCTTATACCTTTTACTTACCCTTGCTTTAACTTTCAGATGCCGAGGAAACAGTACAGCCCAGAAGATATGGACAAGGCGTTGGTAGAGGTGAAATTAGGTTTGCTGACAATCAGACTCGCAGCAGCGAAGTATGGGATTCCAAAGTCGACGATTTCGGACCATTTGACTGCAACATCGTCAATAGTGGGAGCAGGTAGACCTACACGACTAGATTTAGATGAAGAAGTGATATGCCAAGACTATGACTATGACTATGCCAATCCGATATGGTCGCTCTTGTAGGCGAATATGTGAAGGTGAACAATATGAAAACTACTTTCAAAGACGGTGTTCCTGGTTGAGACTGGTGGAAATACTTCAAATAACGACACAACCTTAGTCTCAAGAAGCCTGAAACCAAAGAGAATTCAAGATACAAAGCCGAAAATCCATTCTTGATCTTCGGATTTTTTTATCTTCTCTCAGAGATGTTGAATGAACTTGAACTCCTTGATAAGCCCCACTTGGTGTACAACCTGGACGAGACGAGCTTCTGTACTGATCCTTCGAGAACCAAAGTTGTGGGACAGAAGAACTCGCCGAGTTTCCGCCGAACTGCTGGAACAGGGAGAGAAAACACAACAGTTCTCGGTTGCATCAACGCTGCAGGGGCAATTCTTCCCCCCCCCCCTGATCATATTCAAAGGCAAATCTGTGTGGTCCACTTGGACATCCGATGACGCTTTCCCTGACACTTCATATGCTGCCACAGAAAGGAGTTGGATGACGGCTGACTTGTTCTAAAACTGGTTCAAAGGCCAGTTCATTCCTAGCATTGGGCAAGAACGTCCAGTTCTGCTTCTTGTTGACGGTCATGGCTCTCATTTGTCACTGCAAGTTGTGCAGCTTGCAATGAACGAAAACATCACGATTCTGAAGCTGCCACCCCATACGACACACATGCTTCAAGCTTTAGACGTTGGCGTTTTCAAGGCTTTCAAAACCACGTATGACCAAAGGCTAACCAAATGGGCAAGGAAAAATGTTGGAGAGAAGCTACAGGAAGCAGATTTTGTCAAGATGATAAGTGAAATTTGTAAACAAGCAGATCCAGTTCTAATCCAGAAAGCATTTGCATCAACTGGAGTTTATTATCCTAGCCTACCAGAGAGAGCCAACCGTACGAAAATCAACAGAGAGCGGTTTGACCCACGGAAACTCAGGGCTTACGATGCCTTTCTTGAAGAAAAGAAAAGAGAACAAGCAAAGAAACCAGCAGAGAAGTCAACAGCCAATAGGATTAGTGTTAGAGTCCAGAGAGAAAGTGACAATCTGACCGTCAACATCAACATTTCTTCCCCTGAGAAGAAACCACCAACTCCAATGAAGAAGACCTTTGAAGAGCTCCTGTTAGAGAGTGTAAGAAGAGAACCGAGAAGTGAACCAGGGCAGAGGAAAACTATCACTCAGAAAGCTGCTGAAGTGATCACTTCTAACGTATATTTAGAGCAACTTAAGAAGCAGCAGGAGGAAAAGGAAAAGGCAGACAGGAAAAAGGGTGTGGGAAAGAAAACCAAAGTGAAAGAAACTGGTGATACCCAGACCTCTGGTGCCAAAAGCAAAAAGATGAAGCTCTCACAAGAAGCGAACTCCCCAGTTCCCTTTTCTGACACCGAAAGCGAGTCCGAGATACCGTACGCTGACACCGATGATGACATTTCTCTTGAAGAGACGTGTGTTCTTGATGACCTCGATCAGCCTGACCTTAGCAAGAAAAAGATCGAAACGAAGCTTGACCATTATTATGCTTTGTATTGCAACAACTCACCTTATTTGGGCAGAATTGTTGACTTTGTTGATGAAGGGGTCGTTAGGATGAAGTTCCTAAAGCTCGACTCAGCAGCGACGTACGAGTTTAGCATGCCCAAGAACGATGACATCACAGACGTTGCAGAAGAGTTTATCTTGGGAGGGCCCCTCACTCTAAAGGGCACTGGACCCTTCACTATAAGCGAGCATCGCGAAATGGTGAAACGCCACAAGGAAAGAAAGAAAAGCTATGGAAAAAAGCAGTGATCACCCAGTTCCTCTGTGTTTTGCTTTTATCAGTATTTGAAGTTGTCTTTTTTATTATGTTTACCTTATTTTTAATATAGCCCACAAATTTGAAGGAATTTAGCAGATGGATTCTGTAGTTACAGGAGACGAAAGCCCAGGCTTTCAGGTCCCCCAGTCCTTCAGAAGACTATTTAAATGCTGGCTCGTGGTGGTATAATCACTTTACTTTCAAATTATCGTCAGAATCCATGGTTTGACACATTGGAAAAACGAGATTTGATTTTCAGAAAAACAAAATCACGACTGCAAAGCTGAATTACTCCGAAAGTTCGGAAGGTACGCGCATGAAATTTTGGAAGAAACATAGATTCTGGGGTGCTCATACCACCAACCAAAGCTAAGATAATTACTCCTTCAGGTACAAAGATATTGACCTCGTCCGGAATTAACCCATTTTTTGGTGGCTAATTCTGGACACCGTGGGAAAATTTCAAATGAGGTCACCAACCCCCTTTATAGTTCGAATTTCGGAAGTTTCTAGCTCTTGTATGAAAGCTAACAGTCTGAACTTTCATACGAATCTGATTTTACGGCAAGATTTTAAGTCTGCTGGCAGGAGGAATTTTTTGAATCCAAAAGAAAGGTCAAAGTGTCCGGAATTACCCTGGTTCACCCTATAAGCACTATAGGGCATATAAGGACATAGGCAGCGATGCTCTATCATAGCTAGTAACATCTTTGATATGTTAAAGGAGCTAATTTGATTGAAAATTAAAAGTTATAATGCCCTCTTAAAGAGTCAAGCATAGATATAATTTTGTAGGAATGGTATTAACTTTTATTTATCAGGTCAACTAGAGGATGTATATGATTAAATTAAACACTACTATTTGTGTCATGATTTTCAAAAGACTTTATGTTGTTAAAAATTGCTGAAAAAGTTTCTCCAGCATATATATAGCAGGCCAAACTATAAATTCTTTAAGGAAAACCAGAAAGATTAAACCTATTATTTTCGTTTTCCCTGTCAATATAAAGCAGAAATTAATTAAAAAAAACTTTTTCCACAAAATAAGTTTTTCAAAAAAAGTAAAGAACTCCATTAAACCAAAAACGAACAAAAATAGAATCAAATAATCTACCAAGCATACAACTACCACAAATCATTATCAATAAATAAATAAAACCCAAAACAAACAGAAATTAAAATCAATGACAGAGTTAAACTCAAAACGAGCAGAAATTAATATGAGTAGGGTTCAAAACCCCAATGCTTTCTAAAAGCAAGAATATAATCTGTACTTTACTGAAAAAAATCTTTTAAGTGTTTTCACTTTTACAACCTTAAGAAATCAAAAATTCATTATGATTTTAAGGAATAAATATCAGCATATGTATATTAAACTGACAATGCACATTCATTTGAATATATATTTTCATTTGAATACATCCTTCTGACAACCTGCATGCACAAAGCGCCTTTTGAATTAGTTTTATAGCAATATAAACTTTCCTAGAAGTATCTACTTTATACCCAATTTCATTCCTAAAATGTTTTTCTATGCTTTTTTTGCAACCTAGATGTACTTAAACCATTTTGATGAGTTCAATATTAACAGTACTAAAAGCAGAAGAAGTAATACTAAAAGTAGTAGTAATATTAGTAGCCACAAAAGTTTTAGCTTAAGACATTGCTGATATACCACTTTGATGACCTGCATCTACATGTGCTTTGGTTTATTCAACATCCCCCTCAAGATGCCCTGAAAGCCTCAACTTAAAGCTCTTAGCCATTAATGAGCTATTGCCAGGGCTGTTGCAACCTATTCTGCCGCCCTAGGCAAGATATTTTTTGCGCATTCCCCGAAATTAGATTTTTTGTTTCCATTTTCCACCTCAATTGAACCCTTACCCAAAATCACCACTTCTTATGCATTTTTTTTTTTTTTTGGCACTTAATAAGACTTACATTAATTTACACACACAATCACAAATTACATAATGCAAAGACAAACAATATAGAGAATACTTAACAGGGAAAATCTAACCTGTGTGGCTGCTAGTACAACCATAATTATGATAAATAACTATACGCAAAACCCTTAGTGTCAGAGTATTTATTTCATTAAGTACATAATAGAAACTTATCAAAGAAAACCGATAATTTTGCACAAGAGATAACTTTAATTCTAAAAGTTTATATATACTGTCAAATTAGCCATCTGGTGGTATCCCCAATTTGTAGGTCAGTAATATGAACAACAAAATATTTACCACAAAAACACGCTGCAAATTATAAAGCAAGAATTAAATTGTTTAAGATTTTTTTAAGTCTTGTATAGCCTAAATCCTAGGGCCATATATGAGACCATAAGGGGAGGGGTTTATTTGGGAGTGAAATGAACAGGCTATTAGCCTATCCTATATTTGGAAATAGCATTAAAATGCATCAAATAGCATGTACACCCTGTCTCTACCTCTTTTATTGGGATCTCATTTGTATGTAATCAAATATATACCCAAAATTTTATAGCCTATGCCTACACTTAATATATTTTTAATAATATTACTCTTCTTCTTGTTGCTTGTTTACCATTAAATTAATAAAATGAAAAGAGCAGCACCATTGAAAATATAATGACTATATAGCCTATTATCAGGGGTAGGCTATATATTTCAATTTCTTAGACCACACTGCTTTTCTATTTACAAAACTTACACAAAAAAAAACACTAAATATCTACCAAATCATATTATTGAGTTAGTAATAAAGTTAATACACCATTTGATGCCTTTTTTTATGCTGATTACAAATATAATAAACATTTCTATTGGAAATGAATTTCAGCCCCCCCCCCCCTATATAGGCTATACCTAACCTAACCCAACCTAACCTAACCCTGAATTGGCATATATAGGGGGGGGGGGGCTAAAATTCATTTCCAATAGAAATGCTTATTGTATTTGTAATCAGCATAAAAAAAGGCATTGAATGGTGTATTCACATTAGTCATAACTCAATAATATGATTTGGTAGATATTTACCAAAAAAACATTTGTTTTTCTTAATTTTTTGGATATATATTTATAATTTAGATAAGTGGGGGTAAAGTAAAGAAATGCACTTTGGGAATGACATGGGCCTGAGTAAGTTTTTTACAATGTTTTAAAGTAGTTTCTAGAATTATATAGTGCTTTCTTATGGAAAGTTGCACCGTTAAGAATTAAAAAAGAAATTCAAAAGATATTTTTTCATATTCCGGGTCTATGCTTCAAGTCAGAATCCAAACCAGTAATTTTCAAGGTTTAATTGACCATGACTCACAAGCATGTCTTAGGATTTTAAATTTAGTCAGACAGCACTGCCAGAGTAATGATTTGGTTCAAAAATTGCCAATCTTACCATTCCTCTAAAGAAAACTTAAAATATTTGTGAAATTGAGCTAAGAAACCCGGCCTTGTCCTAGTTAAAGATAGGAATTGGGCCACAAACAGTGACAAGGAAAGAGTTGAAGAGAGATGGGTGGAACATTTTGAGAATGTGCTAAACTGGGACAGAGTTACAGGAAAAGATATAAAGGAAAATAAAAAAGTTTGTGACATGTTGGATGTAAAGGATTCCCAAAAAATCTTTAATATTGAAGTTTGGGTCATGAGTTCAAAAGTCTAGCAAAGGATCGAAAAAAATTTCTTGCAATATTATCCTAGACCATACAAAAGTAAAGCAAATAGTAGGCCAAATTTTTGAAATGACCATCATAATTCCAAAATCCAAAGATTTGAACAGAGCAGGCAAAATGTTTTGATCACCTTGTAACACATATTGTCTATTGATGTAAGTCACTACTTCACCATGAACATGTTGTAGGTCCCACTGGGGCATATAGTGCAGAAAGGATTATATGGATCACACAGAGGGGATAGGATGGATTCCAAGAGATGGTTGAAAGGGATTCAACACGTGAATGAGATAGATAATTTTTACTATGATCTTGATGAAGAAATACTATGTAGAATTGTGACCACTGAGGCAAATAGAAACCAAACATCAATAATACCTGTATTACCCCAAAACTTAATAACACCTGCATTTGAATATTTTCATTCAGATGTAGGTGGACACTTAGGAGTAAGGAAAACTTTCCATCAATTAAAAAAAGATTTTTATGTGCTGTCGGGAATAACAAAACTTAAAGAATTTGTAAGTACATGCGTAGCGTGTAACCTAAGAAAAAACCCCCAAGGGTCTTTACAAATATAATAATTGCTTCTCTCACAAAATCAAATTTAAACCCTTTTTGAACCCTTGAAAAATGACTAAAAAATTTCTAGTTTTTGGGTATAAAAAAGCTTAAACCATGGATTTCAAACTTACTATTTGATTACAAATCTATTTTTTAAAGTTATATAATCCACAAGCATTGATTTATTGCACTTAAGCTAGATAAAATATTCAAAACAATTTCTCTATTTTCTGTCTGCCATGTTTCCAGTGCCAGCTTTGATAACTTTTAACATGTAGGCCAAGGTGAAGTGCAGTTTTTAAATAGCTGAACAGAACAAGCAGAAAACATGGCAGGTCTGTTTTGAATTTTTATTAATCAACTTAATTGTGACAAATCAATGTTTGTGAATTATATAACTTTTACAAAATGAATTTACAATGAAATAGTAAGTTTTAAACAAATATTATAACCCATTTAATATCCAAAAAATACAGAATGAAACTATTATTTTCAAAGGCCCAAAAGGGCTTAAAATTGAATTTGCAAGAAAAGCAAGTATTATATTCAGAAAGGGCATAAGAAATGGCATCTAATGTTCAAGTTATTTGTAGGGGACATCCACCACATGGCTAATATGGGAGTAAAGTTCATTTGTGATGCAAATGAATGTTGTGTTTAGATTCAGGATGCAATTCTGGTTATATATTTGCACATTAGGGGGGGGGGGGTATATATTCTGTGAATATATAGGTTCTAAAAAATTCATGAATTTCTTATAAAAACTGGGAAAACAAGGATATAAGTGAAGATTAAGGCTCTCCCCCTGCTAAATAAGTTAAATAGGATTATTCTGCATATTATCAAGTAAGAATTGTTTCCTTATGTCCAGCTGGACTCCTAGGCTTAAAATAGTGGTTGGTCAGTTGGTTAATTCAAAGATTTGTATATATAAACACTGTCAAATTAGCCATCTGGTGGTATCCCCAATTTGTAGGTCAGTAATATGAACAACAAAATATTTACCACAAAAACAGGCTGCAAATTATAAAGCAAGAATTAAATTGTTTAAGATTTTTTTAAGTCTTGTATAGCCTAAATCCTAGGGCCATATATGAGACCATAAGGGGAGGGGTTTATTTGGGAGTGAAATGATCAGGCTATTAGCCTATCCTATATTTGGAAATAGCATTAAAATGCATCAAATAGCATGTACACCCTGTCTCTACCTCTTTTATTGGGATCTCATTTGTATGTAATCAAATATATACCCAAAATTTTATAGCCTATGCCTACATTTAATATATTTTTAATAATATTACTCTTCTTCTTGTTGCTTGTTTACCATTAAATTAATAAAATGAAAAAAGCAGCACCATTGAAAATATAATGACTATATAGCCTATTATCAGGGGTAGGCTATATATTTCAATTTCTTAGACCACACTGCTTTTCTATTTACAAAACTTACACAAAAAAAACACTAAATATCTACCAAATCATATTATTGAGTTAGGAATAAAGTTAATACACCATTTGATGCCTTTTTTTTATGCTGATTACAAATATAATATGCATTTCTATTGGAAATGAATTTCAGCCCCCCCCCCTATATAGGCTATACCTAACCCAACCTAACCTAACCCTGAATTGGCATATATAGGGGGGGGGGGCTAAAATTCATTTCCAATAGAAATGCTTATTATATTTGTAATCAGCATAAAAAAGGCATTGAATGGTGTATTCACATTAGTCCTAACTCAATAATATGATTTGGTAGATATTTACCAAAAAACCATTTGTTTTTCTTAATTTTTCGGATATATATTTATAATTTAGATAAGTGGGGGTAAAGTAAAGAAATGCACTTTGGGAATGACATGGGCCTGAGTAAGTTTTTTACAATGTTTTAAAGTAGTTTCTAGAATTATATAGTGCTTTCTTATGGAAAGTTGCACCGTTAAGAACTAAAAAAGAAATTCAAAAGATATTTTTTCATATTCCGGGTCTATGCTTCAAGTCAGAATCCAAACCAGTAATTTTCAAGGTTTAATTGACCATGACTCACAAGCATGTCTTAGGATTTTAAATTTAGTCAGACAGCACTGCCAGAGTAATGATTTGGTTCAAAAATTGCCGATCTTACCATTCCTCTAAAGAAAACTTAAAATATTTGTGAAATTGAGCTAAGAAACCCGGCCTTGTCCTAGTTAAAGATAGGAATTGGGCCACAAACAGTGACAAGGAAAGAGTTGAAGAGAGATGGGTGGAACATTTTGAGAATGTGCTAAACTGGGACAGAGTTACAGGAAAAGATATAAAGGAAAATAAAAAAGTTTGTGACATGTTGGATGTAAAGGATTCCCGAAAAATCTTTAATATTGAAGTTTGGGTCATGAGTTCAAAAGTTTAGCAAAGGATGGAAAAAAATTTCTTGCAATATTATCCTAGACCATACAAAAGTAAAGCAAATAGTAGGCCAAATTTTTGAAATGACCATCATAATTCCAAAATCCAAAGATTTGAACAGAGCAGGCAAAATGTTTTGATCACCTTGTAACATATATTGTCTATTGATGTAAGTCACTACTTCACCATGAACATATTGTAGGTCCCACTGGGGCATATAGTGCAGAAAGGATTATATGGATCGCACAGAGGGGATAGGATGGATTCCGAGAGATGGTCGAAAGGGATTCGACGCGTGAATGAGATAGATAATTTTTACTATGATCTTGATGAAGAAATACTATGTAGAATCGTGACCGCTGAGGCAAATAGAAACCAAACATCAATAATACCTGTATTACCCCAAAACTTAATAACACCTGCATTTGAATATTTTCATTCAGATATAGGTGGACACTTAGGAGTAAGGAAAACTTTCCATAAATTAAAACAAGATTTTTACGTGCCGTCGGGAATAACAAAACTTAAAGAATTTGTAAGTACATGCGTAGCGTGTAACCTAAGAAAAAAACCCCAAGCTTATCCTAACCCTCCAATGGGAAGAGTCCCGGTAGCGAGATTCCCCTTTGATATTGTCTCATTTGATTTATATGGAACCAGTGGAGGACTACCTGTTTCCAACAGAGGCCATACTTGTATTCTTTCAGTTATAGATCACTTTTCCGGATTTACTTTTGCAAAACTATTAAAAAATCAAGGCGCTTACGCCACAAGTAAGGCATTAGCGAAATTATTTTTAAAATTTTGCATTCCAAATAAGGTTTTAAGTGACAACGGAAGCAATTTTGTTTCAAAAGTACAAGAGACTTAATGAGTTTTCTTAACATTGAGAAATTGGTGACATCACCGTATCACCCACAAGCTAATGGTAAAATAGAAAATAGGAATAAAATATTTTCGAATGTATTAAGCATTTACACAAAAGACAACAGGAACGATTGGGATCAATTCTTACCTTATTTAACTAACGTAATCAATACTGCTTATTCAGAAACAACTAAAGACAATCCATTTTATTTACTTTTTGGTCGTGATTTTAGAATCCCGTATGATGAGATTATTGAATCTCGGCAGTATTATAATAACTCGGAGGATTACAAACAAGAATTCATAAATAGAATGAGGAAAACTTATAAAATAGTTAGGCAAGAGTTGGAAAAATGTAAAATAAACCAAGAGCTAAGAAACCAACCCAAAGTCAAGGGGAGCATAGATTTCAAAATAAGAGACTGCGTCTACCTAAAGATCGAGGCAAAAACGGAAGGCAAAAAACTTTCAAACAAATATTCTGGACCGTACAGAATAGTCAAAAAGTACAATAACGATTATACTTTTAAAATGGAGAACCCCGATAGTGGAAGAACTTACAAGGCGCATGTTAGCCGAATAAAAAGAGCCAAATTTCCAGAGAGATGGGTAACACGTCCCTCCTCTAATGATTCGTCAGATGCAGAAAATAAGCCCCCTAAATCAAGATTGGCAGAGCTAAAACCCATCAATTTCAAGCAAGACTATTTCGAGGATGAGAGCGATGAGAAAAACTTTGAAGAATTTTTAGCTATGAAAAATTTAGTTATTCCTAAAGGAAAATCTCTACTACCAGAGAGAGTAAAAACGCCAAAAGATTCAAAAAATTCATCATCAGAGAGCGCGGGAGAATTAGATTATACTATATCGTCAAAAACCCAATTTTTCCCCGATAGAATTTCGACCCCTTGTCCCCCCAAAAGATTTCCAGACGATATGGTTTCCCTTGCAACACCAATAGAAAGGCCCCTGGCATTGCAGGAAGAATTGAAGAGAGCTGTAGAAACTCCGGGTATTGCCGTAAAGAAAACTCCTCCCAAAGATTCAACTAAAACAAATCTGCGAGAAGCTATGGATTTAATAAATTTCCCAATAAAAAAGAGTCAAAGCACTTTGCCTAAGAATAAAACTCCCGAGGATGACCGGCATGGACAATATCATGATATAACTATGTCCAAGGTCAAGCCTAAACAGTGGACTTCATGGAGGGAAACACTAGTACAAAGAATGCCCCATCCCCTTGAAGACTTGGCATTTAAACAGTGGAGGAACCCCGCAAAAACTTTGGATTCCTCTCAAAGCTCTCAAGAATCCTTCAAATCTCCAGAGTTGAAAACTCAAAGCGAAGACTTAGAGAATAAACCTTCTACTTCCAGAGGAGTAGAAATTTACGAAGGAAGGGGAGGTGATACCTCAAAAATGCGAGGTGCAACCTCTAAAAGTTCTAATGCGGAATCATCGGAAACCAGTTCTGAAATGTCTGACGGCGAATCAGACCATATAGTAGTTAAAGAAATAGGGAAATCAAAACCGACTTCAGCAGCTGCGCACGCAAAAGAAACAGTATTAAAAGGGCAAGAATTTTTGAAAAAACAATACAAAAAATTTGATCTTATATCGCTAGCAAAACCGAAAAAGAAAAAACCGCAAGAAACAGAGGAAAAAGTAACGACACAGTCAGGTAGAACGGCTCACATCTGTGGGAAAAAGACTTCCCCCAACCCACTCCTGTATGAGCTTATACATAATAATACCCATTGTGACAATGATAATGAAAAAGCTAACCTATTTGCAACTCGTTTTGTTAATAAGCTAACATCAAATAATCAAAACAAACTGTCCCCAATTCCTATGAACCCAAGTTACCAACCACGCCCAGGATCCGAGTACATAACTAATCCATTCTCAATCCAGGAATTGAATAATGCAATACATCATATTAGGACCAAAACTAGCGGCAGCTATGACAACCCTATATACACCCTACATGGATAAAGAATCTCACATCTTCATAAAAACAAGAACTGCTAAATTGTTATAATCACGCTTGGGCATCTTCTATGTTCCCCAATATATGGAAATGTTCGTCCCTCCTACCAATCCTAAAGAAAAATAAACCCAAAGATAACCCTGAGTCTTATAGGCCCATAATGATTACTCCTGTGCTGGGGAAAATAATGGAGAAAATGATCTATCACAGACTCCTCTGGTTTGTTGGGAAAAATAATATGATCCCTCATACTCAAACCGGATTCAGGAAACACCACTCCTCAACAGATGCTTTCATTTTGCTAACAAATGCAATAAATGAATCTTTCTCAAAAAATAATGTCCTAGTTGCAGCTTTCCTAGATTTTGAAGGGGCATATGACAATTTGAACCACCAATTCCTTTTAAACAAACTTGCAAACCTTGGAGTACCCCCTAAGCTAGTATGTTTTATTAAATCCTTCATAGAAGTGCGAAGTTTCATTGTTTGTGTTGGTTCAGCCTCTTCATCCCAAAAGACAATAACCAAAGGCCTACCTCAGGGAGCAGTCCTCAGTTGCCTCCTATTTGCCCTATATCTCTGGGACATGAACCTACCCCACACGAATCTACAATATGCTGATGATCTTGTGCTATGGTCATCTGGCAACACCTTTCAGATAGCACAGTCAAATCTGCAAAAGTCACTTTTCCAGTTTGAAAAATTCTCTCAACATTCAGATTTACCCATTGCACCCACCAAGTCAAAAATAATCCAATTTCACCGGAAGCGAAACCATGTTAATGCAAAAATAACTCTAAATAAAACAACTATTCCAGAAGATAATCATATTAATTACCTAGGTCTCATGCTTGACCAAACACTTAATTTCCACCTCCATATTTCAAACACAATAAAAAAATACTATAGAAAAACAAATATACTAAAAAGACTTCTTTCCACACCCCGGGGCTGTAAGGAGAAAACCTTACTCCAATTTTATAAATCACATATAAGACCCCATATTGACTATGGGCTCATCGTCTATGGTGCATGTGCAAAGACCCAGATGCAAAAATTGAAACAACACAAAATGATATAATACGTCTCATATTTGGTCTTAGGAAACCCACAAGCACCAAGTTTCTGCTTATGGAGAGTGGATTAACAACAATAAGGGAGAGATGTAGCTTTCTCTTGACAAAACATCTTACAAAAATTGAATCAAATAGCTCACACACACTACATAATTGGTTAAGAAATCCAGCTATGTATAGAGACATTGCAGATGAGTATGCCAATATTCAGAAGAAGTTCCCCATACCAGCAATGTCTATTGCACCTACTTTCCCCAATCCCCCCCATGGAATTGGTCAAGTCCCATAATAAATAATGACTTCTCAAAGTGGAATAAAGATTTAACCCCCATTGCTTTTGTCCAGAAAAAATTTGCAGAACTTAATAATATTACCCATAAAAATCACTTCCAAATATTTGTTGATGGGTCAAAAACGAATGAGAAGGTTGCAAGGGGTGTTTTCCTTCCTCACCTGAAAATTGCAATGGGCGAGAGATTATATAATAATTTATCTATAATGTCTGCTGAGTTAAATGCCATAATCATGGCAATAGAACACCTTAAGGAAAACCAACCTTTGATTTCAAATTCAAATAATATTATCATATATTCCGACTCTCTATCAAGCCTTGAGTTGCTGGCCTCAGCTCCTCAATATAAGTTGGACATTGACACTTTTCATTGTCTCAGTATTATAGATAATCTTGCTTCAAGTGGCATAAAAACTTATTTTCAGTACATTCCTAGCCACTCTGGCGTAAGTGGTAATCATCAGGTTGATGAAATAGCAAAAAATGCTATAAATATTGACCAGCCAAGTGGGAGACCAATCCCAATTAGAGATATTTACCGATGGAGGCTATCAGATATTAATTTTAATAAGATTAATCCTATCTTTTCCCCCTTTCCCAATAAGAATCTTTCTAAAATTTATCATAGAATTCGTTCTGGAACAAATGGACTAAATTTCCTTGCATTCTCATATAAGTCTTCTAATTCAAGTGGTTCAATTCCCCTGTCCCCTCTTTGCAGGCATTGTAATATGAATAATGAAACAATTGACCATTGCATATTTGAATGTAATATGCTGACGTCTGCACAACATACCTTGCTTTGTAAACTGTTAAAATGCTTCAAACACCACCAAATCTCACCATCAGCCAAGAGCCTAGCCAACTATACATGCACACAGAGCACAAAAATCGATATCTATCATCTTATATTTGAACTCCTTGAGTCAAAAGATCTACTGAAAGATATATGACAATATCTAATAAATAAGAGACGACCAAGCCAGTAGCTCTGTAGCCCACAGAGTGAAGCAAAAAGAAAAGGGCTAAATAGTATTAACTGAATAGCCCGCCTGCTGTGAACTAGAAGGAGAAGAAGAAGAAGAAGAAGGTAGAACGGCTAAGAAACCGGACAGGTTAAAATATCCTTAAAAATAAAAAAAAGATTTTAATGGATAGGCGTCATAAAGGAATAATAATTTAAAAACTTTTAATTTACGAGTAAAAATCATACAATTATAAAAACGCTATAGAAAAATTTTGTTCAACTTATATCATGGCTTCGCATGAATCAAAACCGTCTGATACCGTCTGTTCAACATATATCAGTTCCCGAAAACAAATTCTAATTAAAAAGTCACATTGTATATAATTAATTCGAATAATTTCCTTTAATATAAAAAGTCTACCCGTACCATTCCAGTACGATGTATCCAGTCCAACTGAAAGAAGCCGTGATAGGAAGTACTAAACTTTGTCTTGTTACCCAAGTTACAAAACAGAATTACCGTTACAAAACGTGGGTACGATAACCATAAAACAAGGATGTCGACTTGTAACTAAAGAGTCAACTGTTCGAACGCCGTTAATTACCACGACCACAAATATAATAAGTCCCGAAATAACCAACTTCAAGGCAATTAACCTGTCGTACGCTGTTCCCAATATAGAAAACGAGGAAATGAAAACCTCGATATGGTCCAAAATAGAAAAGAATAAAGGGACACTAAAACTTACAAAAATAAGAAAAGCATTAGACTCCCAGATCCCCCTATTTACGAATGAAGACCAGAGATTAACGTATGTGGATGATAGATACGGATTATTCTCAACCAATTTTTGGTGGAACTTACTATTGACCGTATGTTTCGTATTCGCGATTTCCCTGACCATGAGAACCTTACTGACTTTTAATTATGGAAGAATCCTGAGACTAAGAAGGCGAAAACCAAGAGAAGAACACGGGGAAACGGCTGAAATGCAGAAGTTAAACCCGGATCCCCATGAGAACGTCTAAGCCAAAAAAGGGAAGACATTAGAAAACGAGTTGGTATAGAGGTTTCCACTCGTCCTTGCTATGTCTTGTTCCCTCATTGTAAGGATGTTTACGTCAAACCGTGTGGCTATGACGCTGCAACATGCGTTTCTTAAACAGCACGGACGTGCGTGAACAATGCAGGCATGAAATATGTTGTAAAATTAGACCTCAAACTTAACAATGTAGAGTAATTTATGTTTAAAGGATTGTTTTAAATCTAAGGGAGAATTAAATAAGTATTGAAGGATTAAATAAGCCTTGTATCGTTGTTTCCTTTCTTAAAACAAATTTGAAGACATCTCTATTTTAGATTTCCCAATGGGAATTATATGTACGAAACCAACATGATAATAATGTTTTTTTTATTAAAACCAATGTTTATGTAGTGATATCAGTGTATCTTTTTATATTATCTTGTAGGGTAACATTCACCCTAAAATGCACCTAATAGTATTGTTTATTATGTATTAAGACTACTTGATTTTAAAGAACGTGTGATTCTGCCTCGTTGTTTTTATTACAGGAAGTGGATCGACATATTGGAAATCGATCATTTCAATGAGTTGTCCAGTGCAGATACAACCTAGTAGCATCTATTTTCATCATACCTCAACCAACGAAGAGTACTCACCATATACTCCAGGCATTTTTCATCCCATCTTCGTCTACGAAAATAATAGTTACCTTTGATCGTTGTTTCCTCGACCACGAACCATATTACGTATCAGGTAACATTATATTTGAATCTGAGTATCCAGTGCATTATCGAACTATATAATCACTTAAATCCCGAGAACCCCATCGACCAGTACAAGATATAAGTACATAAATATCGCCTTGGATAATCATTATGGACCCATATACCATATGACCGTATAGTTATGATATTTGATGATCCCAAAAATTATTTATATGACGCAGATTCACGCGTCGAATCCCTTTCGACCATCTCTCAGAATCCGTCCTATCCCCTCTGTGCAAAAAGTTAATATCTCTGTGATCCCATAAGTGTTACGAGATAATTTCTGAAAAATGGACCTGGAAACCAGCCATTGAATTATAGAAACAAAAACTAACCCCAGTGACTTAGCCCTCAGAGACAATATTCCCCTCCCACAAGTTAAATACAATATGTTGAAGGAGTCAATAAAGTTTGATGTCGACCCATTCCAAATCCAAACTTCAATTCCCCCGTGATTAACCTAGGAATCACCGCAAAGGTTAATAGACGCAAGCCATGCACTAACAATTTTATAAGGAAACTGTGATCCCTAAGTGCACGAATGAACAATTTTACACGAGAAATACATTCTCTATGTGCCTTAAAATATCCCAAAAATGATATGCTGAGAAGAAAATGAACGCACTCCCAGTGTTCGACCCCTTAATGATAAGGCACCCTATGAACTATCAAAAAGCAGGTGAGAATGAACTCTGATAGCATATTCCCACACCTGTAGTTGGAAGCATCATTTCCCAGTTGACAATTAGAGAAAACTTGTCGTGTGAACACAATCATGCTCGAAGTGTTCCATGAAGAAACTATATTGTAAGTGCTTTAAAAATTTTGCCAAGACGAAAGGAGTGAAGGACCATAATTAACAACAGAAGGATTGAGTACGCTAAAGAGACTCGAAGGTGATGAAATAGGTGTGAATTTACATGTGTTACTTCTTAATAACTTTGATAACTCAAAAATTCCAATATCCTATCATTAACGTTACGTAGCAAACATCCCCAGTGAAAGTGTCCTAATGATTACCAGTGAACATGGTAAACCCAATATCGTGTGTTTTAAATCGTTCTTATATGTAGTGTTAAACGTTCAGATAGAGTTATGTGTAGCGTTTTTGTACTATACTATTCATTTAATGTAGCTTAGATAGGAAGCAGTTTGCCCTATAGTCAGCACAATCAAAAAAAAACTTGTAAAAGGTGAATTCTCAAAAAAAAATCTTATGTAAAGGTAGAATAGCCCCAACCTCGTTGGAAATGTAAAAGTAATCAGTGTTAGATGTAGAAATAAAAATCTTTAGTATAGTAGCTAGGCTAGAACCATGAATAATCTTAGTCCGGTAGATGAATTTTAGATAGGGATGTAGAATAAA
Source organism: Artemia sinica (assembly GCA_027921565.1). Classification (NCBI taxonomy): domain Eukaryota; kingdom Metazoa; phylum Arthropoda; class Branchiopoda; order Anostraca; family Artemiidae; genus Artemia; species Artemia sinica. The sequence continues at coordinate 16,767,598 of CM051271.1, read as the reverse complement.
ATAAGAAAAGTAATAGAGAAAATTTTTAGCACTCCTGATTAAGCTTATATAAAAGTATAAAATAATACCATGTCAATTAAAATTACGTAGGACAAATAGTAAATAAATAGCGAATATTTCAAAAACCCAAGGGCAAGCAAGTCCTAATGACGGGACGTCATTAAACATTGGGAAGGGTAATATGTACCGTGATTAAAATGTGATATATTTAAAATGCAAAAAATAAAATTCCTTTTTTCTAAAGATAATTCCGACAGAAATGAAATTGAGTTCAAATACCGTTGCCAAGAGTCTAAGTTCTTAATCAGCAAAAAGAGAAATTGCATTTTAGCTTCAGTCAAACAATGACACTAGACGGTTTTGAATTTTGCTAAGATCTTTGGTAATAAGAAAAATGATAGATACAATGTTTCGCAGGAAGTCTAAGTTATAAGAGAGTGTGAACGTTAGAATCATCAGAAATATTTAAAACAAATTATTGGACGAACAGTCCGCAAAATGATGTACGTTTGCGAACATAATTACAAAGTAGCGGCCCCCTCCACAGGACGTGGGCCAATCGTGAAAAAAGCTAGTAATGCGCAGGAGTTTTATTTGTGTGATATAGTGAAAAAAACTGTTTTTCGTTATCAATTATGGATTGTCCCTGTTGCAATCAACATTATCCTTGAGAGCCAATTTATCCTTGCCTTGATCATTGTCATTTGGAGTGAACCACTCCTGTACACCTAAATATGTAAGTCATAATAAAACTATTGCTTTTCTACTTGTGTCTACCTTATTTTATATGTCTGTATCTAGTCGCACGACAGATAATTAGTTCGCATACTTCCAAGGTAGCGCTCCCAGGGATCTGATCTCCAGATAGTTCGAGGAAAAGAGGTTACATTTATGTAATTACATATTTTATTTTCTCTCAATGATTGAGGGTGGCGCGGTCATAAATTTACTTTACTCCCCATTGCTGTGGCGCGATCATAAACTAAATTTTTTCATTATTTTTATAGCTTGCCTAGCCTAATAAGTAGCCTAAGAAAAACCACCCCGGAAGAACTGGCGCGATCGGTACACCGCTTTAAATCATAATATTACATATGGCACAGTCCTTAGCGCTATTAGTGGCGCTATCGAAGAGCTTATAAGGTGTAAGTTCACAGCCTTAAAGCATAGTATTACATTTGACGCGGTCAATCTTTATTACCACAATTAGGACAGTCATAAATTTTTATCGCTACATTTCAACGAAAAAATTCCAAAATCTATTTTGAAACATCAACAGAATTTAACACTGAAAAACCCAATGTTTATCGATATTAAATTATTAAGAAGGTTATTTTTATTGAAATACACCTTTTCGTTATAAATTTTACGTCTATTTTTCGTCTATTACTATAATATGTTTTGGACATCAGATGGTATCGTATGTAATAGTCAATTTGAAGGACACGGATTCTCTTTACTAACATTTTATTACACCAAACTGTTTGAATATAAGAAAAAATAAATAAAAACCTACTTCTATTTCTTTATCGACCAATTTCTCAGACTCTATCTTTAATCATTCTTAAATAATGTTAAAGAAAAAAAACACTATTTATCAGTATTAAATTATTAAGAAGGCTATTTTTTATTGAAAAATACCTTTTCATTATAATTTTTATGTCAATAGTTCGTCCATTCTTATAAATGATTTGGATAGCTGTCTAGTATGTTATAATAGATTTGAAGGACATGGATTGCTCTTTACTAACATTTTATTACACCGAACTATTTGAACATAAAAAAAAACCAGTTCTATTTCTGTATCGATCAATTTCGCAGACTATCTTTAATCATTCTTAAACAATGCTGAAGAAAAAATACACTGTTTATCGATATTAAATTATTAAGAAGTTTTTTTTATTGAAATACATTTTTTGGTTATAATTAATTAAAAAAACTTTTTCCACAAAATAAGTTTTTTAAAGAAAAGTAAAGAACTCCATTAAAGTAAAAATAAGCAAAAATAAAATCAAATAATCTACCAATCGTGAAGCTACCACAAATCAGCATCGATAACTAAATTAAACCCAAAACGAACAGAAATAAAAATAACCGATTCAAACTCAAATCGAGAAGAAATTAACATGAGTGGGGCTCAAAACCTCTATGCCTTCCCAAGGCCAGAACATAATTTGCACGTTACTGAAAAATATAACTGTTTTTACTTTGATAACTTTAATAAATAAATAATATTCACATTTTCATTACTGAGCATCAGTATGTATATATTAAACTGAATATTCACATTCATTTGTATTTTTTCAGTAAAGCGCAAATAATGTTCTGGCCTTGGGAAGGCATAGGGGTTTTGAGCCCAACTCATGTTAATTTCCGCTCGTTTTGAGTTTGACTCGGTTATTTATTATAATTTCTGTTCGTTTCGGGTTTCATTTACTTATCGATGCTGATTTGTAGTACTTTCACGCTTGGTAGATTATTTGATTTTATTTTTGTTCATTTTTGGTTTAATGGAGTTCTTTACTTTTCTTTGAAAAAATTATTTGTGGAAAAAGTTTTTTTTAATTAATTTCTGTTCGTTTTACATTGACATAGTCTTTTCAGAGAAAAAGAAAATAATACTTTAAATCTTTTCGTTTTTTAAGACTTTATAGTATGACCTGCTATTTGTAGGTTTGAGATAAATTTTCAGCAATTTTTAACAGCACACAGCCTTTTAAAAATCTGGACACAAATAGTAGTGCTTAATTTAGTTTCCTATCTCCTCTAGTTAACCTGAAATGGAAAACTTGATACCATTTACAAAAAAAAGTTTACTTTCTTTGATAGCTTGGATAAACTTACGCTATGTTGATTTGTTTAAATTTTAAAAGCAGAAGTAGCCCCGAAAGTTTGAACATAACACCCTCAGTCGTTTTTGGGATACTGCTGAGATGCCTTATTGGAAACATAATGGGCAAATGGGAGGGTGGGCGTTGGAGGGGGATTAGATGCCCTCCATTAACTTTCGACTATTAGAAAGGGAATCAGCCGTTTCTATTTTCAATCGAATGAATCCTTTTCGAAGTTCCTACGACAACTCCTTCGATGCAAAGTGTCCTGGTCTAAAAAAATAATACCCTGTACCCACATCGATCTTTACTTTAAAAATGTCAAGCCTTCCAATCACTTTCGATTATTAAAAAGGGCACTAGTCCTTTCGATTTCCAGTCGAATGAGCACTTTTTGAGTTGCTACGACAACGCTTTCTATAAACACCTTATATACCCCCAGGGCATAAATTACAACCCTTACCCTAAGGGCTGTGAGGGGGGTTTGTCATTCTCAAAGACCTAATTTCCAGAACTTTCAACTACGTTAAACAAAATGGCTGTCTCAAAATTTTTATTGGATATTTTTGGGGAAATGGTGGGCGGGAGAGGGGCGTTAGTTGCTCTTCAATCACTGTCAACTATTAAAAAAGGCACTAGCCCTTTCAATTTACAATGAAATGAGCCCTTTTGAAGTTTCTATGACAACGCTTTCAATTAAAACCTTATATGTCCCCAGGGCATAACTTACAATCCTTGCCCTGAGGGCTGGGGGGGGTGTCATCCTCAAAGACATAATTTACAGAACTTTCTACTACGTTGAACAAAATGGCTATCTGAAAATTATGATTGGATGTGTTTGGGAGAATGGTGGGCGTGAGAGGGGAGTCAGTTACAGTAGAAAGGCATCAGGAGGTCCGAACAGCACACCATATATGGGCATAGAGTCCCTAGGGAGAACACCTGTGCTGTCAGTCATAAATCAAATTGTTTCCGGGCCAATTTGATTAATGTCTGACAGGTGCTGTCAATCATTAATCAAATTGTTTCCAGGCGAAGTCTATTAATGTCTTTGATGTATTTCCAAGGAGAATTGTTTCTGGAAGTTTATTAATGTCTTTGGAGTTCTTCCAAGAGAATTGTTTCCGGGCGAATGTTTTGATCTTAGAGACGAAGAGAATTACGATGGAAAGGGTTTCTTAGTAATTTGAAATGTGACAGCGCAGGGATGCCAAAAACAAAGGGAACACGCAGAAATTACGTTTAGGGTTATTTGGGTGAAACCGTTTTAGACATTTTAGGGAATTATTTCAGCGAAACAGTTAGAGACATTTTAAAAGATGATTTTAGAAAAGGTTTTAGAAGAGAATTTGAGGGAGGTCATTATAATACACAAGTTCCATTTGAACAGTGTCGTGAGGTCCTCTACCCAAACCCCAAAAGAGCCCTCATACCCCACCCCAACCCCGAAGGAAGCCCCCGGTCCTCAAAGGTCCCCTGGTTTCCTAGTAATTTCAAATGTGAGGTTAGGTTATGTTATGTTATGTTATGCTATGTTATGTTATGTTATGTTATGTTATGCTATGTTATGTTATGTTATGTTATGTTATGTTATGTTATGTTATGCTATGTTATGTTATGTTATGTTATATTATGTTATGTTATGTTATGTTCTTTTCAAAGGGCATTTCAGAGCAAGTTCCTTTCTTAGTGACCATACTAAACCCATTTTACAAATTGAAGTACCCATCCTTTTAGCTTAGAGTTTTAGTTTGGTTTAGTTTTAGTTAAAAGTTTAGAGTTTTTAGCTTAGAGTCTTAGCTTAGAGTTTTTGTTAGAGTTCTAGTTTAGTTTAGTTTTAATTAAGAGTTTAGAGTTTTTAGCTTAGAGTCTTAGCTTAGAGTTTTATTTAGAGTTCTAGTTTAGTTAATTTTAGTTACAGTTAAGAATTTAGAGTTTTAGCTTAGAGTCTTAGCTTAGAATTTTACTTAAAGTTTTAGTTTGGTTAAGTTTTAGTTAAGAGTTTCGAATTTTAGCTTAGAGTCTTAGCTTAGAGTTTTTGTTAGAGTTCTAGTTTATTTAAGTTTTAGTTAAGAGTTTAGAGTTTTACTTTAGAGTCTTAGCTTAGAGTTTTAGTTAGAGTTGAAGTTTAGTTTAGTTACAGTTAAGAGTTTCGAGTTTTAGCTTAGAGTCATACCTTAGAGTTTTACTTAAAGTTTTAGTTTGGCTAAGTTTTAGTTAAGAGTTTCGAGTTTTAGCTTAGAGTCTTAACTTAGACTTTTTTTGTTAGAGTTCTAGTTTAGTTTAATTTTAGTTAAGAGTTTGATGTTTTACCTTTGAGTTTCAGTTAGAGTTCTAGTTTAGTTTAGTTTTAGTTAAGAGTTTGGTGTTTCACCTTAGAGTCTTAGCTTAGAGTTTTAGTTAGAGTTCTAGTTTAGTTTAGTTTTAGTTAAGAGTTTAGAGTTTTAGCTTAGAGTCTTAGCTTAGAGTTTTTGTTAGGCTTGAAGTTTAGTTTAGTAATAGTTAAGAGTTTTAGCTTAGAGTCATAGCTTAGAGTTTTACTTAAAGTTGTAGTTTAATTAAGTTTTAGTTAAGAGTTTCGAGTTTTAGCTTAGAGACTTAGCTTAGAGTTCTACTTTAGTTTAGTTTTAGTTAAGAGTTTAGAATTTTAGCTTAGAGTCTTAGCTTAGAGTTTTTGTTAGAGTTCTAGTTTATTTTAGTTTTAGCTAAGAGTTTAGAGTTTTTAGCTTAGAGTCTTAGTTTAGAGTTTTTGTTGAAGTTCTAGTTTAGTTTAGTTTTAGTTAAAAGTTTAGAGTTTTTACCTTAGAGTCATAGCTTAGAGTTTTAGTTAGAGTTCTAGTTTAGTTTAGTTTTAATTAAGAGTTTGGTGTTTTACCTTAGAGTCTTAGCTTAGATTTTTCGTTAGAGTTCTAGTTTTTTTTAGTTTTAGCTAAGAGTTTAGAGTTTTTAGCTTAGTCTTAGTTTAGAGTTTTTGTTGAAGTTCTAGTTTAGTTTAGTTTTAGTTAAAAGTTTAGAGTTTTTAGCTTAGAGTCTTAGCTTAGAGTTTTTGTTAGAGTTCTAGTTTAGTTTAGTCTTAACTTAGATTTTTTTTTATAGAGTTCTAGTTTAGTTCAATTTTAGTTAAGAGTTTGATGTTTTACCTTTGAGTTTCAGTTAGAGTTCTAGTTTAGTTTAGTTTTATTTAAGAGTTTGGTGTTTTACCTTAGAGTCTTAGCTTAGAGTTTTAGTTAGAGTTCTAGTTTAGTTTAGTTTTAGTTAAGAGTTTAGAATTTTAGCTTAGAGTCTTAGCTTAGAGTTTCTGTTAGAGTTCTAGTTTATTTTAGTTTTAGTTAAGAGTTTAGAGTTTTTAGCTTAGAGTCTCAGCTTAGAGTTTTTGTTGAAGTTCTAGTTTAGTTTAGTTTTAGTTAATAATTTAGAGTTTTAGCTTAGAGTCTTAGCTTAGAGTTTTTGTTAGACTTGAAGTTTAGTTTAGTAATAGTTAAGAGTTTAGAGTTTTAGCTTAGAGTCATAGCTTAGAGTTTTACTTAAAGTTGTAGTTTAGTTAAGTTTTAGTTAAGAGTTTCGAGTTTTAGCTTAGAGACTTAGCTTAGAGTTATAGTTTAGTTTAGTTTTAGTTAAGAGTTTAGAGTTTTTTAGCTTAGAGTCTTAGCTTAGAGTTTTTGTTAGAGTTCTAGTTTCGTTTAGTTATAGTTAAGAATTTAGAGTTTTAGCGTAGAGTCATAGCTTAGAGTTTTAATTAAAGTTATAGTTTAGTAAAGTTATAGTTAAGAGTTTAGAGTTTTACCTTTGAGTCATAGCTTAGAGTTTTTGTTAGAGTTCTAGTTCATTTTAGTTTTAGTTAAGAGTTTAGAGTTTTAGCTTAGAGTCTTAGCTTATAGTTTGTGTTAGAGTTCTAGTTTAGTTTAGTTTTAGTTAATAGTTTAGAGTTTTAGCTTAGAGTCTTACCTTAGAGTTTTTGTTAAAGTTGAAGTTTAGTTTAGTAATAGTTAAGAGTTTAGAGTTTTAGCTTAGAGTCTTAGCTTAGAGTTTTTGTTAGAGTTCTAGTTTAGTTTAGTTTTAGTTAAGAGTTTAGAGTTTTTAGCTTAGAGTCTTAGCATAGAGTTTTTGTTGAAGTTCTAGTTTTGTTTAGTAATAGTTAAGAGTTTAGAGTTTTAGCTTAGAGTCTTAGCTTAGAGTTTTTGTTAAAGTTGAAGTTTAGTTTAGTAATAGTTAAGAGTTTAGAGTTTTAGCTTAGAGTCTTAGCTTAGAGTTTTTGTTAAAGTTGAAGTTTAGTTTAGTAATAGTTAAGAGTTTAGAGTTTTAGCTTAGATTCTTAGCTTAGAGTTTTAGTTTAGTTTACTTTTAGTTAAGAGTTTAGAGTTTTTTAGCTTAGAGTCTTAGCTTAGAGTTTTTGTTAGAGTTCTAGTTTAGTTTAGTTTTAGTTAAGAGTTTAGAGTTTTTTGCTTAGAGTCTTAGCTTAGAGTTCTAGTTAGAGTTGAAGTTTAGTTTAGTTACAGTTAAGAATTTAGAGTTTTTTAGAGCTTAGAGTTTTTGTTAGAGTTCTAGTTTAGTTTAGTTAAAATTAAGAATTTAGAGTTTTAGCTTAGAGTCATAGCTTATAATTTTAGTTAAAGTTATAGTTTAGTAAAGTTATAGTTAAGAGTTTAGAGTTTTACCTTAGAGTCATAGCTTAGAGTTTTTGTTAGAGTTCTAGTTCAGTTTAGGTTTAGTTAAGAGTTTAGAGTTTTAGCTTAGAGTCTTAGCTTATAGTTTGTGTTAGAGTTCTAGTTTAGTTTAGTTTTAGTTAATAGTTTAGAGTTTTAGCTTAGAGTCTCACCTTAGAGTTTTTGTTAAAGTTGCAGTTTAAATTAGTAATAGTTAAGAGTTTAGAGTTTTAGCTTAGAGTCTTAGCTTAGAGTTTTTGTTAGAGTTGAAGTTTAGTTTAGTTTTAGTTAAGAGTTTAGAGCTCAGAGTCTTAGCACAGAGTTTTTGTTGAAGTTCTAGTTTAGTTTAGTAATAGTTAAGAGTTTAGAGTTTTAGCTTAGAGTCTTAGCTTAGAGTTTTTGTTAGAGTTCTAGTTTAGTTTAGTAATAGTTAAGAGTTTTAGCTTAGAGTCTTAGCTTAGAGTTTTTGTTAAAGTTGAAGTTTAGTTTAGTAATAGTTAAGAGTTTAGAGTTTTAGCTTAGATTCTTAGCTGAGAGTTTTAGTTTAGTTTACTTTTAGTTAGGAGTTTAGAGTTTTTTTAGCTTAGAGTCTTAGCTTAGAGTTTTGTAAGAGTTCTAGTTTAGTTTAGTTTTAGTTAAGAGTTTAGAGTTTTTTGCTTAGAATCTTAGCTTAGAGTTTTAGTTAGAGTTCTAGTTTAGTTTAGTTTTAGTTAAGAGTTTAGAGTTTTACCATAGAGTCTTAGCTTAGAGTTCTAGTTAGAGTTAAATAATTTCTTAGACCACACTGCTTTTCCATTAAAAACAAAAAATTTTTTTTAAACACGAAAAACGGGTTTTAATTTTCTAACAAGCAGTGAACTACAAAACAATTAAATTATGCACAAAAGCTCCGAATATTTCGGCCCCACATCCGGGAGCCTTTCTCAACGGAAAAAAAAAAAATAAATAAATAAAGCAAAAAAAAACAACTTAAATTACATTACAATAAAACATACTAAACACATAAAGAGAACAAAAAGCAAAAACGAAAGAAAAATATAAATAAATAAGAACAAAACTCACATATTAATTAAACACTTCCATGCACTGAATGTCTTTCAACTGGCCTCCTCTCAGTATATAAATGGAAATATATTAAATAAACACTTCCATGTACTGAATGTCTATATTGATTCTACTCGCCTCCTCCCAGTATATAAATTGAAATCTATCAAAAATGAAGAATATATTTATACTTAGACCAAAACAATAAAAGGTCAACTAACCCCCCGGTCCATAACCCTTAATTAAATTTCACAAGTTCATCAACCATTTTATGAATTATAAATTGAATGGATTCGTTTTGTTGCAAGCTTAGCTGCAGTTCGTTTACTTTTCTCATCATTTAACCCATTCTGACCTTTGTTCGCAAGGTCATCTTTCGTTTCAGAAATATTATTAAAATCAGTATTGGTTGAATATCTTGCCTGCATTTTAATTAAACTATTATAAATTGAATTGATCCCAAATTCCCCTTCATCTCTATTGATGCTAGTACCCCCATATATTATCTTTTTTATTTCTATAATTTCCCTGAAGCTTTGTAAAAGTCCTACAGACGTATCTACTATTTTTGTTTTGATCAAATAAAATACTGTGATGAGGAAAATTATAAAGATGTTCTGCAACCGCTGACTCAAACGTTTCTGGTGTTTTGTTTTGTTTTAGAGCGTAATCTATTGCATTCTTGTGTTGTTCTAGCCTATTTTCTAAAGTTTGTTGCGTTCTACCCACATAAAATTTTCCACAAGAACATGGAATTTTGTATACTCCCTTTTGCAAATTTCTCGGTATCTTGTCTTTCCCTTTATTTAACAACGAGCTTATATTATGTCCTGATTTAAATGCTGTATTTATATTATGTTTTTTTTATTCTCTTCTTAATTTTTGTGATAAAATTGGTACAAAAGGCAAAGTTATGTAATTTGTTTCTTGATTTGACCCATCTTCTTCTAATATTTTTGGCTCCGTCAACTTTTTTTTCCTCTTTTCAATTATTTGAGAAATCATTTTTTCCGGATAGCCATTACCTATTAGAATATCCTTAATAAAAATTAGTTCATTTCTTATGTATCCTGGTGATGCTAATTTTAATACCCTATCCACTAAAGAAATAACCCACACCCCTTTTTACTTGGATCGGGTGATTTGATGTGAAAGACAAATAACGGTTGTTACTAGTCGGTTTACGGTAAATTGAAAATGCTAGTTCATTATTATTTCTATGGATCAAAATATCTAGAAACGGTAACTTATTCTCTGTTTCCTTTTCAATTGTAAAAATTAACTCTCCTCCCAAATTATTTAAATGTTCCAAGAAACCTTCAATTTCTGATTCCCCGTAATTCCAAATAATTAAGATATCATCCATATATCTGCCCCAAAATTTAGGTTTTAAAAAAATATGTTTCTATAGCTAAATTTTCAACATACTCTACATAAATGTTTGCTAACAACGGACTTAAAGGCCCTCCCATTGCTAAACCCCTAATTTGATGGTAAAAATTATCTCTAAACTTGAAATAGTTAGTATATCTGCTAGTTATTTTGACTAAATTTAATATAGTTTCCAATTCAATTCCCGAAGGTAATTCTTCTATCTCATTTTTTCGTTCCTCAAGTTTTTTTGGATAAAATACTAAACGATTTATCAAAAGGAATATACGTATACATGGATTTTATATCGAAACTGAACAATCTAGATTCTTCTGATATTTCTACACTTATAAGTTTGTCTTTTAAAAATTTCGAGTTTTTTATATACGAATTTTGGAGATATAATAATGGTTTAAGTGTCATTGCTGCCCATTTCTCGATTTTTACCGTTGGTGAATTGGTTTTTGAAACAATAGGTCTTAAGGGGATGCCTGTTTTATGTATTTTTTGGCAAACCATATATTTCTAGGGCTAACTGATCCCCTTGGAAAGAACTTGTGATACATCTGGGGTGTGATACTTCCATTTGTTTTAAGGTCTTCTAAATCTTTTCTTAATCTTTTAGCATACAAATCAGTTGGGTCCGAGTTAAGTTTTTTATATGTTGAAGTATCACTTAGAATTGTTTCTATTTTACTGTCATAATCATCTTTTTCTAGTATTACTACTGTATTGCTCTTATCCGCTTTCGTTTATTATTAGAGAATCATCTTTTTTTAAATCTTTTAAAATTTTAATATCTTTGTTCTTAACTTTTTCTTGATAACTACCAAAATCTGTTAAAATATTCACTACCCTTAGTCTTAATTCATCTACATTATTTATATCTTTTGGAAACTTATGAATCCCTGTTTCAATCTTTGAAATAATTTCCTCTATCGGTACAATTTTAGGATTTAGTCCAAATTTTATACCTCTTTCAAGGATTTCCTTTTGTTCTTTGGTTAACTCCTTTTTGCTTAAATTAATCACCCCAGGACCTGGGAAATAATTAGGCTTATACATTGATAGTTTTTGTTTTTCCTTTTCCCTTTTTAACTGCAAAAATTTTTGGTTTAGTCTTTCCTTAGATAATCTTAGAATATGTTGAAAAGAATTTTTAAAGATTGATATAATTTGTTGGAAAATCATTTGTATTAAGGAAATTACCAAGGCTATATATTTAAACAATCTATTTCTTTTACAACTTGTGATCGCTGGAAACGTTTATCTTTCAGCACATGGTTTAAGTTTAGTAAATTTACCTTTCTCGTGTGCTTTTTCTTCATTATATGTATTTAAATGATAATTAAAACGAAACGATTTTGGAATTAGTTTATTTACTTTGCACTTTTCTAAAAACTTTTGTTGTGTAATTATATTGGCATGTTTTTTTGCTAAATTCAAAAATAATAAAATTGAATTGGTCTTTTGCCACCCGTAGGCTAGACGTAAATAATTTCTTAGACCACACTGCTTTTCCATTAAAAACAAAAAAAATTTTTTTTTAAACACGAAAAACGGGTTTTAATTTTCTAACAAGCAGTGAACTACAAAACAATTAATTATGCACAAAAGCTCCGAATATTTCGGCCCCACATCCGGGAGCCTTTCTCAACGGAAAAAAAAAAAAATAAATAAATAAAGCAAAAAAAACAACTTAAATTACATTACAATAAAACATACTAAACACATAAAGAGAACAAAAAGCAAAACGAAAGAAAAATATAAATAAATAAGAACAAAACTCACATATTAATTAAACACTTCCATGCACTGAATGTCTTTCAACTGGCCTCCTCTCAGTATATAAATGGAAATATATTAAATAAACACTTCCATGTACTGAATGTCTATATTGATTCTACTCGCCTCCTCCCAGTATATAAATTGAAATCTATCAAAAATGAAGAATATATTTATACTTAGACCAAAAATAAAAAGGTCAACTAACCCCCCGGTCCATAACCCTTAATTAAATTTCACAAGTTCATCAACCATTTTATGAATTATAAATTGAATGGATTCGTTTTGTTGCAAGCTTAGCTGCAGTTCGTTTACTTTTCTCATCATTTAAACCCATTCTGACCTTTGTTCGCAAGGTCATCTTTCGTTTCAGAAATATTATTAAAATCAGTATTGGTTGAATATCTTGCCTGCATTTTAATTAAACTATTATAAATTGAATTGATCCCAAATTCCCCTTCATCTCTATTGATGCTAGTACCCCCATATATTATCTTTTTTATTTCTATAATTTCCCTGAAGCTTTGTAAAAGTCCTACAGACGTATCTACTATTTTTGTTTGATCAAATAAAATACTGTGATGAGGAAAATTATAAAGATGTTCTGCAACCGCTGACTCAAACGTTTCTGGTGTTTTGTTTTGTTTTAGAGCGTAATCTATTGCATTCTTGTGTTGTTCTAGCCTATTTTCTAAAGTTTGTTGCGTTCTACCCACATAAAATTTTCCACAAGAACATGGAATTTTGTATACTCCCTTTTGCAAATTTCTCGGTATCTTGTCTTTCCCTTTATTTAACAACGAGCTTATATTATTGTCCTGATTTAAATGCTGTATTTATATTATGTTTTTTTAATTCTCTTCTTAATTTTTGTGATAAATTGGTACAAAAGGCAAAGTTATGTAATTTGTTTCTTGATTTGACCCATCTTCTTCTAATATTTTTGGCTCCGTCAACTTTTTTTTCCTCTTTTCAATTATTTGAGAAATCATTTTTTTCCGGATAGCCATTACCTATTAGAATATCCTTAATAAAAAATTAGTTCATTTTCTTATGTATCCTGGTGATGCTAATTTTAATACCCTATCCACTAAAGAAATAACCACAACCCTTTTTACTTGGATCGGGTGATTTGATGTGAAAGACAAATAACGGTTGTTACTAGTCGGTTTACGGTAAATTCAAAAATGCTAGTTCATTATTATTTCTATGGATCAAAATATCTAGAAACGGTAACTTATTCTCTGTTTCCTTTTCAATTGTAAAAATTAACTCTCCTCCCAAATTATTTAAATGTTCCAAGAAAACCTTCAATTTCTGATTCCCCGTAATTCCAAATAATTAAGATATCACCATATATCTGCCCCAAAATTTAGGTTTTAAAAAATATGTTTTCTATAGCTAAATTTTCAACATACTCTACATAAATGTTTGCTAACAACGGACTTAAAGCCCTCCCATTGCTAAACCCCTAATTTGATGGTAAAAATTATCTCTAAACTTGAAATAGTTTAGTATATCTGCTAGTTATTTTGACTAAATTTAATATAGTTTCCAATTCAATTCCCGAAGGTAATTCTTCTATCTCATTTTTTCGTTCCTCAAGTTTTTTGGATAAAATACTAAACGATTTATCAAAAGGAATATACGTATACATGGATTTTATATCGAAACTGAACAATCTAGATTCTTCTGATATTTCTACACTTATAAGTTTGTCTTTTAAAAAATTTCGAGTTTTTTTATATACGAATTTTGGAGATATAATAATGGTTTTAAGTGTCATTGCTGCCCATTTCTCGATTTTTACCGTTGGTGAATTGGTTGTTGAAACAATAGGTCTTAAGGGATGCCTGTTTTATGTATTTTTGGCAAACCATATATTCTAGGGCTAACTGATCCCCTTGGAAAGAACTTGTGATACATCTGGGGTGTGATACTTCCCATTTGTTTTAAGGTCTTCTAAATCTTTTCTTAATCTTTTAGCATACAAATCAGTTGGGTCCGAGTTAAGTTTTTTTATGTTGAAGTATCACTTAGAATTGTTTCTATTTTACTGTCATAATCATCTTTTTCTAGTATTACTACTGTATTGCTCTTATCCGCTTTCGTTATTATTAGAGAATCATCTTTTTTTAAATCTTTTTAAAATTTTAATATCTTTGTTCTTAACTTTTTCTTGATAACTACCAAAATCTGTTAAAATATTCACTACCCTTAGTCTTAATTCATCTACATTATTTATATCTTTTGGAAACTTATGAATCCCTGTTTCAATCTTTGAAATAATTTCCTCTATCGGTACATTTTTAGGATTTAGTCCAAATTTTTATACCTCTTTCAAGGATTTCCTTTTTGTTCTTTGGTTCTTTGGTTAACTCCTTTTTGCTTAAATTAATCACCCCAGGACCTGGGAAATAATTAGGCCTTATACATTGATAGTTTTTTGTTTTTTCCTTTTTCCCTTTTTAACTGCAAAAATTTTTGGTTTAGTCTTTCCTTAGATAATCTTAGAATATGTTGAAAAGAATTTTTAAAGATTGATATAATTTGTTGGAAATCATTTGTATTAAGGAAATTACCAAGGCTATATTTTAAACAATCTATTTCTTTTACAACTTGTGATCGCTGGAAACGTTTATCTTTCAGCACATGGTTTAAGTTTAGTAAATTTACCTTTCTCGTGTGCTTTTCTTCATTATATGTATTTAAATGATAATTAAAACGAAAAAACGATTTTGGAATTAGTTTTATTTACTTTGCACTTTTCTAAAAACTTTTGTTGTGTAATTATATTGGCATGTTTTTTTGCTAAATTCAAAAATAAAAATTGAATTGGTCTTTTGCCACCCGTAGGCTAGACGTAAATAATTTCTTAGACCACACTGCTTTTCCATTAAAAAACAAAAAAAATTTTTTAAACACGAAAAACGGGTTTTAATTTTCTAACAAGCAGTGAACTACAAAACAATTAATTATGCACAAAAGCTCCGAATATTTTCGGCCCCACATCCGGGAGCCTTTCTCAACGGAAAAAAAAAAAAATAAATAAAGCAAAAAAAAACAACTTAAATTACATTACAATAAAACATACTAAACACATAAAGAGAACAAAAAGCAAAAACGAAAGAAAAATATAAATAAATAAGAACAAAACTCACATATTAATTAAACACTTCCATGCACTGAATGTCTTTCAACTGGCCTCCTCTCAGTATATAAATGGAAATATATTAAATAACACTTCCATGTACTGAATGTCTATATTGATTCTACTCGCCTCCTCCCAGTATATAAATTGAAATCTATCAAAAATGAAGAATATATTTATACTTAGACCAAAACAATAAAAGGTCAACTAACCCCCCGGTCCATAACCCTTAATTAAATTTCACAAGTTCATCAACCATTTTATGAATTATAAATTGAATGGATTCGTTTTGTTGCAAGCTTAGCTGCAGTTCGTTTACTTTTCTCATCATTTAAACCCATTCTGACCTTTGTTCGCAAGGTCATCTTTCGTTTTCAGAAATATTATTAAAATCAGTATTGGTTGAATATCTTGCCTGCATTTTTAATTAAACTATTATAAATTGAATTGATCCCAAATTCCCCTTCATCTCTATTGATGCTAGTACCCCCATATATTATCTTTTTTTATTTCTATAATTTCCCTGAAGCTTTGTAAAAGTCCTACAGACGTATCTACTATTTTTGTTTGATCAAATAAAATACTGTGATGAGGAAAATTATAAAGATGTTCTGCAACCGCTGACTCAAACGTTTCTGGTGTTTTGTTTTGTTTTAGAGCGTAATCTATTGCATTCTTGTGTTGTTCTAGCCTATTTTCTAAAGTTTGTTGCGTTCTACCCACATAAAATTTTCCACAAGAACATGGAATTTTGTATACTCCCTTTTGCAAATTTCTCGGTATCTTGTCTTTCCCTTTATTTAACAACGAGCTTATATTATGTCCTGATTTAAATGCTGTATTTATATTTTGTTTTTTAATTCTCTTCTTAATTTTTGTGATAAAATTGGTACAAAAGGCAAAGTTATGTAATTTGTTTCTTGATTTGACCCATCTTCTTCTAATATTTTTGGCTCCGTCAACTTTTTTTTCCTCTTTTCAATTATTTGAGAAATCATTTTTTCCGGATAGCCATTACCTATTAGAATATCCTTAATAAAAATTAGTTCATTTCTTATGTATCCTGGTGATGCTAATTTTAATACCCTATCCACTAAAGAAATAACCACACCCCTTTTTACTTGGATCGGGTGATTTGATGTGAAAGACAAATAACGGTTGTTACTAGTCGGTTTACGGTAAATTGAAAATGCTAGTTCATTATTATTTCTATGGATCAAAATATCTAGAAACGGTAACTTATTCTCTGTTTCCTTTTCAATTGTAAAAATTAACTCTCCTCCCAAATTATTTAAATGTTCCAAGAAACCTTCAATTTCTGATTCCCCGTAATCCAAATAATTAAGATATCATCCATATATCTGCCCAAAAATTTAGGTTTTAAAAATATGTTTCTATAGCTAAATTTTCAACATACTCTACATAAATGTTTGCTAACAACGGACTTAAAGGCCCTCCCATTGCTAAACCCCTAATTTGATGGTAAAAATTATCTCTAAACTTGAAATAGTTAGTATATCTGCTAGTTATTTTGACTAAATTTTAATATAGTTTCCAATTCAATTCCCGAAGGTAATTCTTCTATCTCATTTTTTTTCGTTCCTCAAGTTTTTTGGATAAAATACTAAACGATTTATCAAAAGGAATATACGTATACATGGATTTTATATCGAAACTGAACAATCTAGATTCTTTCTGATATTTCTACACTTATAAGTTTGTCTTTTAAAAATTTCGAGTTTTTTATATACGAATTTTGGAGATATAATAATGGTTTAAGTGTCATTGCTGCCCATTTCTCGATTTTTTACCGTTGGTGAATTGGTTGTTGAAACAAATAGGTCTTAAGGGGATGCCTGTTTTATGTATTTTTTTTGGCAAACCATATATTCTAGGCTAACTGATCCCCTTGGAAAGAACTTGTGATACATCTGGGGTGTGATACTTCCATTTGTTTTAAGGTCTTCTAAATCTTTTTCTTAATCTTTTAGCATACAAATCAGTTGGGTCCGAGTTAAGTTTTTTTATATGTTGAAGTATCACTTAGAATTGTTTCTATTTTACTGTCATAATCATCTTTTTCTAGTATTACTACTGTATTGCTCTTATCCGCTTTCGTTATTATTAGAGAATCATCTTTTTTTAAATCTTTTAAAATTTTAATATCTTTGTTCTTAACTTTTTCTTGATAACTACCAAAATCTGTTAAATATTCACTACCCTTAGTCTTAATTCATCTACATTATTTATATCTTTTGGAAACTTATGAATCCCTGTTTCAATCTTGAAATAATTTCCTCTATCGGTACATTTTTAGGATTTAGTCCAAATTTTATACCTCTTTCAAGGATTTCCTTTTGTTCTTTGGTTAACTCCTTTTTGCTTAAATTAATCACCCCAGGACCTGGGAAATAATTAGGCTTATACATTGATAGTTTTTGTTTTTCCTTTTCCCCTTTTTAACTGCAAAAATTTTTGGTTTAGTCTTTCCTTAGATAATCTTAGAATATGTTGAAAAGAATTTTTAAAGATTGATATAATTTGTTGGAAATCATTTGTATTAAGGAAATTACCAAGGCTATATTTTAAACAATCTATTTCTTTTACAACTTGTGATCGCTGGAAACGTTTATCTTTCAGCACATGGTTTAAGTTTAGTAAATTTACCTTTCTCGTGTGCTTTTCTTCATTATATGTATTTAAATGATAATTAAAACGAAACGATTTTGGAATTAGTTTATTTACTTTGCACTTTTCTAAAAACTTTTGTTGTGTAATTATATTGGCATGTTTTTTTTTTTGCTAAATTCAAAAATAATAAAATTGAATTGGTCTTTTGCCACCCGTAGGCTAGACGTAAATAATTTCTTAGACCACACTGCTTTTCCATTAAAAACAAAAAAAATTTTTTTAAACACACGAAAACGGGTTTTAATTTTCTAACAAGCATGAACTACAAAACAATTAATTATGCACAAAAGCTCCGAATATTTCGGCCCCACATCCGGGAGCCTTTCTCAACGGAAAAAAAAAAAATAAATAAATAAAGCAAAAAAAAACAACTTAAATTACATTACAATAAAACATACTAAACACATAAAGAGAACAAAAAGCAAAACGAAAGAAAAATATAAATAAATAAGAACAAAACTCACATATTAATTAAACACTTCCATGCACTGAATGTCTTTCAACTGGCCTCCTCTCAGTATATAAATGGAAATATATTAAATAAACACTTCCATGTACTGAATGTCTATATTGATTCTACTCGCCTCCTCCCAGTATATAAATTGAAATCTATCAAAAATGAAGAATATATTTATACTTAGACCAAAACAATAAAAGGTCAACTAACCCCCCGGTCCATAACCCTTAATTAAATTTCACAAGTTCATCAACCATTTTTATGAATTATAAATTGAATGGATTCGTTTTGTTGCAAGCTTAGCTGCAGTTCGTTTACTTTTCTCATCATTTAACCCATTCTGACCTTTGTTCGCAAGGTCATCTTTCGTTTCAGAATATTATTAAAATCAGTATTGGTTGAATATCTTGCCTGCATTTTAATTAAACTATTATAAATTGAATTGATCCCAAATTCCCCTTCATCTCTATTGATGCTAGTACCCCCATATATTATCTTTTTTATTTTCTATAATTTCCCTGAAGCTTTGTAAAAGTCCTACAGACGTATCTACTATTTTTGTTTGATCAAATAAAATACTGTGATGAGGAAAATTATAAAGATGTTCTGCAACCGCTGACTCAAACGTTTCTGGTGTTTTGTTTTGTTTTTTAGAGCGTAATCTATTGCATTCTTGTGTTGTTCTAGCCTATTTTCTAAAGTTTGTTTGCGTTCTACCCACATAAAATTTTCCACAAGAACATGGAATTTTGTATACTCCCTTTTGCAAATTTCTCGGTATCTTGTCTTTCCCTTTATTTAACAACGAGCTTATATTATGTCCTGATTTAAATGCTGTATTTATATTATGTTTTTTTAATTCTCTTCTTAATTTTTGTGATAAAATTGGTACAAAAAGGCAAAGTTATGTAATTTGTTTCTTGATTTGACCCATCTTCTTCTAATATTTTTGGCTCCGTCAACTTTTTTTTCCTCTTTTCAATTATTTGAGAAATCATTTTTTTCCGGATAGCCATTACCTATTAGAATATCCTTAATAAAAATTAGTTCATTTCTTATGTATCCTGGTGATGCTAATTTTAATACCCTATCCACTAAAGAAATAACCACACCCCTTTTTTACTTGGATCGGGTGATTTGATGTGAAAGACAAATAACGGTTGTTACTAGTCGGTTTACGGTAAATTGAAAATGCTAGTTCATTATTATTTCTATGGATCAAAATATCTAGAAACGGTAACTTATTCTCTGTTTCCTTTTCAATTGTAAAAATTAACTCTCCTCCAAATTATTTAAATGTTCCAAGAAACCTTCAATTTCTGATTCCCCGTAATTCCAAATAATTAAGATATCATCCATATATCTGCCCCAAAATTTAGGTTTTAAAAAATATGTTTCTATAGCTAAATTTTCAACATACTCTACATAAATGTTTGCTAACAACGGACTTAAAGGCCCTCCCATTGCTAAACCCCTAATTTGATGGTAAAAATTATCTCTAAACTTGAAATAGTTAGTATATCTGCTAGTTATTTTTGACTAAATTTAATATAGTTTCCAATTCAATTCCCGAAGGTAATTCTTCTATCTCATTTTTTTCGTTCCTCAAGTTTTTTTGGATAAAATACTAAACGATTTATCAAAAGGAATATACGTATACATGGATTTTATATCGAAACTGAACAATCTAGATTCTTCTGATATTTCTACACTTATAAGTTTGTCTTTTAAAAATTTCGAGTTTTTTATATACGAATTTTGGAGATATAATAATGGTTTAAGTGTCATTGCTGCCCATTTCTCGATTTTTACCGTTGGTGAATTGGTTGTTGAAACAATAGGTCTTAAGGGGATGCCCTGTTTTATGTATTTTTGGCAAACCATATATTCTAGGGCTAACTGATCCCCTTGGAAAGAACTTGTGATACATCTGGGGTGTGATACTTCCATTTGTTTTAAGGTCTTCTAAATCTTTTCTTAATCTTTTAGCATACAAATCAGTTGGGTCCGAGTTAAGTTTTTTATATGTTGAAGTATCACTTAGAATTGTTTCTATTTTACTGTCATAATCATCTTTTTCTAGTATTACTACTGTATTGCTCTTATCCGCTTTCGTTATTATTAGAGAATCATCTTTTTTTAAATCTTTTAAAATTTTAATATCTTTGTTCTTAACTTTTTCTTGATAACTACCAAAATCTGTTAAAATATTCACTACCCTTAGTCTTAATTCATCTACATTATTTATATCTTTGGAAACTTATGAATCCCTGTTTCAATCTTTGAAATAATTTCCTCTATCGGTACATTTTTAGGATTTAGTCCAAATTTTATACCTCTTTCAAGGATTTCCTTTTGTTCTTTGGTTAACTCCTTTTTGCTTAAATTAATCACCCCAGGACCTGGGAAATAATTAGGCTTATACATTGATAGTTTTTGTTTTTCCTTTTCCCTTTTTAACTGCAAAAATTTTTGGTTTAGTCTTTCCTTAGATAATCTTAGAATATGTTGAAAAGAATTTTTAAAGATTGATATAATTTGTTGGAAATCATTTGTATTAAGGAAATTACCAAGGCTATATTTTAAACAATCTATTTCTTTTACAACTTGTGATCGCTGGAAACGTTTATCTTTCAGCACATGGTTTAAGTTTAGTAAATTTACCTTTCTCGTGTGCTTTTCTTCATTATATGTATTTAAATGATAATTAAAACGAAACGATTTTGGGAATTAGTTTATTTACTTTGCACTTTTCTAAAAACTTTTGTTTGTTGTAATTATATTGGCATGTTTTTTTTGCTAAATTCAAAAATAATAAAATTGAATTGGTCTTTTGCCACCCGTAGGCTAGACGTAAATAATTTCTTAGACCACACTGCTTTTCCATTAAAAACAAAAAAATTTTTTTAAACACGAAAAACGGGTTTTAATTTTCTAACAAGCAGTGAACTACAAAACAATTAATTATGCACAAAAGCTCCGAATATTTCGGCCCCACATCCGGGAGCCTTTCTCAACGGAAAAAAAAAAAATAAATAAATAAAGCAAAAAAAAACAACTTAAATTACATTACAATAAAACATACTAAACACATAAAGAGAACAAAAAGCAAAAACGAAAGAAAAATATAAATAAATAAGAACAAAACTCACATATTAATTAAACACTTCCATGCACTGAATGTCTTTCAACTGGCCTCCTCTCAGTATATAAATGGAAATATATTAAATAAACACTTCCATGTACTGAATGTCTATATTGATTCTACTCGCCTCCTCCCAGTATATAAATTGAAATCTATCAAAAATGAAGAATATATTTATACTTAGACCAAAACAATAAAAGGTCAACTAACCCCCCGGTCCATAACCCTTAATTAAATTTCACAAGTTCATCAACCATTTTATGAATTATAAATTGAATGGATTCGTTTTTGTTGCAAGCTTAGCTGCAGTTCGTTTACTTTTCTCATCATTTAACCCATTCTGACCTTTGTTCGCAAGGTCATCTTTCGTTTCAGAAATATTATTAAAATCAGTATTGGTTTGAATATCTTGCCTGCATTTTAATTAAACTATTATAAATTGAATTGATCCCAAATTCCCCTTCATCTCTATTGATGCTAGTACCCCCATATATTATCTTTTTTATTTCTATAATTTCCCTGAAGCTTTGTAAAAGTCCTACAGACGTATCTACTATTTTTGTTTGATCAAATAAAATACTGTGATGAGGAAAATTATAAAGATGTTCTGCAACCGCTGACTCAAACGTTTCTGGTGTTTTGTTTTGTTTTAGAGCGTAATCTATTGCATTCTTGTGTTGTTCTAGCCTATTTTCTAAAGTTTGTTTGCGTTCTACCCACATAAAATTTTCCACAAGAACATGGAATTTTGTATACTCCCTTTTGCAAATTTCTCGGTATCTTGTCTTTCCCTTTATTTAACAACGAGCTTATATTATGTCCTGATTTAAATGCTGTATTTATATTATGTTTTTTTAATTCTCTTCTTAATTTTTGTGATAAAATTGGTACAAAAGGCAAAGTTATGTAATTTGTTTCTTGATTTGACCCATCTTCTTCTAATATTTTTGGCTCCGTCAACTTTTTTTTCCTCTTTTCAATTATTTGAGAAATCATTTTTTTTCCGGATAGCCATTACCTATTAGAATATCCTTAATAAAAATTAGTTCATTTCTTATGTATCCTGGTGATGCTAATTTTAATACCCTATCCACTAAAGAAATAACCACACCCCTTTTTTACTTGGATCGGGTGATTTGATGTGAAAGACAAATAACGGTTGTTACTAGTCGGTTTACGGTAAATTGAAAATGCTAGTTCATTATTATTTCTATGGATCAAAATATCTAGAAACGGTAACTTATTCTCTGTTTCCTTTTCAATTGTAAAAATTAACTCTCCTCCCAAATTATTTAAATGTTCCAAGAAACCTTCAATTTCTGATTCCCCGTAATTCCAAATAATTAAGATATCATCCATATATCTGCCCCAAAATTTAGGTTTTAAAAAATATGTTTCTATAGCTAAATTTTCAACATACTCTACATAAATGTTTGCTAACAACGGACTTAAAGGCCCTCCCATTGCTAAACCCCTAATTTGATGGTAAAAATTATCTCTAAACTTGAAATAGTTAGTATATCTGCTAGTTATTTTGACTAAATTTAATATAGTTTCCAATTCAATTCCCGAAGGTAATTCTTCTATCTCATTTTTTCGTTCCTCAAGTTTTTTGGATAAAATACTAAACGATTTATCAAAAGGAATATACGTATACATGGATTTTATATCGAACTGAACAATCTAGATTCTTCTGATATTTCTACACTTATAAGTTTGTCTTTTAAAAATTTCGAGTTTTTTTATATACGAATTTTGGAGATATAATAATGGTTTAAGTGTCATTGCTGCCCATTTCTCGATTTTTTTTTTTTCTACCGTTGGTGAATTGGTTTGTTGAAACAATAGGTCTTAAGGGATGCCTGTTTTATGTATTTTTGGCAAACCATATATTCTAGGGCTAACTGATCCCCTTGGAAAGAACTTGTGATACATCTGGGGTGTGATACTTCCATTTGTTTTAAGGTCTTCTAAATCTTTTCTTAATCTTTTAGCATACAAATCAGTTGGGTCCGAGTTAAGTTTTTTATATGTTGAAGTATCACTTAGAATTGTTTCTATTTTACTGTCATAATCATCTTTTTCTAGTATTACTACTGTATTGCTCTTATCCGCTTTCGTTATTATTAGAGAATCATCTTTTTTTAAATCTTTTAAAATTTTAATATCTTTGTTCTTAACTTTTTCTTGATAACTACCAAAATCTGTTAAAATATTCACTACCCTTAGTCTTAATTCATCTACATTATTTATATCTTTTGGAAACTTATGAATCCCTGTTTCAATCTTTGAAATAATTTCCTCTATCGGTACATTTTTAGGATTTAGTCCAAATTTTATACCTCTTTCAAGGATTTCCTTTTGTTCTTTGGTTAACTCCTTTTTGCTTAAATTAATCACCCCAGGACCTGGGAAATAATTAGGCTTATACATTGATAGTTTTTGTTTTTCCTTTTCCCTTTTTAACTGCAAAAATTTTTGGTTTAGTCTTTCCTTAGATAATCTTAGAATATGTTGAAAAGAATTTTTAAAGATTGATATAATTTGTTGGAAATCATTTGTTATTAAGGAAATTACCAAGGCTATATTTTAAACAATCTATTTCTTTTACAACTTGTGATCGCTGGAAACGTTTATCTTTCAGCACATGGTTTAAGTTTAGTAAATTTACCTTTCTCGTGTGCTTTTCTTCATTATATGTATTTAAATGATAATTAAAACGAAACGATTTTGGAATTAGTTTATTTACTTTGCACTTTTCTAAAAACTTTTGTTGTGTAATTATATTGGCATGTTTTTTTGCTAAATTCAAAAATAATAAAATTGAATTGGTCTTTTGCCACCCGTAGGCTAGACGTAAATAATTTCTTAGACCACACTGCTTTTCCATTAAAAAACAAAAAAATTTTTTTTTTAAACACGAAAAACGGGTTTTAATTTTCTAACAAGCAGTGAACTACAAAACAATTAATTATGCACAAAAGCTCCGAATATTTCGGCCCCACATCCGGGAGCCTTTCTCAACGGAAAAAAAAAAAAATAAATAAATAAAGCAAAAAAAAAAAACTTAAATTACATTACAATAAAACATACTAAACACATAAAAGAGAACAAAAAGCAAAAACGAAAGAAAAATATAAATAAATAAGAACAAAACTCACATATTAATTAAACACTTCCATGCACTGAATGTCTTTCAACTGGCCTCCTCTCAGTATATAAATGGAAATATATTAAATACACACTTCCATGTACTGAATGTCTATATTGATTCTACTCGCCTCCTCCCAGTATATAAATTGAAATCTATCAAAAATGAAGAATATATTTATACTTAGACCAAAACAATAAAAGGTCAACTAACCCCCCGGTCCATAACCCTTAATTAAATTTCACAAGTTCATCAACCATTTTATGAATTATAAATTGAATGGATTCGTTTTGTTGCAAGCTTAGCTGCAGTTCGTTTACTTTTCTCATCATTTAACCCATTCTGACCTTTGTTCGCAAGGTCATCTTTCGTTTCAGAAATATTATTAAAATCAGTATTGGTTGAATATCTTGCCTGCATTTTAATTAAACTATTATAAATTGAATTGATCCCAATTCCCCTTCATCTCTATTGATGCTAGTACCCCCATATATTATCTTTTTTATTTCTATAATTTCCCTGAAGCTTTGTAAAAGTCCTACAGACGTATCTACTATTTTTGTTTGATCAAATAAAATACTGTGATGAGGGAAAATTATAAAGATGTTCTGCAACCGCTGACTCAAACGTTTCTGGTGTTTTGTTTTTGTTTTAGAGCGTAATCTATTGCATTCTTGTGTTGTTCTAGCCTATTTTCTAAAGTTTGTTGCGTTCTACCCACATAAAATTTTCCACAAGAACATGGAATTTTGTATACTCCCTTTTGCAAATTTCTCGGTATCTTGTCTTTCCCTTTATTTAACAAACGAGCTTATATTATGTCCTGATTTAAATGCTGTATTTATATTATGTTTTTTTAATTCTCTTCTTAATTTTTGTGATAAAATTGGTACAAAAGGCAAAAGTTATGTAATTTGTTTCTTGATTTGACCCATCTTCTTCTAATATTTTTGGCTCCGTCAACTTTTTTTTTTCCTCTTTTCAATTATTTGAGAAATCATTTTTTTCCGGATAGCCATTACCTATTAGAATATCCTTAATAAAAATTAGTTCATTTCTTATGTATCCTCCTGGTGATGCTAATTTTAATACCCTATCCACTAAAGAAATAACCACACCCCTTTTTACTTGGATCGGGTGATTTGATGTGAAAGACAAATAACGGTTGTTTACTAGTCGGTTTACGGTAAATTGAAAAAAAATGCTAGTTCATTATTATTTCTATGGATCAAAATATCTAGAAACGGTAACTTATTCTCTGTTTCCTTTTCAATTGTAAAAATTAACTCTCCTCCCAAATTATTTAAATGTTCCAAGAAACCTTCAATTTCTGATTCCCCGTAATTCCAAATAATTAAGATATCATCCATATATCTGCCCCAAAATTTAGGTTTTAAAAAATATGTTTCTATAGCTAAATTTTTCAACATACTCTACATAAATGTTTGCTAACAACGGACTTAAAGGCCCTCCCATTGCTAAACCCCTAATTTGATGGTAAAATTATCTCTAAACTTGAAATAGTTAGTATATCTGCTAGTTATTTTGACTAAATTTAATATAGTTTCCAATTCAATTCCCGAAGGTAATTCTTCTATCTCATTTTTTCGTTCCTCAAGTTTTTTGGATAAAATACTAAACGATTTATCAAAAGAATATACGTATACATGGATTTTTATATCGAAACTGAACAATCTAGATTCTTCTGATATTTCTACACTTATAAGTTTTGTCTTTTAAAAAAATTTTCGAGTTTTTTATATACGAATTTTGGAGATATAATAATGGTTTAAGTGTCATTGCTGCCCATTTCTCGATTTTTACCGTTGGTGAATTGGTTGTTGAAACAATAGGTCTTAAGGGGATGCCTGTTTTATGTATTTTTGGCAAACCATATATTCTAGGGCTAACTGATCCCCTTGGAAAGAACTTGTGATACA
The DNA here is from genome assembly GCA_027921565.1 of Artemia sinica. Taxonomy (NCBI): domain Eukaryota; kingdom Metazoa; phylum Arthropoda; class Branchiopoda; order Anostraca; family Artemiidae; genus Artemia; species Artemia sinica. The sequence continues at coordinate 16,741,389 of CM051271.1, read as the reverse complement.
TCTGGGGTGTGATACTTCCATTTGTTTTAAGGTCTTCTAAATCTTTTCTTAATCTTTTAGCATACAAATCAGTTGGGTCCCGAGTTAAGTTTTTATATGTTTGAAGTATCACTTAGAATTGTTTCTATTTTACTGTCATAATCATCTTTTTCTAGTATTACTACTGTATTGCTCTTATCCGCTTTCGTTATTATTATAGAGAATCATCTTTTTTTAAATCTTTTAAAATTTTAATATCTTTGTTCTTAACTTTTTCTTGATAACTACCAAAATCTGTTAAAATATTCACTACCCTTAGTCTTAATTCATCTACATTATTTATATCTTTTGGAAACTTATGAATCCCTGTTTCAATCTTTGAAATAATTTTACCTCTATCGGTACATTTTTAGGATTTAGTCCAAATTTTATACCTCTTTCAAGGATTTCCTTTTGTTCTTTGGTTAACTCCTTTTTGCTTAAATTAATCACCCCAGGACCTGGGAAATAATTAGGCTTATACATTGATAGTTTTTGTTTTTTTTTTCCTTTTCCCTTTTTAACTGCAAAAATTTTTTGGTTTAGTCTTTCCTTAGATAATCTTAGAATATGTTGAAAAGAATTTTTAAAGATTGATATAATTTGTTGGAAATCATTTGTATTAAGGAAATTACCAAGGCTATATTTTAAACAATCTATTTCTTTTACAACTTGTGATCGCTGGAAACGTTTATCTTTCAGCACATGGTTTAAGTTTAGTAAATTTACCTTTCTCGTGTGCTTTTCTTCATTATATGTATTTAAATGATAATTAAAACGAAACGATTTTGGAATTAGTTTATTTACTTTGCACTTTTCTAAAAACTTTTGTTGTGTAATTATATTGGCATGTTTTTTTTGCTAAATTCAAAAATAATAAAATTGAATTGGTCTTTTGCCACCCGTAGGCTAGACGTAAATAATTTCTTAGACCACACTGCTTTTCCATTAAAAAACAAAAAAATTTTTTTAAACACGAAAAAACGGGTTTTTATTTTTCTAACAAGCAGTGAACTACAAAACAATTAATTATGCACAAAAGCTCCGAATATTTCGGCCCCACATCCGGGAGCCTTTCAAGAAACAAATTACATAACTTTGCCTTTTGTACCAATTTTATCACAAAAATTAAGAAGAGAATTAAAAAAACATAATATAAATACAGCATTTAAATCAGGACATAATATAAGCTCGTTGTTAAATAAAGGGAAAGACAAGATACCGAGAAATTTGCAAAAGGGAGTATACAAAATTCCATGTTCTTGTGGAAAATTTTATGTGGGTAGAACGCAACAAACTTTAGAAAATAGGCTAGAACAACACAAGAATGCAATAGATTACGCTCTAAAACAAAACAAAACACCAGAAACGTTTGAGTCAGCGGTTGCAGAACATCTTTATAATTTTCCTCATCACAGTATTTTATTTGATCAAACAAAAATAGTAGATACGTCTGTAGGACTTTTTACAAAGCTTCAGGGAAATTATAGAAATAAAAAAGATAATATATGGGAGGTACTAGCATCAATAGAGATGAAGGGGAATTTGGGATCAATTCAATTTATATAGTTTAATTAAAATGCAGGCAAGATATTCAACCAATACTGATTTTAATAATATTTCTGAAACGAAAGATGACCTTGCGAACAAAGGTCAGAATGGGTTAAATGATGAGAGAAAAGTAAACGAAACTGCAGCTAAGCTTGCAACAAAACGAATCCATTCAATTTATAATTCATAAAATGGTTGATGAACTTGTGAAATTTAATTAAGGGTTATGGACCGGGGGGTTAGTTGACCTTTTATTGTTTTGGTCTAAGTATAAAAATATTCTTCATTTTTGATAGATTTCAATTTATATACTGGGAGGAGGCGAGTAGAATCAATATAGACATTCAGTACATGGAAGTGTTTATTTAATATATTTCCATTTATATACTGAGAGGAGGCCAGTTGAAAGACATTCAGTGCATGGAAGTGTTTAATTAATATGTGAGTTTTTTGTTCTTATTTATTTATATTTTTCTTTCGTTTTTGCTTTTTGTTCTCTTTATGTGTTTAGTATGTTTTATTGTAATGTAATTTAAGTTGTTTTTTTTTGCTTTATTTATTTATTTTTTTTTTTTTCCGTTGAGAAAGGCTCCCGGATGTGGGGCCGAAATATTCGGAGCTTTTGTGCATAATTAATTGTTTTGTAGTTCACTGCTTGTTAGAAAATTAAAACCCGTTTTTTTTTCGTGTTTAAAAAAATTTTTTGTTTTTAATGGAAAAGCAGTGTGGTCTAAGAAATTATTTACGTCTAGCCTACGGGTGGCAAAAGACCAATTCAATTTTATTATTTTTTGAATTTAGCAAAAAAACATGCCAATATAATTACACAACAAAAGTTTTTAGAAAAGTGCAAAGTAAATAAACTAATTCCAAAATCGTTTCGTTTTAATTATCATTTAAATACATATAATGAAGAAAAAGCACACGAGAAAGGTAAATTTACTAAACTTAAACCATGTGCTGAAAGATAAACGTTTCCAGCGATCACAAGTTGTAAAAGAAATAGATTGTTTAAAATATAGCCTTGGTAATTTCCTTAATACAAATGATTTCCAACAAATTATATCAATCTTTAAAAATTCTTTTCAACATATTCTAAGATTATCTAAGGAAAGACTAAACCAAAAATTTTTGCAGTTAAAAAGGGAAAAGGAAAAACAAAACTATCAATGTATAAGCCTAATTATTTCCCAGGTCCTGGGGTGATTAATTTAAGCAAAAAGGAGTTAACCCAAAGAACAAAAGGAAATCCTTGAAAGAGGTATAAAATTTGGACTAAATCCTAAAAATGTACCGATAGAGGAAATTATTTCAAAGATTGAAACAGGGATTCATAAGTTTCCAAAAGATATAAATAATGTAGATGAATTAAGACTAAGGGTAGTGAATATTTTAACAGATTTTGGTAGTTATCAAGAAAAAGTTAAGAACAAAGATATTAAAATTTTAAAAGATTTAAAAAAAGATGATTCTCTAATAATAACGAAAGCGGATAAGAGCAATACAGTAGTAATACTAGAAAAAGATGATTATGACAGTAAAATAGAAACAATTCTAAGTGATACTTCAACATATAAAAAACTTAACTCGGACCCAACTGATTTGTATGCTAAAAGATTAAGAAAAGATTTAGAAGACCTTAAAACAAATGGAAGTATCACACCCCAGATGTATCACAAGTTCTTTCCAAGGGGATCAGTTAGCCCTAGAATATATGGTTTGCCAAAAATACATAAAACAGGCATCCCCTTAAGACCTATTGTTTCAACAACCAATTCACCAACGGTAAAAATCGAGAAATGGGCAGCAATGACACTTAAACCATTATTATATCTCCAAAATTCGTATATAAAAAACTCGAAATTTTTAAAAGACAAACTTATAAGTGTAGAAATATCAGAAGAATCTAGATTGTTCAGTTTCGATATAAAATCCATGTATACGTATATTCCTTTTGATAAATCGTTTAGTATTTTATCCAAAAACTTGAGGAACGAAAAAATGAGATAGAAGAATTACCTTCGGGAATTGAATTGGAAACTATATTAAATTTAGTCAAAATAACTAGCAGATATACTAACTATTTCAAGTTTAGAGATAATTTTTACCATCAAATTAGGGGTTTAGCAATGGGAGGGCCTTTAAGTCTGTTGTTAGCAAACATTTATGTAGAGTATGTTGAAAATTTAGCTATAGAAACATATTTTTTAAAAACCTAAATTTTGGGGCAGATATATGGATGATATCTTAATTATTTGGAATTACGGGGAATCAGAAATTGAAGGTTTCTTGGAACATTTAAATAATTTGGGAGGAGAGTTAATTTTTACAATTGAAAAGGAAACAGAGAATAAGTTACCGTTTCTAGATATTTTGATCCATAGAAATAATAATGAACTAGCATTTTCAATTTACCGTAAACCGACTAGTAACAACCGTTATTTGTCTTTCACATCAAATCACCCGATCCAAGTAAAAAGGGGTGTGGTTATTTCTTTAGTGGATAGGGTATTAAAATTAGCATCACCAGGATACATAAGAAATGAACTAATTTTTATTAAGGATATTCTAATAGGTAATGGCTATCCGGAAAAAATGATTTCTCAAATAATTGAAAAGAGGAAAAAAAAGTTGACGGAGCCAAAAATATTAGAAGAAGATGGGTCAAATCAAGAAACAAATTACATAACTTTGCCTTTTGTACCAATTTTATCACAAAAATTAAGAAGAGAATTAAAAAAACATAATATAAATACAGCATTTAAATCAGGACATAATATAAGCTCGTTGTTAAATAAAGGGAAAGACAAGATACCGAGAAATTTGCAAAAGGGAGTATACAAAATTCCATGTTCTTGTGGAAAATTTATGTGGGTAGAACGCAACAAACTTTAGAAAATAGGCTAGAACAACACAAGAATGCAATAGATTACGCTCTAAAACAAAAAAAACACCAGAAACGTTTGAGTCAGCGGTTGCAGAACATCTTTATAATTTTCCTCATCACAGTATTTTATTTGATCAAACAAAAATAGTAGATACGTCTGTAGGACTTTTACAAAGCTTCAGGGAAATTATAGAAATAAAAAAGATAATATATGGGGGTACTAGCATCAATAGAGATGAAGGGGAATTTGGGATCAATTCAATTTATAATAGTTTAATTAAAATGCAGGCAAGATATTCAACCAATACTGATTTTAATAATATTTCTGAAACGAAAGATGACCTTGCGAACAAAGGTCAGAATGGGTTAAATGATGAGAAAAGTAAACGAACTGCAGCTAAGTTTGCAACAAAACGAATCCATTCAATTTATAATTCATAAAATGGTTGATGAACTTGTGAAATTTAATTAAGGGTTATGGACCGGGGGGTTAGTTGACCTTTTATTGTTTTGGTCTAAGTATAATATATTCTTCATTTTTGATAGATTTCAATTTATATACTGGGAGGAGGCGAGTAGAATCAATATAGACATTCAGTACATGGAAGTGTTTATTTAATATATTTCCATTTATATACTGAGAGGAGGCCAGTTGAAAGACATTCAGTGCATGGAGTGTTTAATTAATATGTGAGTTTTGTTCTTATTTATTTATATTTTTCTTTCGTTTTTGCTTTTTGTTCTCTTTATGTGTTTAGTATGTTTTATTGTAATGTAATTTAAGTTGTTTTTTTTGCTTTATTTATTTATTTTTTTTTTTTTTCCGTTGAGAAAGGCTCCCGGATGTGGGGCCGAAATATTCGGAGCTTTTGTGCATAATTAATTGTTTTGTAGTTCACTGCTTGTTAGAAAATTAAAACCCGTTTTCGTGTTTAAAAAAATTTTTTTGTTTTTAATGGAAAAGCAGTGTGGTCTAAGAAATTATTTACGTCTAGCCTACGGGTGGCAAAAGACCAATTCAATTTTATTATTTTTGAATTTAGCAAAAAAACATGCCAATATAATTACACAACAAAAGTTTTTAGAAAAGTGCAAAGTAAATAAACTAATTCCAAAATCGTTTCGTTTTAATTATCATTTAAATACATATAATGAAGAAAAGCACACGAGAAAGGTAAATTTACTAAACTTAAACCATGTGCTGAAAGATAAACGTTTCCAGCGATCACAAGTTGTAAAAGAAATAGATTGTTTAAAATATAGCCTTGTAATTTCCTTAATACAAATGATTTCCAACAAATTATATCAATCTTTAAAAATTCTTTTCAACATATTCTAAGATTATCTAAGGAAAGACTAAACCAAAAATTTTTTGCAGTTAAAAAGGGAAAAGGAAAAAAAAAACTATCAATGTATAAGCCTAATTATTTCCCAGGTCCTGGGGTGATTAATTTAAGCAAAAAGGAGTTAACCAAAGAACAAAAGGAAATCCTTGAAAGAGGTATAAAATTTGGACTAAATCCTAAAAATGTACCGATAGAGGAAATTATTTCAAAGATTGAAAAACAGGGATTCATAAGTTTCCAAAAGATATAAATAATGTAGATGAAATTAAGACTAAGGGTAGTGAATATTTTAACAGATTTTGGTAGTTATCAAGAAAAAGTTAAACAAGATATTAAAATTTTTAAAAGATTTAAAAAAAGATGATTCTCTAATAATAACGAAAGCGGATAAGAGCAATACAGTAGTAATACTAGAAAAAGATGATTATGACAGTAAAATAGAAACAATTCTAAGTGATACTTCAACATATAAAAAACTTAACTCGGACCCAACTGATTTGTATGCTAAAAGATTAAGAAAAGATTTAGAAGACCTTAAAACAAATGGAAGTATCACACCCCAGATGTATCACAAGTTCTTTCCAAGGGGATCAGTTAGCCCTAGAATATATGGTTTGCCAAAAATACATAAAACAGGCATCCCCTTAAGACCTATTGTTTCAACAACCAATTCACCAACGGTAAAAATCGAGAAATGGGCAGCAATGACACTTAAACCATTATTATATCTCCAAAATTCGTATATAAAAAACTCGAAATTTTTAAAAGACAAACTTATAAGTGTAGAAATATCAGAAGAATCTAGATTGTTCAGTTTCGATATAAAATCCATGTATACGTATATTCCTTTTGATAAATCGTTTAGTATTTTATCCAAAAAACTTGAGGAACGAAAAAATGAGATAGAAGAATTACCTTCGGGAATTGAATTGGAAACTATATTAAATTTAGTCAAAATAACTAGCAGATATACTAACTATTTCAAGTTTAGAGATAATTTTTACCATCAAATTAGGGTTTAGCAATGGGAGGGCCTTTAAGTCCGTTGTTAGCAAACATTTATGTAGAGTATGTTTGAAAATTTAGCTATAGAAACATATTTTTTAAAACCTAAATTTTGGGGCAGATATATGGATGATATCTTAATTATTTGGAATTACGGGGAATCAGAAATTGAAGGTTCTTGGAACATTTAAATAATTTGGGAGGAGAGTTAATTTTTACAATTGAAAAGGAAACAGAGAATAAGTTACCGTTTCTAGATATTTTGATCCATAGAAATAATAATGAACTAGCATTTTCAATTTACCGTAAACCGACTAGTAACAACCGTTATTTGTCTTTCACATCAAATCACCCGATCCAAGTAAAAAGGGGTGTGGTTATTTCTTTAGTGGATAGGGTATTAAAATTAGCATCACCAGGATACATAAGAAATGAACTAATTTTTATTAAGGATATTCTAATAGGTAATGGCTATCCGGAAAAAATGATTTCTCAAATAATTGAAAAGAGGAAAAAAAAGTTGACGGAGCCAAAAATATTAGAAGAAGATGGGTCAAATCAAGAAACAAATTACATAACTTTGCCTTTTGTACCAATTTTATCACAAAAATTAAGAAGAGAATTAAAAAAAACATAATATAAATACAGCATTTAAATCAGGACATAATATAAGCTCGTTGTTAAAATAAAGGGAAAGACAAGATACCGAGAAATTTGCAAAAGGAGTATACAAAATTCCATGTTCTTGTGGAAAATTTTATGTGGGTAGAACGCAACAAACTTTAGAAAATAGGCTAGAACAACACAAGAATGCAATAGATTACGCTCTAAAACAAAACAAAACACCAGAAACGTTTGAGTCAGCGGTTGCAGAACATCTTTATAATTTTCCTCATCACAGTATTTTATTTGATCAAACAAAAATAGTAGATACGTCTGTAGGACTTTTACAAAGCTTCAGGGAAATTATAGAAATAAAAAAGATAATATATGGGGGTACTAGCATCAATAGAGATGAAGGGGAATTTGGGATCAATTCAATTTATAATAGTTTAATTAAAATGCAGGCAAGATATTCAACCAATACTGATTTTAATAATATTTCTGAAACGAAAGATGACCTTGCGAACAAAGGTCAGAATGGGTTAAATGATGAGAAAAGTAAACGAACTGCAGCTAAGCTTGCAACAAAACGAATCCATTCAATTTATAATTCATAAAATGGTTGATGAACTTGTGAAATTTAATTAAGGGTTATGGACCGGGGGGTTAGTTGACCTTTTATTGTTTTGGTCTAAGTATAAATATATTCTTCATTTTTGATAGATTTCAATTTATATACTGGGAGGAGGCGAGTAGAATCAATATAGACATTCAGTACATGGAAGTGTTTATTTAATATATTTCCATTTATATACTGAGAGGAGGCCAGTTGAAAGACATTCAGTGCATGGAAGTGTTTAATTAATATGTGAGTTTTGTTCTTATTTATTTATATTTTTCTTTTCGTTTTTGCTTTTTGTTCTCTTTATGTGTTTAGTATGTTTTATTGTAATGTAATTTAAGTTGTTTTTTTTTTGCTTTATTTATTTATTTTTTTTTTTTTCCGTTGAGAAAGGCTCCCGGATGTGGGGCCGAAATATTCGGAGCTTTTGTGCATAATTAATTGTTTTGTAGTTCACTGCTTGTTAGAAAATTAAAACCCGTTTTTCGTGTTTAAAAAATTTTTTTTGTTTTTAATGGAAAAGCAGTGTGGTCTAAGAAATTATTTACGTCTAGCCTACGGGTGGCAAAAGACCAATTCAATTTTATTATTTTTGAATTTAGCAAAAAAACATGCCAATATAATTACACAACAAAAGTTTTTAGAAAAGTGCAAAGTAAATAAACTAATTCCAAAATCGTTTCGTTTTAATTATCATTTAAATACATATAATGAAGAAAAGCACACGAGAAAGGTAAATTTACTAAACTTAAACCATGTGCTGAAAGATAAACGTTTCCAGCGATCACAAGTTGTAAAAGAAATAGATTGTTTAAAATATAGCCTTGGTAATTTCCTTAATACAAATGATTTTCCAACAAATTATATCAATCTTTAAAAATTCTTTTCAACATATTCTAAGATTATCTAAGGAAAGACTAAACAAAAATTTTTGCAGTTAAAAAGGGAAAAGGAAAAACAAAAACTATCAATGTATAAGCCTAATTATTTCCCAGGTCCTGGGGTGATTAATTTAAGCAAAAAGGAGTTAACCAAAGAACAAAAGGAAATCCTTGAAAGAGGTATAAAATTTGGACTAAATCCTAAAAATGTACCGATAGAGGAAATTATTCAAAGATTGAAACAGGGATTCATAAGTTTCCAAAAGATATAAATAATGTAGATGAATTAAGACTAAGGGTAGTGAATATTTTAACAGATTTTGGTAGTTATCAAGAAAAAGTTAAGAACAAAGATATTAAAATTTTTAAAAGATTTAAAAAAAGATGATTCTCTAATAATAACGAAAGCGGATAAGAGCAATACAGTAGTAATACTAGAAAAAGATGATTATGACAGTAAAATAGAAACAATTCTAAGTGATACTTCAACATATAAAAAACTTAACTCGGACCCAACTGATTTGTATGCTAAAAGATTAAGAAAAGATTTAGAAGACCTTAAAACAAATGGAAGTATCACACCCCAGATGTATCACAAGTTCTTTCCAAGGGGATCAGTTAGCCCTAGAATATATGGTTTGCCAAAAATACATAAAACAGGCATCCCCTTAAGACCTATTGTTTCAAACAACCAATTCACCAACGGTAAAAATCGAGAAATGGGCAGCAATGACACTTAAACCATTATTATATCTCCAAAATTCGTATATAAAAAACTCGAAATTTTTAAAAGACAAACTTATAAGTGTAGAAATATCAGAAGAATCTAGATTGTTCAGTTTCGATATAAAATCCATGTATACGTATATTCCTTTTGATAAATCGTTTAGTATTTTATCCAAAAAACTTGAGGAACGAAAAATGAGATAGAAGAATTACCTTCGGGAATTGAAATTGGAAACTATATTAAATTTAGTCAAAATAACTAGCAGATATACTAACTATTTCAAGTTTAGAGATAATTTTTACCATCAAATTAGGGGTTTAGCAATGGGAGGGCCTTTAAGTCCGTTGTTAGCAAACATTTATGTAGAGTATGTTGAAAATTTAGCTATAGAAACATATTTTTTTAAACCTAAATTTTGGGGCAGATATATGGATGATATCTTAATTATTTGGAATTACGGGGAATCAGAAATTGAAGGTTTCTTGGAACATTTAAATAATTTGGGAGGAGAGTTAATTTTTACAATTGAAAAGGAAACAGAGAATAAGTTACCGTTTCTAGATATTTTGATCCATAGAAATAATAATGAACTAGCATTTTCAATTTACCGTAAACCGACTAGTAACAACCGTTATTTGTCTTTCACATCAAATCACCCGATCCAAGTAAAAAGGGGTGTGGTTATTTCTTTAGTGGATAGGGTATTAAAATTAGCATCACCAGGATACATAAGAAATGAACTAATTTTTATTAAGGATATTCTAATAGGTAATGGCTATCCGGAAAAAATGATTTCTCAAATAATTGAAAAGAGGAAAAAAAAAGTTGACGGAGCCAAAAATATTAGAAGAAGATGGGTCAAATCAAGAAACAAATTACATAACTTTGCCTTTTGTACCAATTTTATCACAAAAATTAAGAAGAGAATTAAAAAAACATAATATAAATACAGCATTTAAATCAGGACATAATATAAGCTCGTTGTTAAATAAAGGGAAAGACAAGATACCGAGAAATTTGCAAAAGGGAGTATACAAAATTCCATGTTCTTGTGGAAAATTTTATGTGGGTAGAACGCAACAAACTTTAGAAAATAGGCTAGAACAACACAAGAATGCAATAGATTACGCTCTAAAACAAAACAAAACACCAGAAACGTTTGAGTCAGCGGTTGCAGAACATCTTTATAATTTTCCTCATCACAGTATTTTATTTGATCAAACAAAAATAGTAGATACGTCTGTAGGACTTTTACAAAGCTTCAGGGAAATTATAGAAATAAAAAAGATAATATATGGGGGTACTAGCATCAATAGAGATGAAGGGGAATTTGGGATCAATTCAATTTATAATAGTTTAATTAAAATGCAGGCAAGATATTCAACCAATACTGATTTTAATAATATTTCTGAAACGAAAGATGACCTTGCGAACAAAGGTCAGAATGGGTTAAATGATGAGAAAAGTAAACGAACTGCAGCTAAGCTTGCAACAAAACGAATCCATTCAATTTATAATTCATAAAATGGTTGATGAACTTGTGAAATTTAATTAAGGGTTATGGACCGGGGGGTTAGTTGACCTTTTATTGTTTTGGTCTAAGTATAAATATATTCTTCATTTTTGATAGATTTCAATTTATATACTGGGAGGAGGCGAGTAGAATCAATATAGACATTCAGTACATGGAAGTGTTTATTTAATATATTTCCATTTATATACTGAGAGGAGGCCAGTTGAAAGACATTCAGTGCATGGAAGTGTTTAATTAATATGTGAGTTTTGTTCTTATTTATTTATATTTTTCTTTCGTTTTTTGCTTTTTGTTCTCTTTATGTGTTTAGTATGTTTTATTGTAATGTAATTTAAGTTGTTTTTTTTGCTTTATTTATTTATTTTTTTTTTTTTCCGTTGAGAAAGGCTCCCGGATGTGGGGCCGAAATATTCGGAGCTTTTGTGCATAATTAATTGTTTTGTAGTTCACTGCTTGTTAGAAAATTAAAACCCGTTTTTCGTGTTTAAAAAAATTTTTTTTGTTCTAGTTAGAGTTGAAGTTTAGTTTAGCTACAGTTAAGAATTTAGTGTTTTAGCTTAGAGTCATAGCTTAGAGTTTTACTTAAAGTTGTGGTTTATTTAAGTTTTAGTTAAGAGTTTGGTGTTTTACCTTAGAGTCTTAGCTTGGAGTTTTAGTTAGAGTTCTAGTTTATTTTAGTTTTAGTTAAGAGTTTTGAGTTTTTAGCTTAGAGTCTTAGCTTAGAGTTTTTGTTGAAGTTCTAGTTTAGTTTAGTTTTAGTTAATAGCTTAGAGTTTTAGCTTAGAGTCTTAGCTTAGAGTTTTTGTTAGACTTGAAGTTTAGTTTAGTAATAGTTAAGAGTTTAGAGTTTTAGCTTAGAGTCATAGCTTAGAGTTTTACTTAAAGTTGTAGTTTAGTTAAGTTTTAGTTAAGAGTTTCGAGTTTTAGCTTAGAGACTTAGCTTAGAGTTATAGTTTAGTTTAGTTTTAGTTAAGAGTTTGGTGTTTTACCTTAGAGTCTTAGCTTAGAGTTTTTGTTAGAGTTCTAGTTTATTTTAGTTTTAGTTAAGAGTTTAGAGTTTTTAACTTAGAGTCTTAGTTTAGAATTTTTGTTGAAGTTCTAGTTTAGTTTAGTTTTAGTTAAAAGTTTAGAGTTTTTAGCTTAGAGTCTTAGCTTAGAGTTTTTGTTAGAGTTCTAGTTTAGTTTAGTCTTAACTTAGAGTTTTTTTTATAGAGTTCTAGTTTAGTTTAATTTTAGTTGAGAGTTTGATGTTTTACATTTGAGTTTCAGTTAGAGTTCTAGTTTAGTTTAGTTTTAGTTAAGAGTTTGGTGTTTTACCTTAGAGTCTTAGCTTAGAGTTTTAGTTAGAGTTCTAGTTTAGTTTAGTTTTAGTTAAGAGTTTAGAGTTTTTAGCTTAGAGTCTTAGCTTAGAGTTTTTGTTGAAGTTCTAGTTTAGTTTAGTTTTAGTTAATAGTTTAGAGTTTTAGCTTAGAGTCTTAGCTTAGAGTTTTTGTTAGACTTGAAGTTTAGTTTAGTAATAGTTAAGAGTTTAGAGTTTCAGCTTAGAGTCATAGCTTAGAGTTTTACTTAAAGTTGTAGTTTAGTTAAGTTTTAGTTAAGAGTTTCGAGTTTTAGCTTAGAGACTTAGCTTAGAGTTATAGTTTAGTTTAGTTTTAGTTAAGAGTTTGGTGTCTTACCTTAGAGTCTTAGCTTAGAGTTTTTGATAGAGTTCTAGTTTATTTTAGTTTTAGTTAAGAGTTTAGAGTTTTTAACTTAGAGTCTTAGTTTAGAATTTTTGTTGAAGTTCTAGTTTAGTTTAGTTTTAGTTAAAAGTTTAGAGTTTTTAGCTTAGAGTCTTAGCTTAGAGTTTTTGTTAGAGTTCTAGTTTAGTTTAGTCTTAACTTAGAGTTTTTTTTATAGAGTTCTAGTTTAGTTTAATTTTAGTTGAGAGTTTGATGTTTTACATTTGAGTTTCAGTTAGAGTTCTAGTTTAGTTTAGTTTTAGTTAAGAGTTTGGTGTTTTACCTTAGAGTCTTAGCTTAGAGTTTTAGTTAGAGTTCTAGTTTAGTTTAGTTTTAGTTAAGAGTTTAGAATTTTAGCTTAGAGTCTTAGCTTAGAGTTTTTGTTAGAGTTCTAGTTTATTTTAGTTTTAGTTAAGAGTTTAGAGTTTTTAGCTTAGAGTCTTAGCTTAGAGTTTTTGTTGAAGTTCTAGTTTAGTTTAGTTTTAGTTAATAGTTTAGAGTTTTAGCTTAGAGTCTTAGCTTAGAGTTTTTGTTAGACTTGAAGTTTAGTTTAGTAATAGTTAAGAGTTTAGAGTTTTAGCTTAGAGTCATAGCTTAGAGTTTTACTTAAAGTTGTAGTTTAGTTAAGTTTTAGTTAAGAGTTTCGAGTTTTAGCTTAGAGACTTAGCTTAGAGTTATAGTCTAGTTTAGTTTTTGTTAAGAGTTTAGAGTTTTTTAGCTTAGAGTCTTAGCTTAGAGTTTTTGTTAGAGTTCTAGTTTAGTTTAGTTATAGTTAAGAATTTAGAGTTTTAGCTTAGAGTCATAGCTTAGACATTTAGTTAAAGTTATAGTTTAGTAAAGTTATAGTTAAGAGTTTAGAGTTTTACCTTAGAGTCATAGCTTAGAGTTTTTGTTAGAGTTCTAGTTCAGTTTAGTTTCAGTTAAGAGTTTAGAGTTTTAGCTTAGAGTCTTAGCTTATAGTTTGTGTTAGAGTTCTAGTTTAGTTTAGTTTTAGTTAATAGTTTAGAGTTTTAGCTTAGAGTCTTACCTTAGAGTTTTTGTTAAAGTTGAAGTTTAGTTTAGTAATAGTTAAGAATTTAGAGTTTTAGCTTAGAGTCTTAGCTTAGAGTTTTTGTTAGAGTTCTAGTTTAGTTTAGTTTTAGTTAAGAGTTTAGATATTTTAGCTTAGAGTCTTAGCATAGAGTTTTTTGTTGAAGTTCTAGTTTAGTTTAGTAATAGTTAAGAGTTTAGAGTTTTAGCTTAGAGTCTTAGCTTAGAGTTTTGTTAAAGTTGAAGTTTAGTTTAGTAATAGTTAAGAGTTTAGAGTTTTAGCTTAGAGTCTTAGCTTAGAGTTTTTGTTAAAGTTGAAGTTTAGTTTAGTAATAGTTAAGAGTTTAGAGTTTTTTAGCTTAGAGTCTTAGCTTAGAGTTCTAGTTAGAGTTAAAGTGTAGTTTCGTTTTAGTTAAGAGTTTAGAGTTTTTTGATTAGAGTCTTAGCTTAGAGTTTTAGTTAGAGTTCTAGTTTAGTTTAGTTTTAGTTAAGAGTTTAGAGTTTTACCATAGAGTCTTAGCTTAGAGTTCTAGTTAGAGTTGAAGTTTAGTTTAGTTACAGTTAAGAATTTAGTGTTTTAGCTTAGAGTCATAGCTTAGAGTTTTACTTAAAGTTGTAGTTTAGTTAAGTTTTAGTTAAGAGTTTCGAGTTTTAGCTTAGAGTCTTACCTTAGAGTTTTTGGTGGAGTTCTAGTTTAGTTTTAGTTAAGAGTTTAGAGTTTTACCTTAGAGTCTTAGCTTAGAGTTTTAGTTAGAGTTCTAGTTTAGTTTAGTTATAGTTAAGAATTTGGAGTTTTAGCTAAGAGTTATAGCTTAGAGTTTTAGTTAAAGTTATAGTTTAGTAAAGTTATAGTTAAGAGTTTAGAGTTTTACCTTAGAGTCATAGCTTAGAGTTTTAGTTAGAGTTCTAGTTCAGTTTAGTTTTAGTTAAGAGTTTAGAGTTTTAGCTTAGAGTCTTAGCTTATAGTTTGTGTTAGAGTTCTAGTTTAGTTTAGTAATAGTTAAGAGTTAAACATCTCTCCATGTTTAAGTTAGGTTAGGTTAGGGTTTCTGTTAGAGTTCTAGTTTAGTTTACTTCTAGTTAAGAGTTTTAGCTTAGAGTCTTAGCTTATAGTTTGTGTTAGAGTTCTAGTTTAGTTTAGTAATAGTTAACAGTTAAACATCTCTCCATGTTTAAGTTAGGTTAGGTTAGGCTAGATTAAGTTATGTTAGGTTAGGTTAGCCTACGTTAGCGCACGTACGTAGGCTAACCTAACCTAACCTAACATAACTTAATCTAGCCTAACCTAACCTAACCTAACCTAACTTAAACATGGAGAGATGTTTAACTCTTAAGTATTACTAAACTAAACTAGAACTCTAACACAAACTCTAAGCTAAGACTCTAAGCTAAAACTCTAAACTCTTAACTAGAAGTAAACTAAACTAGAACTCTAACAGAAACCCTAACCTAACCTAACTTAAACATGGAGAGATGTTTAACTCTTAACTATTACTAAACTAAACTAGAACTCTAACACAAACTACAAGCTAAGACTCTAAGCTAAAACTCTAAACTCTTAACTAAAACTAAACTGAACTAGAACTCTAACTAAAACTCTAAGCTATAACTCTAAGCTAAAACTCTGAATTCTTAACTATAACTAAACTAAACTAGAACTCTAACTAAAACTCTAAGCTAAGACTCTAAGGTAAAACTCTAAACTCTTAACTAAAACTAAACTAAACTAGAACTCTAACAAAAACTCTAAGGTAAGACTCTAAGCTAAAACTCGAAACTCTTAACTAAAACTTAACTAAACTACAACTTTAAGTAAAACTCTAAGCTATGACTCTAAGCTAAAACACTAAATTCTTAACTGTAACTAAACTAAACTTCAACTCTAACTAGAACTCTAAGCTAAGACTCTATGGTAGAACTCTAAACTCTTAACTAAAACTAAACTAAACTAGAACTCTAATTAAAACTCTAAGCTAAGACTCTAAGCAAAAAACTCTAAATTCTTAACTAAAACTAAACTAAACTAAAACTCTAAGCTACGAATCTAAGCTAAAACTCTAAACTCTTAACTATTACTAAACTAAACTTCAACTTTAACAAAAACTCTAAGCTAAGACTCTAAGCTAAAACTCTAAACTCTTAACTATTACTAAACTAAACTTCAACTTTAACAAAAACTCTAAGCTAAGACTCTAAGCTAAAACTCTAAACTCTTAACTATTACTAAACTAAGCTAGAACTTCAACAAAAACTCTATGCTAAGACTCTAAGGTAAAAACTCTAAACTCTTAACTAAAACTAAACTAAACTAGAACTCTAACAAAAACTCTAAGCTAAGACTCTAAGCTAAAACTCTAAACTCTTAACTATTACTAAACTAAACTTCAACTTTAACAAAAACTCTAAGGTAAGACTCTAAGCTAAAACTCTAAACTATTAACTAAAACTAAACTAAACTAGAACTCTAACACAAACTATAAGCTAAGACTCTAAGCTAAAACTCTAAACTCTTAACTAAAAATAAACTGAACTAGAACTAACAAAAACTCTAAGCTATGACTCTAAGGTAAAACTCTAATCTCTTAACTATAACTTTACTAAACTATAACTTTAGCTATAGGTAAAACACTATAGGTAAGACTCTAAGGTAAAACACCAAACTCTTAACTAAAACTAAACTAAACTATAACTCTAAGCTAAGTCTCTAAGCTAAAACTCGAAACTCTTAACTAAAACTTAACTAAACTACAACTTTAAGTAAAACTCTAAGCTATGACTCTAAGCTAAAACTCTAAACTCTTAACTATTACTAAACTAAACTTCAAGTCTAACAAAAACTCTAAGCTAAGACTCTAAGCTAAAACTCTAAACTATTAACTAAAACTAAACTAAACTAGAACTTCAACAAAAACTCTAAGCTAAGACTCTAAGCTAAAAACTCTAAACTCTTAACTAAAACTAAAATAAACTAGAACTCTAACAAAACTCTAAGCTAAGACTCTAAGCTAAAATTCTAAACTCTTAACTAAAACTAAACTAAACTAGAACTCTAACTAAAACTCCAAGCTAAGACTCTAAGGTAAAACACCAAACTCTTAACTAAAACTTAACTAAACTACAACTTTAAGTAAAACTCTAAGCTATGACTCTAAGCTAAAACACTAAATTCTTAACTGTAACTAAACTAAACTTCAACTCTAACTAGAACTCTAAGCTAAGACTCTATGGTAAAACTCTAAACTCTTAACTAAAACTAAACTAAACTAGAACTCTAACTAAAATTCTAAGCTAAGACTCTAAGCAAAAAACTCTAAACTCTTAACTAAAACTAGACTAAACTAGAACTCTAACAAAAACTCTAAGCTAAGACTCTAAGCTTAAAAAACTCTAAACTCTTAACTAAAAGTAAACTAAACTAAAACTCTAAGCTAAGAATCTAAGCTAAAACTCTAAACTCTTAACTATTACTAAACTAAACTTCAACTTTAACAAAAACTCTAAGCTAAGACTCTAAGCTAAAACTCTAAACTCTTAACTATTACTAAACTAAACTTCAACTTTAACAAAAACTCTAAGGTAAGACTCTAAGCTAAAACTCTAAACTATTAACTAAAACTAAACTAAACTAGAACTCTAACACAAACTATAAGCTAAGACTCTAAGCTAAAACTCTAAACTCTTAACTAAAACTAAACTGAACTAGAACTCTAACAAAAACTCTAAGCTATGACTCTAAGGTAAAACTCTAAACTCTTAACTATAACTTTACTAAACTATAACTTTAACTAAAACTCTAAGCTATGACTCTAAGCTAAAACTCTAAATTCTTAACTATAACTAAACTAAACTAGAACTCTAACAAAAACTCTAAGCTAAGACTCTAAGCTAAAAAACTCTTAATTCTTAACTGTAACTAAACTAAACTTCAACTCTAACTAGAATTCTAAGCTAAGACTCTATGGTAAAACTCTAAACTCTTAACTAAAACTAAACTAAACTAGAACTCTAACTAAAACTCTAAGCTAAGACTCTAAGCAAAAAACTCTAAACTCTTAACTAAAACTAAACTAAACTAGAACTCTAACAAAAACTCTAAGCTAAGACTCTAAGCTAAAAAACTCTAAACTCTTAACTAAAAGTAAACTAAACTAAAACTCTAAGCTAAGAATCTAAGCTAAAACTCTAAACTCTTAACTATTACTAAACTAAACTTCAACTTTAACAAAAACTCTAAGCTAAGACTCTAAGCTAAAACTCTAAACTCTTAACTATTACTAAACTAAACTTCAACTTTAACAAAAACTCTAAGCTAAGACTCTAAGCTAAAACTCTAAACTCTTAACTATTGCTAAACTAAACTAGAACTTCAACAAAAAACTCTATGCTAAGACTCTAAGCTAAAAACTCTAAACTCTTAACTAAAACTAAACAAAACTAGAACTCTAACAAAAACTCTAAGCTAAGACTCTAAGCTAAAACTCTAAACTCTTAACTATTACTAAACTAAACTTCAACTTTAACAAAAACTCTAAGGTAAGACTTTAAGCTAAAACTCTAAACTATTAACTAAAACTAAACTAAACTAGAACTCTAACAAAAACTATAAGCTAAGACTCTAAGCTAAAACTCTAAACTCTTAACTAAAACTAAACTGAACTAGAACTCTAACAAAAACTCTAAGCTATGACTCTAAGGTAAAACCCCAAACTCTTAACTATAACTTTACTAAACTATAACTTTAACTAAAACTCTAAGCTATGACTCTAAGCTAAAACTCTAAATTCTTAACTATAACTAAACTAGACTAGAACTCTAACAAAAACTCTAAGCTAAGACTCTAAGCTAAAAAACTCTAAACTCTTAACTAAAACTAAACTAAACTAGAACTCTAACAAAAACTCTAAGCTAAGACTCTAAGCTAAAACTCTAAACTCTTAACTATTACTAAACTAAACTTCAACTTTAACAAAAACTCTAAGGTAAGACTTTAAGCTAAAACTCTAAACTATTAACTAAAACTAAACTAAACTAGAACTCTAACAAAAACTATAAGCTAAGACTCTAAGCTAAAACTCTAAACTCTTAACTAAAACTAAACTGAACTAGAACTCTAACAAAAACTCTAAGCTATGACTCTAAGGTAAAACCCCAAACTCTTAACTATAACTTTACTAAACTATAACTTTAACTAAAACTCTAAGCTATGACTCTAAGCTAAAACTCTAAATTCTTAACTATAACTAAACTAGACTAGAACTCTAACAAAAACTCTAAGCTAAGTCTCTAAGCTAAAACTCGAAACTCTTAACTAAAACTTAACTAAACTACAACTTTAAGTAAAACTCTAAGCTATGACTCTAAGCTAAAACTCTAAACTCTTAACTATTACTAAACTAAACTTCAAGTCTAACAAAAACTCTAAGCTAAGACTCTAAGCTAAAACTCTAAACTATTAACTAAAACTAAACTAAACTAGAACTTCAACAAAAACTCTAAGCTAAGACTCTAAGCTAAAAACTCTAAACTCTTAACTAAAACTAAAATAAACAAGAACTCTAACAAAAACTCTAAGCTAAGACTCTAAGCTAAAATTCTAAACTCTTAACTAAAACTAAACTAAACTAGAACTCTAACTAAAACTCTAAGCTAAAACTCTAAGGTAAAACACCAAACTCTTAACTAAAACTAAACTAAACTAGAACTCTAACTGAAACTCAAAGGTAAAACATCAAACTCTCAACTAAAATTAAACTAAACTAGAACTCTATAAAAAAAACTCTAAGTTAAGACTAAACTAAACTAGAACTCTAACAAAAACTCTAAGCTAAGACTCTAATCTAAAAACTTTAAACTTTTAACTAAAACTAAACTAAACTAGAACTTCAACAAAAACTCTAAACTAAGACTCTAAGCTAAAAACTCTAAACTCTTAACTAAAACTAAAATAAACTAGAACTCTAACAAAAACTCTAAGCTAAGACTCTAAGCTAAAATTCTAAACTCTTAACTAAAACTAAACTAAACTAGAACTCTAACTCTAACTAAGCTATGACTCTAAGGTAAAACACCAAACTCTTAACTAAAACTAAACTAAACTATAACTCTAAGCTAAGTCTCTAAGCTAAAACTCGAAACTCTTAACTAAAACTTAACTAAACTACAACTTTAAGTAAAGCTCTAAGCTATGACTCTAAGCTAAAACTCTAAACTCTTAACTATTACTAAACTAAACTTCAAGTCTAACAAAAACTCTAAGCTAAGACTCTAAGCTAAAACTCTAAACTATTAACTAAAACTAAACTAAACTAGAACTTCAACAAAAACTCTAAGCTAAGACTCTAAGCTAACAACTCTAAACTCTTAACTAAAACTAAAATAAACTAGAACTCTAACAAAAACTCTAAGCTAAGACTCTAAGGTAAAACACCAAACTCTTAACTAAAACTTAACTAAACTACAACTTTAAGTAAAATTCTAAGCTATGACTCTAAGCTAAAACAATAAATTCTTAACTGTAACTAAACTAAACTTCAACTCTAACTAGAACTCTAAGCTAAGACTCTATGGTAAAACTCTAAACTCTTAACTAAAACTAAACTAAACTAGAACTCTAACTAAAACTCTAAGCTAAGACTCTAAGCAAAAAACTCTAAACTCTTAACTAAAACTAAACTAAACTAGAACTCTAACAAAAACTCTAAGCTAAGACTCTAAGCTAAAAAACTCTAAACTCTTAACTAAAAGTAAACTAAACTAAAACTCTAAGCTAAGAATCTAAGCTAAAACTCTAAACTCTTAACTATTATTAAACTAAACTTCAACTTTAACAAAAACTCTAAGCTAAGACTCTAAGCTAAAACTCTAAACTCTTAACTATTACTAAACTAAACTTCAACTTTAACAAAAACTCTAAGCTAAGACTCTAAGCTAAAACTCTAAACTCTTAACTATTACTAAACTAAACTAGAACTTCAACAAAAACTCTGTGCTAAGACTCTAAGCTAAAAACTCTAAACTCTTAACTAAAACTAAACTAAACTAGAACTCTAACAAAAACTCTAAGCTAAGACTCTAAGCTAAAACTCTAAACTCTTAACTATTACTAAACTAAACTTCAACTTTAACCAAAACTCTAAGGTAAGACTCTAAGCTAAAACTCTAAACTATTAACTAAAACTAAACTAAACTAGAACTCTAACACAAACTATAAGCTAAGACTCTAAGCTAAAACTCTAAACTCTTAACTAAAACTAAACTGAACTAGAACTCTAACAAAAACTCTAAGCTATGACTCTAAGGTAAAACTCTAAACTCTTAACTATAACTTTACTAAACTATAACTTTAACTAAAACTCTAAGCTATGACTCTAAGCTAAAACTCTAAATTCTTAACTATAACTAAACTAAACTAGAACTCTAACAAAAACTCTAAGCTAAGACTCTAAGCTAAAAAACTCTAAATTCTTAACTGTAACTAAACTAAACGTCAACTCTAACTAGAACTCTAAGCTAAGACTCTATGGTAAAACTCTAAACTCTTAACTAAAACTAAACTAAACTAGAACTCTAACTAAAACTCTAAGCTAAGACTCTAAGCAAAAAACTCTAAACTCTTAACTAAAACTAAACTAAACTAGAACTCTAACAAAAACTCTAAGCTAAGACTCTAAGCTAAAAAACTCTAAACTCTTAACTAAAAGTAAACTAAACTAAAACTCCAAGCTAAGAATCTAAGCTAAAACTCTAAACTCTTAACTATTACTAAACTAAACTTCAACTTTAACAAAAACTCTAAGCTAAGACTCTAAGCTAAAACTCTAAACTCTTAACTATTACTAAACTAAACTTCAACTTTAACAAAAACTCTAAGCTAAGACTCTAAGCTAAAACTCTAAACTCTTAACTAAAACTAAACTAAACTAAAACTTCAACAAAAACTCTATGCTAAGACTCTAAGCTAAAAACTCTAAACTCTTAACTAAAACTAAACTAAACTTCAACTTTAACAAAAACCTAAGGTAAGACTCTAAGCTAAAACTCTAAACTATTAACTAAAACTAAACTAAACTAGAACTCTAACTAAAACTCTAAGCTAAGACTCTAAGGTAAAACACCAAACTATACAAACACACAAGCTTATAACAAACTATACAAAACAAGCTTATAACAAACTATAAGCTAAGACTCTAAGCTAAAACTCTAAACTCTTAACTAAAACTAAACTGAACTAGAACTCTAACAAAAACTCTAAGCTATGACTCTAAGGTAAAATTCTAAACTCTTAACTATAACTAAACTAAACTATAACTTTAACTAAAACTCTAAGCTATGACTCTAAGCTAAAAATCTAAATTCTTAACTATTACTAAACTAAACTAGAACTCTAACGAAAACTCTAAGCTAAGACTCTAAGCTAAAAAACTCTAAACTCTTAACTAAAACTAAACTAAACTATAACTCTAAGCTAAGTCTCTAAGCTAAAACTCGAAACTCTTAACTAAAACTTAACTAAACTACAACTTTAAGTAAAACTCTAAGCTATGACTCTAAGCTAAAACTCTAAACTCTTAACTATTACTAAACTAAACTTCAAGTCTAACAAAAACTCTAAGCTAAGACTCTAAGCTAAAACTCTAAACTATTAACTAAAACTAAACTAAACTAGAACTTCAACAAAAACTCTAAGCTAAGACTCTAAGCTAAAAACTCTAAACTCTTAACTAAAACTAAAATAAACTAGAACTCTAACAAAAACTCTAAGCTAAGACTCTAAGCTAAAATTCTAAACTCTTAACTAAAACTAAACTAAACTAGAACTCTAACTAAAACTCTAAGCTAAGACTCTAAGGTAAAACACCAAACTCTTAACTAAAACTAAACTAAACTAGAACTCTAACTGAAACTCAAAGGTAAAACATCAGACTCTTAACTAAAATTAAACTAAACTAGAACTCTAACAAAAAAAGTCTAAGTTAAGACTCTAAGCTAAAACTCGAAACTCTTAACTAAAACTTAGCCAAACTAAAACTTTAAGTAAAACTCTAAGGTATGACTCTAAGCTAAAACTCGAAACTCTTAACTGTAACTAAACTAAACTTCAACTCTAACTAAAACTCTAAGCTAAGACTCTAAGGTAAAACTCTAAACTCTTAACTAAAACTAAAATAAACTAGAACTCTAACAAAAACTCTAAGCTAAGACTCTAAGCTAAAACTCGAAACTCTTAACTAAAACTTAACCAAACTATAACTTTAAGTAAAATTCTAAGCTAAGACTCTAAGCTAAACTCTAAATTCTTAACTGTAACTAAACTAAACTAAACTAGAACTTCTAAATAAACTCTAAGCTAAGACTCTAAGCTAAAAACTCTAAACTCTTAACTAAAACTAAAATAAACTAGAACTCTAACAAAAACTCTAAGCTAAGACTCTAAGCTAAAAACTCTAAACTTTTAACTAAAACTAAACCAAACTAAAACTCTAAGCTAAAAGGATGGGTTCTTCAATTTGTAAAATAGGTTTAGGACGGTCACTAAGAAAGGAACTTGCTCTGAAATGCCCTTTGAAAAGAACATAACATAACATAACATAACATAACATAGCATAACATAACATAACATAACATAACATAACATAACATAACCTAACATAGCATAACATAACCTAACCTAACCTAACCTAACATAACATAACATAACATAACATAATATAACATAACATAACATAACATAACATAACATAGCATAACATAACATAACCTAACATAACATAACATAACATAGCACAACATAACATAACATAACATAACATAACCTAACCTCACATTTGAAATTACTAGGAAACCGGGGGACCTTTGAGGACCGGGGGCTTCCTTCGGGGTTGGGATGGGGTATGAGGGCTCTTTTGGGGTTGGGGTAGAGGACCTCACGACACTGTTCAAATGGAACTTGTGTATTATAACGACCTCCCTCAAATTCTCTTCTAAAACCTTTTCTAAAATCATCTTTTAAAATGTCTCTAACTGTTTCGCCGAAATAATTCCCTAAAATGTCTAAAACGGTTTCGCCCAAATAACCCTAAACGTAATTTCTGCGTGTTCCCTTTGTTTTTGGCATCCCTGCGCTGTCACATTTCAAATTACTAAGAAACACTTTCCATCGTAATTCTCTTCGTCTCTAAGATCAAAACATTCGCCCGGAAACAATTCTCTTGGAAGAACTCCAAAGACACTAATAAACTTCCAGAAACAATTCTCCTTGGAAATACATCAAAGGCATTAATAGACTTCGCCTGGAAACAATTTGATTAATGATTGACAGCACCTGTCAGACATTAATCAAATTGGCCCGGAAACAATTTGATTTATGACTGACAGCACAGGTGTTCTCCATAGGGACTCTATGCCCATATATGGTGTGTTGTTCGGACCTCCTGAGGTCTTTCTACTAGTTACCCTCCAATTACTTTCGACATTTTAAAAAGGGCACTAGCCCTCTCAATTTCCAATTGAACGAGACTCTTTTGAAAATTTTACGACAACGCTATCTATAAATACCTTATATGCCCCCAGGGTATAACTTACAACCTTTGCACTAGGGGCGCTGGGGGGTTTGTCATCCTCAAATACATAATTTCCAGACCTATCAACTACGTTGAACAAAATGGCTATCTCTAAACTTTGATTAAATGTGTTTGGGGAAATAATGGGCTTGAGAGGGGGTTAATTAATTCCACTCACTTTTGACTATTAAAAAGGGCACTAGCCCTTTCAATTTCTAATCAAATGAACCCTTTTTGAAATTTCTACAACAACTTTCTATATAAACCTTATATGCCCCTAAAGCATGACTTACAACCCTTGCACTAAGGGCTCAGAGAGGTTATCATCCTAAAAGACCTAATTTCCAGAACTTTCAACTACGTTGAACAAAATGGATACCTCAAAATTTTTATTGGATGCGCTTAGGGAAAAAGTGGGCGTGAGAGGGGGGTTATTTGCCCTTCAATCACTTTCAACTATTAAAAAGGGCACTAGCCCTTTCAATTTCCAATTGAATGAGCCCTTTTTGAAGTTTCTACAACATCACTTTCTATAAAAACCTTATATGCCCCCAGGGAATAACTTACAACCATTGCCCCGAGGACTGTAGGGGGGGGGGTTGTTATCCTTAAAGACCTAATTTCCAAAACTTTCAACTACATATAACAAAATGGCTATATAAAAATTTTGATTGGATGCGTTTGGGGAAAAGGTGGGCGTGAGAGGGGGGTTGGTTGCCGTCAAATAACTTTCAACTATTAAAAAGGGCACAAGCCCTTTGAATTTCCAATCAAATTAGCACTTTTTCAAGTTTCTACGACAAAGATTTCAATAAAAACCTTATATGCCCCCGGGGCATAACTTATAATCCTTGCCCTGAAGACTGTGAGGGGGAGTGTCCTGCTCAAAGGTATAATTTTCAGAACTTTCAACTGTGTGGAACAAAATAGATATCTCAAAATTTTGAGTGGATGTGTTTGGGGAAATGGTGGGTGTGGAAGGGGTGTTAGTTGCCTTCCAATCACTTTCGACTATTAAAAAGGCCACTAGCCATTTCGATTTCCAATCGAATGAGCCATTTTTGAAGTTTCTACGGCAAGACTTTCTATTAAAAACCTTATATGCCCCAGGGCATAACTTACAACCCTTGTTGTGAGGGTTGTGGGGGGAGGGGAGCTTTTCATCCTCAAAGAACTAAAATCCAGAACTTTCAACTACGATGAACAAAATGGCTGTCTCAAAATTTTGACTGGATTTGTTTAGGAAAAGGTGGGCGTGAGAGGGGGGTTAGTTGCCCTCCAATCACTTTTGACTGTTAAAAAGGGCACTAGCCCTTTGAATTTCTAATGGAATGAACTTTTTTGAAGTTTCCTCGACAACACTTTCTATGAAAACCTTATACGCCCCCAGGGAATAACTTACAACCCTTGCGCTGAGGGCTGTGGGGAAGTGTCCTCCTCAAAAACATAACTTTTATCTGCAAATCAACTAAGCTGAACAAAATTGCTATCTCGAAATTTTGATTGGATGTGTTTCTGGAAATGGTGCGCGTGGAAGGGGTGTTAGTTGCCGTCCAATCACTTTCGACTATTAAAAAGGGCACAAGCCACTCCAATTTCCAATCGAATGAACCCTTTTCGAAGTTTCTACGACAGCTTCTTCGATACGAAGTGCCCTGGTGTAAAGGAAAAAATAATAATTAATACATTGTGCGAACATCGTTCTTATATGCCCCCAGGGCATAACTTAAAACCCTTGCCCTGAAGGCTGTGGGGGGAGTGTCCTCCTAAAAAAAAAATAATTTCTATTTGGAAATCAACTACGCTGAACAAAATGGCTATCTTAAAATTTTGATTGGATGTGTTCAAACACATCCATGGGGAAATGGTGGGTGTGGAAGGGGTGTTAGCTGCCTTCTTATCAGTTTAGACTGTTAAAAAGGGGACTAGCCATTCCAATTTCCAATCGAATGAGCCCTTTTTAAAGTTTCTACGACAACTCCTTCGATACGAAGTTCCCTGATGTGGAAGAAAACAAAAAAAATAATACATTGTGCCAACATCATTATTTACTTAGGCAGCGCGATTGCGCTTCCTATGATTGTTGTGTCTATAGTTCGTCCATTATTATAAATGATTTGGACAGTGGTCCCGTATGTAATAGTCAATTTGAAGGACAAGGGTCGCTCTTTACTAACATTTTATTACACCGATCTATTTGAACATAAAAAAATAAATAAAAACCTATTTCTATTTCTGTATCCATCAATTTCTCAGACTCCATCTTTAATCATTCTTAAGCAATGCTGAAGAAAAAGAAAACCACTGTTCATCGGTATTAAATTATTAAGAAGGTTATTTTTATTGAAATACAACTTTTAAACATTTTTAGCAGTCCTTACCCATTACGAGATAGCCAGATTTCTAAATTAAGGATCTATAAAACCATTTGTGGGTATGATTTGTTTAGAATAAACTATATTTTATATTAAAAATAAACATTTTTAGCAGTTCTTTAATAGTCCAGAATGCAGAAAACAGTTTTAAAAGTAATTCTCTTTCACGCTCTAATGAATACGAGGTTATCAGTTCCATTCAGAGACTAGGGGGTAAAATATTTGGCAATTGACTGGTTTTACATTCTAAGATTATACGATACACTCTTGAATAATAACAGTCTATTGCCTCAGTTTAAACAAAGTCAGTACTTTAGAACGAAAGTATAACTGACGTACTTAAGGATAATAGCTTAAAATAAAGGTAAAAACTAAATTAATTATAAACAAGCCATTTAATTATAAAAAAAAAACACCTTACACCGAAGAATGGTTAACGCCATTTTGATCGTCTCTAATGTCAACTATATATTCTTCAATTTGAAAATCAGTCCGTCCAGAACGCATTATATTAAATACCTAACCTATGTTAACCAACTCTATGCATCATGTTTCCCCAACCCCCTCAGCTTTATCGGCTAAGTAGTTATTAGAGGTACTGTTTTTACATGGCGGTGTTGCATTATGTTCCTCTCTATAGAGTAGATCAAATACTTCTCTTGTTAGAACAAAATATTCTTAGTGACTCCTTATTTGGAGCCCCGTTAGTAACATTGAGTAGTTTTATCGTCATAGGCTATTTTAAGATGTTCTGGCTGGAGTCCTTATGTCTTCCAAATAAGGAAACCTTCTGTTTGTAAACCCCTCTCACTACTGACAGCGAGTATCAGAGCGTGTCAAAAATGGCCGTGAAGAACAAAGAACAGTGCTGCTAGAAGACAAGCGACCGTGAGAGTCAGAACGAGTCAAAAATGAAAGTGAAGAAGAAAGAAATCTCACGTTAGAAGAACAACGCAATCGTAATCTTCGAAGCCAGCAAACTGTGGCGCAAAAACAAGTAAAAACCTAGTCAATTACAAGTCATTGGACCCTTCAATGTCGTGTCTATTCACTGTGGCGTCCTCTATTTTCCCGCTTGAGAACTAGGCATCAAAAGTGATTTGTTTGGAGGTTGCTCCCTGCTTGGTCGAATTGGATTGCCACCTCCGTAATTTTCAAATAAATTGGCTTGGCCTGTTATAGGATATCACTTGATCTCTAAAGAATTCAACAAACAAATAAAAAACTTGAACTCGTGTTTTGCTTTAGCTTCATTCAAGGTAAGCGATTATCGAACCATCAATAGTCGTAATGTTTGCAGCTTCGAAGTAGCTGGACAACCAAATCACAAAATCAAATTAGCGGCACACCCATCACATACCCCTGAAGGTAGTTTTGAGCTACATTCATATGGCCAAATGTACTTTTTAGACCGGGATGAAGCTGTTAAAGGACACCTAGGACATCCTTTAGATTATGGGATCTTTCGTAATCCAGTGGGGCTCTTGGAAGAAATATTGCGATGCACAAACAACTATGCTCAAGGTTATATGAAAATGTGGGAAATGAAGGATTGTTTTAAGTAACCTGTTTTTTCACTGGGGCAACAGACTCGGATAGAAGACAAGGGATAATGACTATCAATATACAAAAGCCTGTCGCGTAGCCGTTGGATTCCCGGTACTATGCAAACAATGTGTGCATAGTACCTGAAGCTGAATTTTCCTTAAAATTTAAAACATAAGAGGGCCCCGCAAAAGAACATCCAATCGGGCCCCTTACCTAGTCGATCCGACCCTGGCCTGAATACCTTTAGTATCTACATTGACCTCTTCCTCTTCCCACCATTTAAAATTTGAGGTCCATTTGGCCCTCAACATCTGAAAGATTCAACTAGATTCACTAAACCATCGTAAGATATTGCGAACATCCCATTTGGTGGATATCCTTAGCCCAAGGACTTTCAGATACAAGTTTGAATCCAATCAAAATAAAAAAGTTTTTTTGGTGGCTTGCGCCTCCTAAAAATTTTTATGGGGCTTTTCCAGGCATTATTTTCAGATAAACGAATTTTTTTTTTTCACTTTGTGTTAGGGTTGTCTTGGCCCAGAAACTTACGGGTGTAAGTTTCAAGCCGTTCGGAGTCATAATTTCCTTTCCCTCTTCCGCCCCCCCCCCTTTCAGGGGAACCAATGTTTTTTTCAGGATTTTCTCCAACATAGGGGTACCGGTAGCCCAAAGACTTTCAAAAATAAGTTTAAAGGGGATAAAAAAAAATTCATCCTATTTTTTGAGGGAGGACGTGCCCCCTTTTTTTGGCTGACTAAGTTCATTCACATGGTAGGTAGGTGGCGCTCTAAATAAGTGTGCGCCTTCGAATATCTGCCCACATGTCCCTTTGGCCTAAGTTTGTTGTTATAAATTACGAGCGGATATGAGCATTTTTGTACAAAGATGCTTTTGCAAAAGAAAAAAGAGCCTGCTTACCTTTCTGCTGAAAAGCTATCTTTCAAAAATAATGTTGGAAGGCTGCTTTAGGTCAGTTTTCTGTCTCCAATAATGGAGGCTGAAAAACCTTCAAAGATTCTGTCATATGCTTATCTTTCTGATGAAAAGCTGGAGGTTGAGGGGGGGGGGCAGAGAGGTTAAGGACCCACTTCCGTGCTCCAGTGATACAGCTTGAAGATGCTCATACATTCATAGCTCAGATGAGCTGTAGAATTTCTACGTTTCTCCCGAAAGCTGTTGATGGGGTGGGAAGTGTCGAAGGGGTCACTGGTCCACCGTTTCTCTTCAGTTATACAAAATAAAATATTTAAACAAAGTACAAGATTCCTTGATGTTTTTTTGTGCAAAGATCAGTCTCGAATCCATGGTGATTTGTTCTTGTCTTGTGCCTCAGTTCACAAAAAAATATATTTTTCCTCTGTTAATACCCCTAAATGAAGGGACTGAGGAACATTTTAGAAAATTCCAAAAAGCAAAACATGACCTAATTTAAAAGCTTGAAAGGGGCAAATAAAACCAGATTATGCCACAAAATTTAAAGCCTGTTTTACTAAGGAATGATGTTAACTTTAATTAACAAGAGAGAGATAGGCAAACTTTCCTTGTTTTATTAAGGAATAATTCCTTCCCTACCCAGTCAAGTTTTAAGACAGTAGCAAGTTCTTATCATTTCTTAACTTGGTTAGACAGGAGGAAATCACCCCATAACAAAACAACAAAAGTTTGCCGATTACTTTTTAGTTAACAAAACTTAATATCGTTCTCTAAAAATCGTAGAGAATGAGGAATAATATAGTATGTGGATTTCTAAATGTAACAGACCTTTAGACTGTACCATAAAATTCCCAAATGTGCCGCGTTGTACCAGGACCTTAAGCGGCACAAAAAACTGTGCCGCGTGCTTAACGGTGCTCTGGAGATAACGCTTACGTTTAGACTGGCTTTTAAACATAGCGCAGACCCAGACGTCAGATTAGTTACGGAGACTGAAAATAATATAGGCAGATAAGCGATTTAGTTTGAAAAATATTTCCAAAAAAAACGACTTTTCAAAGTAAAGTGAAGAATGATATTAAAACCTGAAACGAGCAGAAATACAATCACGATAAGTCAAATTTGGAAGAAACGGTAATTACTATGAATGAGCGAATGAAAACGAACAGAAATCACCCCAAGGACGGAGCTAGCAGCCCCTCAAACCCTCTAGGGGGTAGAGCTTTACTGTTCTGTTACACCAGGCCTTCATAAACTATGGGTCGCGACCCCCAAATGGGGCCGCGTAGCAAAATCATGGGGTCACAAGAGATTTTAAAATCAAACATTTACAAATTGAAGTCAAATATTTAGAACATACTACAGGAAAAGACATATATTGTAAAGTTGATGAATTTTTAAAGACTGAAGGTCTAGAATGGAAAAACTGCTGTGAAATATGCACAGATGGTTCAAGAGCGGGCAAAAACATTGGTTTTACATAATTTTTTCAAGCTATTCATTATGACCATATAACTTTTACTCACTGCCTTGTTCACCGAGAGGCCATTGCAGCAAAAAAATTATCATCATTATTGAACAATGTGCTACAGAATGCTTGTTAAGATTATAAACCTTATTAAGAGCCATGCCCTTAAGAGTCACTTATTTTCAAATATCTGTAAGGATATGGATTCCGTCTATACAACTTTATTATTACATGCAGAAGTAAGATGGTTGTCAAGAGGTCAAAGTTTAAGATTATTATTATTAAAAAACGGAATTGAAATTTTCTTAACCGAACGAAAATGTGAACTTGCTGCTTTTCTTCAAAACGACTTAAGGCTATCCAAGCTGTGTTATTTGTCGGATATCTTCAAGAAATTAAACGACCTCAACTTGTCCCTTCAAGGAAAAAATTGCGATATATTTACTTCTAATGATAAAATTAAAAGTTTTATTAGAACGACTAAAATTTGGAAAAATAGGATAGAAAAAAAATCGTTCGAAATATTTTCCGGTGTCGACAATTTTATAATCGAGAGAAATCATTGTAAAACTTGTATTGCAAAAATTATTGTAGATCACTTAAAAGCGCTAGAAACCTAGTTGTGTACGTATTTTATTTTAAATATTGATTTCAAAAAGGTAGCTTGAATTCAAAATCCGTTTTGTATTGACTTAACTGAGATTGATCACATGCCACTTAAAGCTCAAGAGGAATTTGCTGAGCTTTCGAGTGATTCAAACTTAAAGCTACAATTTCCAAGAAAGCTCTTGAATGGATCAAAACTAGAACTGAATTTCCCATAATCGCAGATATGGCATTGTATGTTCTTCCGCCATTCAACATCACATATTTATGTGAAGTTACTTTCTGAGCTTCAACACATATCAAACCCCAATATCCCTCTTCGCTAAAAAACATTGAGGAGGTCTTACGTCCAGCAGTGTCAAACATTCCATCAAGATTTAATTTGTTATGCAATAAAAAACAGGCACATCCATATCACATAGCTTTTTCCTTTCATTTTAATTTAATATTTACCACCCAACAACTGCGCTCGAATATAATCGATTGAACTAAGACGGTCAGAATTCTCTTTTATTTATGTTATTGCAAAAAATGCATTTTTGATGAAGAATAGGGCATAAAAATTTTGTAAGTATAATAAAGACAACTTTTCAACTTTTACGGAATTTTTCATTTTAGATTTTTGGATGTTTCTAAACGAATTCTAAAACTATATATTTTCATCTGTATATGTATATTGTTACCTAATAAACGAATCATCAAAGAACATTTATTTGTCTCTCGATTATATTTATATGGGGTCACCAGGAAGCTTACAATCATAAATGGGTTGTGAATGAAAAAATTTTAGGAAGCCCTGTGTTACACTGAAAACAAAACATATTTTAGAGTCTTTTTTTTTCAAAACAAACTTTTGAACAAAACGAAAACAGAAGATTAGTATTGTAAAACAAAAGGGTCCCTTTAAAACATTAAAGATGAAGTCTCAATTATATTCATTCTAATAAATTGTTTATGTGAACTTCGCAAGTATTGTACATTTTTTTGATGTTTCGATAAAATATAAAGTACAACATTCCAAATAGACATCGCTTTCAATAAAGTGCAAATGACTATAGCCATTCAAGGATTGGACAGGGCAGTAGCTCGCACTTGTTTGTGGAATTCTCCGTTCGTTTTCGGTTTGATTTAGTTTTCTTCGAAAAGCCTCTTAAATCATTTCTACTCGTTTTTAAAAGGACAACTTCCAGTTCGATTCAAGGAATTTTTTAGAGTTTCTGGCGTGATTGATCGATATCCGCCGTCCCCGAGAAAAAACAAAAGAAATGTCTTGATTGAGGTGCTCTTCACCTCATCGGGGGAAAATACACCTGTTGTCTTCACCTGTTGATCGGGGGAAAATACTGGGCACCACGGATAGATACAACAAGTTTTTTTTTTTTCAAAATTTAAAGTCTTCATTAAGGTATTTTTGTCTCGGCCTTCATGTCCTGGAGTTCCAAGCCGATCGCAGACAACAAATTCTTGGGTCTATTTCAACGGCAAGACCAATGTATATACCCTGAGTTTTAAGCCACACACACAAAAAAAAAGAAAAATTGCGACTACTATCAGACGTCACAAATCGATACAACCAAATGATTTATTTCCTGAATGTTAGCAAAATTAAGTAGCCAATCTTATTAAAAATATCACTAACCAAAAAATATCAGAAAGCAAAATAGTAGAAGCTTACCAAGTAATAATAATGGGCTCAAAGCCAATGGCGTATCCAGGATTTTTCTTTAGGGGGGAGGGGTGTGTGTGTGTGCAAAACAACTTAAAAAATACACACTAAATTTGTTCAAATGTATTATTGCTATGTTTTACAAGTCGGAAAGAAATTTGGGGAAGAGGGGGGGTCAAACCTTAAACCCTCCCTGGATCCGGTCTTGCTCAGAGCTAGGATACTCTCAGTTAAAATCAACAAAAAAGGTCATTTCACAATATTTATACACTTTATTTTTTTTCACAGGAAATATGAGCATAAAAAAACACTTACTTAAAAACACTTATTGCCACTGTCAACGCTGCTACACCCATACAACGCAATATTTAAGTTTCGGAAGCCTACTCTCCGTTTTTTTTTTCTAAGCGCAAAGCGCAACGCAAACAGCAAGCTGCAGTGTTTTAAAGTATTCTTTCAATGCTTTTAACTTTAAATAAGTATTAACTTTAAAAACAATTTTAAATGATATCAAATCTTGTATTATTTTAACTTTCAATGGGTTTAGGTAGAGTCTTGAAAGAAATTAAAACTTTCAGAGTTTAACGGCCAATAAAATCCACATTAGCTATATCTTAAACCAGGATTTCCGGTATTTCAGGGCTGAACTATGTTTTCTGCAATTATCCCCATAAATCTTTTCTAACACCCTCCGGAGTACATGCATCCATGGTCGGGAGCTCGTGTTTTAAAAAAAAGGTAATTTCTCTATTTAAAAACTCCATTGCTAAAAAGCAGTATGGCTGTCTGTAATTAAGTAGTGACTTTCTTACCTAGAGGAAAGTTTATGAAAATAAAACGTTTAAAAGATTAAGCAAAATTGGAGAATGGCCTATCAAAATACATGATGCGCCTGAAAACAAAAAACAAGGTAACGGTAGATGGCCTGCAAGTGTAGCTTTGAGTAGTAATTTGATCAATTATTTTTACTTTAGTTTAGAAGTACTACCTTTAAAAAAAAATACCTCTATAAACATCTATCCCTGTGTATAAGTATATACACACTCTTATTTTCCATAAGCCTCCCTTCTTGTATTTAAGTCTATAAAAACTTCTTAATAAGACATAAGAAGTAGTTCATTAAATTAATTTTAGCCATCTCTTGATTCTAAAAATGTTAAAAGAAATGAATAGTGACCACTGGACCATAAAAAATTGAAGAACACTACGTGAATTTTCAACATACTGAAAACTTTCAACATATTGATATTTTTTTATCAGAACGTGAATTTGAGTCAAACGCACCAAGCTTTTTGCCAGTTTATGTTGACGAAAAACATAAAATTACTTCAGGCTCAGTCTAGTTACTTTAAACTGAAATTGTATGAACCTGTTTTATTTTCCACAAAATAATTACAAACTGAGCTGAAGATGAAATCAGCATCCCTAGCGGGTTAATTAGGATTAATCCTCCTTTTTTCCATCATCATCAGCAATAACAACTTAAAAAAAAGTTGCTAATCACAGCAAAAATAAACAGGAAATTCTTTTTTCGTTAAAGAAGTTCAATTCAGACATTTACAATTTAACTTCTACGAAACAAATTAATTGTGAAAGTTGTTTAACTTCTGATGATAGTAAGGGAAATGGAGACTAATCGGATTTAATTTACAGAAGTAAAAAATAATAATCTACGGGACGGGTAGGAACCAAGTATTTTGCTTATTCTTTGAATAAAATCATAAAACATATACAATTTTAAAGCAGACAGATACATTTACAAGTCAGACACATTGCACAAAATAACACTGGGCAAAACGCAACCTAAACCGAAAACCCTCGTGAGAAATTTAATAATAATAACCTAGCACATACAACCACTTTCCTGGGCTTGCGCTTGATTTTGCTGGGGTGATGGGCGTAAGTCGACGGCTAAGAAGTACTGAAGTTAAGGAAAACTTAGAGACATTAAGAGTACAAAAGAAACAAAAATATAATTCAGAAGATAAAAAAATTCTATCAATAGAGAAGGAATAAATATAATAATAAGAATCTATTAACCGATTTCAAAACATTCGTTCCAAAGAGTATGGGTAGCTTACAAGTGGAAACTGTGCTAGTGTCGGCAAAAACCATTAACGCCATCTAGTGTTTGGTAACACTTGGCATTTTTTCAAGCTTTGTAATCGATTTTCTGTTAGGAACTGAGATTAGATACTCTTATCAACTAAACAAATTGAATTAATTATTCTTATTATTACACTAAAAAAGACTTATAAGCTCTCCTTATAAGTGAACCATGCTCTTTGGCCCGTTCCTTGTAGTTGCAACAAAATGTGGTTGTATAAATTTAAAATATTTAACTACATTTTTCAGGGCTTTGTTGAACCAACTGTAACGTATCGACTGGCTCAATTGATATTAGATTCCTTATAAAACCTCATGAATGCAGGGAAAAAGAGGCAACATATATTACATAAAATGGCTTGTTTAATTACGTTAATAGAAAAGCTACAAAAAAAGGGAAAACATATATACTAAATTTAGATGTTTGTTATGCTCAAAAAATAGTATGAGCAAATATAAAATTAGAAAAAAACACTAATATTGTCCCCTAAATTATTCTGTCTTTATATTAAAGATCATGCACGTGTTTTTTCATGTATCATCTCTTGCATATTGTAACTTTTATCTTTAAAATCACTATTTCGGTGAATAGAATCGTTCTGTAAGCAAAACTTACTCAGCTCATTTTTTAAAGTATTTTTTTTTTTTGACCTTGTATGTAACTACTTCATATACTGATAAATCAAACTTTTAATAAATTCATTATACATATATATATATATATATATATATATATATATATATATATATACATATATATATATATATATATATATATATATATATATATATATATATATATATATATATATATATATATATATATATATATATATTATATATATATATATATATATATATATATATATATATATATATATATATATATATATATATATATATATATATATATATATATATATATATATATATATATATATATATACAGTATATTTCAAAAACAGACAAGGCAATTCTTGTCTTGTCCCGCATATCGGGCTGGCAGCTTTCCGCTAGTCCTGAATAGAATTGAAAGCTAATCCGGCTTCGTTAGTCAGCTCCCGAATAGAGATAAAGACAGGTCTCGGTCTCTTCAATACAGTTTATGCACTTCAGAATAATTTTTCACCAGGGATTCAAGATTATTTCTTAGGCATAATTACAGACAAAAAGTATATGATACAGATGCGCCCAATCTTACAATGTTAAAAAGAGTCGGGCATCCAGATGCCTTTAGGCTATGAATTATTACGTTCAGGCATGTTAGAAGCCTGAGAAACTGAGGATAGACGAGCCCAAGCACCAGATTTATTGATACCACAAATTTATTTCAGTTGGACGTCTATATTATATAAATCTTATCTGTGACCCAAGGTGGGGGAAGGGATTGGGTGGCTCATGAACTTAGAGCAGGGACAAAAAGTATATGATATAGATGTCTATGTGCCCTATCTTACAATGTTAAATACAGGGTAATATATTCGGATGCTTTTATGCTATGTTTGATGAACGTTCATGCATGTTAGAAGCCTGAGAAACTGAGAACAGACAAGTACAAGCACCAAATTGATTGGCACCATAAAGTTATTTCAGTTGGACGTCTGTATTACATACGTTTACCTATGGAAATAATATAGTGGCAATATAATACAGATAGATATAAGGATAGAGGCCAGACTGCAAAATCTCGCAGTGATGTTAGCTGTTAAACTGGATAAGTACTAATTTTTAGAATGCAAGAAAGGAATAAATAGCGAAGATTAGTAGGAATTTGGCTTAAATCCTTTTCTCTATGGCCACTGTTCGTTTTTTCTTATTAACGGACTTCGGAAAGAGAAATCGCTTTCTCTGTCATTAAAGAATTTCGGTAAAGGTAAAATTGGATTAATTGCGATCAGCAAAATCTTTTGATCTTAGGCAAGACAAAATCAAACCTATAAAATACAACCTATTTGGCCTTCTGTTTTACAAATGTTTAAGGTGGCCACACTCAGATAGGAAAAGGGGTAGAGGCCACAATTCTCCTGTTTCATATCTATTTATTTCCTTCTTCCAATACAAAATTCCAATCTGAAATCTATCCTAATTCAGGGTTAAAATCTGAAATCTGTGTTAAAATCTAGCGAAATTAAAAAAAAAAAAAAAAAATCATAGAATCTGACCCCTATTCTTTTCTATCTCTAAGCGCGGGCATGACAGAAAGTATTGCAATATACATGTCACATATTCTAAAATGACATCTAAAACTAAACTTCAAAATATATAATACATATTCATTTCCCAGAACAGTGAAATGACGCCTCGCTTTCATTGACATTTCACAGACAGACTGGAAATCAAATGAACCAATGAGACTACAAGAAAACTTTTTTTTTGTAACACACAATGGGTTAACGAGGTTTTCAAATGGTTCATTCATTTGGTGTTTTGTCTGTAAGACAAACACCAAATGAATGGGCCAATTGAAAACCCTGTTCATCCATTGCGCGCTGAATAAGGTCAAGCAAAAACGAGGCATAAAAGTTTGTCCCTGCGTAGTTTTTTTTCTCAAAGTAAACCACCGTTCATAATTAAAAGCTAAGGTTTCGCGAATGTTTCCATAGTAAGCTTTCTTTCCTCTAAAAAATACTACCACGAAAGCTAATTTCCCCCCAAAAAGATCTTTTTAGTAAGCACTACTTTTTGAAATTAGAAGGTAGGGCATTGGAAATCCAGCGTTCGTATCTGTGTTATGAATCTATCAAAAGATGCAAAGACAGAGTGCAAAACAAGAATTAGGAAAAGATTAGCATTGATACAGCATTTGCAAACAAATTTATTCCATTTTAACAGTAGATCAATTACAAAAAAAATAGGGGAAAGGGGGAAAAATATAGTTTAAAAAATCTAGAGGGGGGGGGGGCTAATATGTCATTTTGCTCAACGAAAATACTAACAGAACAGTAACATTGAATGAAAATACTATAAAACACATATTCTACAAATCTAGGGACGAAGGAGGAGGCCCAAAATCTAGGACGGAAAGTGCCCTCTAATCGACGCTGCTACATTTTCATTTTACGTTTCTGTAATAAAAGTGTGTGTGTGTGGGGGGGGGGGGTAAAAAGCACTTGCTATTTGTAGATATTATTTTTTTATACATAGACTTGACTACGGTTTGGCTCATATACAACTCAAAACCCATAATTCGGTTGGACTATTTCAATCCTCATTAACCAACTTATACTTATATGAGAAGTATTTCTATAGATCCCTAAGATACCAGTAAAACAAATTAACAATATCCAATCTTTTAAACTATGTCTGCAAAAAGAGAAGCCATTGGGAGACATTAAAAATTTTGTGTATCTTGAGAACATAAGATGTAAGAACAACTGAGCGAGCTTTTCAGGAGCTTCATGGGAGTGCGGGGTTAAGGTCTGAACAAATAGGGATGAAGAAAGAGCTTGCGCAGATTTATTGACCTTATCCGGCTTAATTCTTTGCTGATTCGTCAATCAGGGCCTGATTTAAAGCTTTGACGCTTCTAGGCCCAAGCGTTTTGCAAGATTTTCGAGGAAATCCCCGAAAATTCGGGGATAGTGGAAGCACTGAACAGTACGCAACTGATGAGCCTAAAGTAATGAAAGAGAGAGGTGATACTGAACTCTCAGCTACCATTCTTGGGAGACATCGGAGAGTTTATAAGTGGCCACGGAATTCCTGCGTTATTTAAAAATCACTTTTCTGTGAATAAGCTGCATGGCATTGGAGTACACCTGGCACTTGGATAATAAATCACATCA
This sequence comes from Artemia sinica, assembly GCA_027921565.1. Lineage (NCBI taxonomy): Eukaryota > Metazoa > Arthropoda > Branchiopoda > Anostraca > Artemiidae > Artemia > Artemia sinica. The sequence continues at coordinate 16,702,419 of CM051271.1, read as the reverse complement.
GTCCAGTTTTTGTTAAGTAAAAAATCACTCCGTAATAATCTATTGCACCCCCTGGTATTGAGTGAATTAAGTCCGATTGACTTTCAGAAATCCTTTTAGTCCATTTACGATGTATTTTATACAAGTTGATCAAAGGCTTAGTCTGCGACTAGAAATATAATTCTGTTAACTTAAAATTGGCAATTATAAGGTTTTTTCTTCGTTTCTTTCCTCAAAACTGAGCCATTCCTACGAGGCGTTCCAAACAAGAACACGCACTAAAATTAGAAAGAACGACTCCCTAAAAGTCAAAGTTACAATTTTGGGAAAATGAAACAAAACAGTACACTAGAGAACCTCATCCTTTGTAGCTGCCCACTTTAGCCCAAAAACTGGAAACATCTAGTCTCCATAAAATCAAAGGAAGAGCAATCGCGCTGCCTAAGTAAAGAACGATGTTGGCACAATGTATTATTTTTTTTTCTTCTTTAGACCAGGGCACTTCGTATCGAAGAAGTTGTCGTAGAAACTTCGAAAAGGGCTCATTCAATTGGAAATTGGAGTGGCTTGTGCCCTCTTTAATAGTCGAAAGTGATTGGAAGGCAACTAACACCCTTTCCACGCCCACCTTTTCCCCAAACACATCCAATCAAAATTTTGAGATAGCCATTTTGTTCGGCGTAGTTGATTCCCAGATAGAAATTATGTTTTTAAGGAGGACACTCCCCCACAGCCCCCAGGGCAAGGGTTGTAAGTATGCCCTGGGGGCATATAAGGTTTTTATAGAAAGCGTTGTCGTAGAAACTTCAAAAAAGGCTCATTCAATTGGAAATTCAAAAGGCTAGTGCCCTTTTTCATAGTCGAAAGTGATTGGAGGGCAACTAACCCCCCTCTCACGCCCACCATTTCCCCAAACACATCCAATCAAAATTTTGAGATAGACATTTTGTTCAACGTAGTTGAAAGTTCTGGAAATTAGGTCTTTGAGCATGACAGTCCCCCCACAGCTCCCAGGGCAAGGGTTGTAAGTATGCCCTGGGGGCATATAAGGTTTTTATAGAAAGCGTTGTCGTAGAAACTTCAAAAAAGGCTCATTCAATTGGAAATTCAAATGGGTAGTGCCCTTTTTAATAGTCGAAAGTGATTGGAACGCAACTAACACCCCTTCCACGCCCACCATTTATCCAAACACATACAATCAAAATTTTGAGATAGCCATTTTGATCAAAGTAGTTGAAAGGTCCGAAAATCATATCTTTGAGGATGACAGTCCCCCCACAGCCCTCAGGACAAGGGTTGTAAGTTATGCCCTGGGGGCATATAAGGTTTTTTTTATAGATAGTGATATTGTAGAAACTTCAAAAAGGGCTCATTCGATTGGAAATTAGAAGGGCTTGTGCCCTTTTTAATAGTCGGAAGTGATTGGAGGGCAACTAACTCCCCTCTCACGCCCACCATTTCCCCAAACACATCTAATCAAAATTTTGAGATAGCAATTTCCTTCAACGTAGTTGAAAGTTCTGGAAATTAGGTCTTTGAGGATGACAGCCCCACCAGCCCTCGGGGCAAGGATTATAAGTTATACCCTGGGGGCATATAAGGTTTTTTATTGAAAGCGTTGTCGTAGAAACTTCTAAAGGGCTCATTCGATTGGAAATTGAAAGGGCTAGTGACTTTTTTAATAGTTGGAAGTGATTGGAGAGCAACTAACGCCCCTCTCACGCCCACCATTTCCCCAAACACATTCAATCAAAATTTTGAGATAGCCGTTTTGTTTAAGGTAGTTTAAAGTTCTGGAAATTAGGTCTTTGAGGATGACAACCCCCTCACAGCCCTCAGGGCAAGGGTTGTAATGTATGCCCTGGGGGCATATAAGGTGTTTATAGAAAGCGTTGTCATAGAAACTCAAAAAGGGTTCATTCGATTGGAAATTGAAAGGGCTAGTGTCCTTTTTAATAGTCGAAAGTGATTGGAAGGCTTGACATTTTAATAGTAAAGATCAATGTGGGTACAATGTATTATTATTATTATTTTTTTTTTTTTTTTAGACCAGGGCACTTTGTATGGAAGGAGTTGTCGAAGGAACTTCGAAAAGGGCTCATTCGATTGAAAATAGAAAGGGCTAATGCCCTTTTTAATAGTCGAAAGTGATTGGAGGGCAACTAGTCCCCCTCCCACGCCCACCCTCCCATTAGCCCATTACGTTTTAAAACTAAATGTTGCCATAAGATTCAATCAAAATGCACTGTGTTAATGCTAATTCCCAATAAGGAATCTCAGCAATATCCCAAGATCGACTGAGGGTATTATGTTCAAACTTTCGGGGCTACTTCTGCTCTTAAAATTTAACCAAATAAAAATAGCGTAAATGTATCCAAGCATTCGCAAAAAAATTTTTTGCGAATGGTATCAAGTTTTCTATTTCAGGTCAACTAGAGGAGGTATGAAACTAAATTAAACACTACTATTTGCGTCCAGATTTTTAAAAGGGTCTATGTTGTTAAAAATTGCTGAAAATTTTTCTCCAGCATACAAATAGCAGGCCAAACTATAAAGTATTAAAAGAAAACGAAAGGATTTAAAGTATTATTTTCTTTTTCCCTGAAAAGACTATGTCAATATAAAACAAACAAAAATTAATTAAAAAAAACTTTTTCCACAAAATAATTTTTTCAAAGAAAAGTAAAGAACTCCATTAAACCAAAAATTAGCAAAAATAAAATCAAATAATGTATTAAGCGTGAAACTACCACAAATCAGCATCGATAAATAAATGAAACCCAAAACGAACAGAAATTACAATAAATAACCGAGTCAAACTCAAAACGAGCAGAATTTAACATGAGTAGGGCTCAAAACCCCTATGCCTTCCCAATGCCAGAACATGATTTGCACTTTACTGAAAAAAATACAAATGAATGTGCATTGTCAGTTTAATATACATATACTGATGTTTAGTAATCAAAATGTTAATAGCTTATTTGATTTATTAAAGTTATAAAAGTAAAAAACATTTATATTTTTTCAGTAAAGTGCAAATTATGTTCTGGCCTTGGGAAGGCATAGGGGTTTTGAGCCCTACTCATGTTAATTTCAGCTCGCTTTGAGTTTGACTCGGTTATTTATTGTAATTTCTGTTCGTTTTGGGTTTCATTTATTTATCGATGGTGATTTGTGGTAGTTTCACGCTTGGTAGATTATTTGATTTTATTTTTGCTCATTTTTGGTTTTATTGAGTTCTTTACTTTTCTTTGAAAAACTTATTTTGTGGGAAACGTTTTTTTTTATTAATTACACAAAATAACGACTACTTAATTGTCAAATTTTTTGCAATTTTTTGAGCTTCCAGGAAACCAAAAATGACAAAAGACAAAGAAATATCCATATACAATCGCGTACCGAAGGTCAGTTACAGGTGAGAGGTCACTAGTGTCATATCCCCTTAATATTGAAATTTTTAAGATTTCTCTGTGTGACTTCTAATTTCTCCCACAAATTCCTGCTCTTTTTTTTCAAATTTGTCCCAACCCCAGAAAAGAATTTCAGTATGCGTGGCTGATAAGATCATTAGTCTACATTAGCCTTTATAGCTTTTCTAAATCAGTTAAATTTTAAACAAACAACAAATTTAAACGGTAATCTAAAAAGGATTTCAACTCTTAAAGTGCTGAAGAACAAAGCAACAAATGAATCTGACTTTTCACTAAAAAACAAGATTCCCGTTTTTGCAATTTGCACCATAAAACACAAACAAGATCGCCTTAAAAAAGAAAATAAAAATACTTGTAACCATCCAAATGTGATTTTTCATAATAGTACGTTTTTAATTCGAATTTCCATTTTGTCCAATCAAAATCCCGGTAAATTCCAACCCCACACAAGATCATTTTGGCCTTATTACCAGCATCCTGAATAATCAAAAGAAAAACGCTACATTTTGAATTAATTTAAGGCTCGTATACAGTAAGATTTTATTAATACTGAGATTTAGCAAGCGCTAAGTTGAACCAATCAGATTTTTCATAAGATTTTCTGACTGGCTGAAAAATCATATAAAAATATGATTGGCTTAAAGTAGCGCTAGCTAAATCTGGGCATTGGTAAAGTCTCGTTGTGAATGGACCTTTAAAAAAAGCATGAACTTTAATAGCAAAGAGTATGTGAAACTGAAAGAGGAGAAAGCTAGATCGTTAAAACATAGCCACAACAGGAACTAAAAACTAGTTGCGCCAGTCACAGCAGTGTTACCGTGAAAATCTTAATATTGAAATTAATATTTTATTTAATGTTTTAAGTTTCTTCGGATCAGAACTCAAATTTTTAATTAAAAGGTAACCTTCAATGAAGAACAAGCTAGAAAAAAAAAATTAAACAAAAAACTATGACCCTTGAACCCTGTTTGCAGAAGTGGTTCTTTTATCTTTGGCCCAACTTTAAGTAAAAGTAGAAAATAGGATAAAACTTATTGAACTTCGTTTTTGCTCCCCCCCCCATGATGGCACAGTGGATTGATCCCCACCGCAGCAAGGTTGGGCAATAAGGCTGCTCCTTCCTGTACCTAAAAAAAAAAAAAAAAAAAAAAAAAACAGAAGCTGAAACGTCCATTCGACGTTGCTTTTACGCTTGGTTAAAGAAAGAGTCAAGGTTCTCAAGGTCATTGATGACGCATTTTCCAATTTTGTTTATAAAGAAAAAGGGTTTTATTAAATAAACAAATTAACAACATTTCAAAAGTTTATAAGCTTTTATCGGTAAAAAAACCCTACTTACTCACTCACTACCAGCCCCTATTAACCTCCCCCTTCCCACCAAAAAAGAGCAAAGGGCGTTGAATCGACGTTTCACTTATTTGATCTTTTTTGCAGGGTCAGATGGCAACCATATCGCCCAATCTTGCTGAAGCAGGGATCGATCCCTACGCCCCGTATTGCCAAGCACAGCATCAATCCACTGTGCTACCACAGGGTTAGCGCTAGGTTGCCTTAGTTGTTTTTTTCCCTCAGGACAAACTTGAGTTTCTTCTCTAATAACTTTCTTAACTCTTTACCGAAGGTTTAAGGAAATATGAAGCTCTTTGCGTTTTGCTCAATGAGCAATAAATAACATAGTAGAAAAAAAAATGAAGATTTGCAAATTATTGATGTATTGATCCCAAAGAGTTAAGTTTGTCAAAGAAAATAAAAAAAAACGATCAAGCCTAGCGTTACTAATAGAAATCTTGGACTGAAGCTACAAGACGCACTAGCGAAAAGGAAAAAATTCCTATTTGCTTTTTTTTTTACATCTTTGCCTCTTATAAACCTCAACTTTACTGCAACTTTGTTCTATTACTTTTGGACCTAATTAAAATCGACATATATGTATATTAAAATTAAACTCGATTCAAGTTGGTTTGAATTTTGAAAGTTCCACTGGATTAAGCTACGCTGTAACAATTTTCTTTGATCCCAACCTTAAAATACTTTTAGGATAAAAATAATTAATACAAATAGCAACTTAAATTTTCTTTTATCAAGCCAAAAGAAAAGTTCTGACGGTGAGTTTGTATTCTAGTATTTTACACACTGTTCTACTTTCAGCAGGCCCTATACCATATTTCGCTTTGAAACTTCAAATCAAAGTTAAAAAATCAACAAATTAAAAAGGAAACACCCAATTCATAAACTTTCGCTGTAATTAAGCAGCGCCATTTTGAAAATAAAACATAAAAAAAGTAGGACATTAAAAAAAAGGACAGTAAAATATAAAGAGACAAGATATTAAGAAAGAAAAAGAAACCATGAAATGAAAATCCTATCTGCTTTGGTAATTCAAAATGCGCTTAGTTACATAGAATAATTTTTATAGTAGAGCAGAAAAATGCACACATAAAAAAGTGTTTAATTTTTCGTACCATAATTTTTTTTTTTTTTTTTTTTTTACAATTGAGACGCGGCAACAAGGATTTGTGAACACTTTTTTATTTTTTATCAATTTTCATGAATAAGAAAAGAGAATACAATGCATTCAAAAAAAATTTGAAAATTCTATACATCTTGAAAACCAAATAAAATAAAGGAAAACTGACCTGACCGCGCACAAACTCACACGTAGTGTGAGTTTGTGATATGTAAATAAATAAAAAAGAGCCAAACAACAGATTTTGAATTACCGGGGATGCTATGCCATGCAAGCTGCTAAGCAAGTGAAAACAGTCTGATAAACTAGAAGAGACAAGCAAATTCCAACCATGTATTTAAACTCGAACAGTATAAGAATAAATACGAAACATACTCCAAAAATAAAGAAAACATAACACAGATCATTTTTAACCGGAGCCAATAACAATGGTATGCTTGCAAGAAAAGAAAATAGTTGATAAGGAAATGTTTCTGTTTATTTTCGTCAAAGACGGGACCAGAATATTTACATCAAACACAGGGATATATGGCAAATATGAATTCAAAGTAAAACGTACTGTATTTAGAATCCTAAACAAATAAAATAGTAAATACATTTATTTGCCTCAAAATAAGCTTGGGATATATTTTTAATCGAGAACGTAGAAAAGAAAATAAAAAGGTGAAAAATCAAGTAAAATTTCATTATTTAAATGAATTAGGACGAGATTCAAGTTACTTAATCTCTTGTTACGGATACTTCTAAATTTTTCAGGTAAACTTCCATAAAGCGATTTTAAACTAGTAAAAATTAACGCAGTAGATACAGTCAAGCTAGCACCACACAAATATATCATTAATATTGAGATAAGAATTTGCGTACACACATCCTGGATACTATTTACAAAACCCTTGATTTGATCAGGTTTTTTGCACAATATCCAAGATGAAAGTCGTTGAATTGGTATAAACAATATCAATGACATGGTTATGCTGCATTCAATATCGCAAGGTATATATACACTATTTGTGAAAGTGAGCTCAAATACTATACAATAGTCGAACACAAAAACAGATCCATAAGATACAGCATCGCTTTTCATAAATTCAATAAAAATTGATTTTTTAAATATGAATATAAATCGTAGGCAAAATTTTAAAATAAACGACTGAAACGAAACAAAAAGTTAATGTAGGAACCACAGTAAAAAAAAAGTTCGATTGTTTCAATTAATTAAGTGGAAACTTAAAAAACTATATATATCTTTAAAAATTAGAAATTCAATTTTGAATGAAAAAGATCTTTATTTGTAGTTATGCAATTTTTAAAAAATTCACCAAATAAAAAAAGGCTGAAAATACAACAAAAAATAAGCTAAAACCCCATGGTACAAAATAGCTTAAAAAGATTATAAATATTAGAATTTTTATACACGAAAATCACTTTCATATTGAACCAATTACTTTTGCTCACTTGTTGTCAGTTCAAAATGGCAACGCTGACCCGAATGTAGCACTGCTCTAAAAACTTCGAGATTTTTAAACCACCAAATGAAATATCTTAAAAAATAACAGTTTCAAGAGGTGAATAGATCTAAGATAGGTCTAGGGGGGGGGAGATGGTTATTATTGCAATATCCTTGGTAGTAGAAGTGAAAAGGGGTGGTATCTCTTGGGCTGAATCAGTTCATGAACGATGTTTCAACTAAGAAACCACCCTCCACCTTCACCCACTGAGTACGTGCGTACCTTATCTCGCAGAATTAAAGCTATTGGAATTGTAGACATCTACAATTAGTCGAACCAGTTGACCGACTCATTTATCCAGAGGGAATGGGTTGCAAATCTAAGTTTTATAAACAGTATCAAATAACCCCTTTTGAATTACGGCAGCCTAATGACTTTAAGATAAGCGATCCGGATTTTAATAACAGACATGAAGACACTGATTCTACAAGGCTTTCAGCAGGGATTAACCAATTTCAGTGAACTGGAGGCAACCCCTAAAGGAAGGATGTAGATGGGCTTAGACTGGGAGGGCCACAAAGTTGCGCAGAGTAAGTACAGCTTCTTAGCTTTATGCACCTTCTTTTCCCAAGGCGTACACAGTACAACTTGAAAACTGCACATTGAACCATTATGCTTTTAGAATTTTGCAGGAATTCAATTTATCTTAAAAGAAAAAAAAAAAAAAAAATGAGGAAGGAGGACAAACCATTAGACTAACTATTTTGTTTATATAAAAAAAAAACACAATAAGTAATCAACAAGAGCATCCACTTTCTGTTGTTTTCGGCTCGATTGGAGTGTCTTTCAGAATAACTTCAGTCACTAAGTTAAATGAGTCAAGGAAAGATAGTGAGGACAAGAAAAAAAAAGAAAAAAAGAAGAAAAGTTGAGCTACAAAAAGCAGGCGAAGGATAGCAAAATTATAAATGTTAGTGCATGTACTACATTGTTGATTCATTAAGAATAAATCATAGCTTTACTTAAAATAGACCTTACTATGTGTACACTTGACTTGAATTTTGGGTATTTCTAAAAAAAAATTCTTTTACTCCATTTTTAAGATTTTATTTTAATTATAACCAACAGCTACCGCTAAAAACCAAAGCTCTAAAACCGAATACTAAAAGCTCTGAAAGCAAATTAGATTTAGAAAATACAAGCAAGAATCCATCCACAAAGAAATAAAGATAGAAAAAAAAGGCCAATTTCTATTGAAACTGAGAGTTATATTTTAACCATATATATACTAGGGACTGATAGTAAGAGAAACATAATATAAGAGACATATGACATTTACGTAGAACTTGGTCGCTGGAATAGTCTGATACAAGGCTTGTTTCTTGGCTAGTCAATCTACTGAGTACTTATGACAAAAAAACGAAAAAGATTTAAAAGAAAATATGAAGCCTCTAATCGTACTGGACAGGAAATTTTGTTTCTTCAGAAAACCAAAGTTCATTTGGCTCCAATCAATGGTCGAAGAACTATGATGAGAATAGTTTGGAAGTCGTTTTTATCGAATACCATAAATTGTATTCGATATCATAGATTCGATATCGATATCACAGAAGTCGAGAATATTATCGATGTCCTGTCGGCGAAAAAAAAAAATCTTCATTTTCCATTTTTCCAACAAAAAAAGATTCATTCAATTCAAAACAGAAACAAAGGAGCTTCAATAGGCAAATAAACTGTTCCAGATATTACAATTAAACGTTGAAAACTGTGAGGGCAACGCCCTTTCCTTCCTCATCGGAAGGAAAAATTGATAATAACGACAGGACATAAATACCATTACAAAAAGAAAAGAAAAATTAAACTGACAGTGTATAATTGCACACCCCCCCCCCCCACAAAAAAAAAACGAAGAAAGACAGACAAAGAACTTCAATGTGACATCAAGCTCAATTAAAACTGCACCAAGAATATTTAATTGCGAAGAGTGCAGGGGCACAGCTAAGGGGAAGGTTGAGGGGGCTACTCCCCAAAGTTCCAAGCGTCTTAATTTGGCTTAAAAATCCGCATTTGGCGGTAGACTGGACGATTTAGTTGGCATATTCTATATACCCCCCCCCCCCCCAACTTAAAACCCTAGCTTTGCCCCTGGAAGAGTGAACAACTAAATACATTGCAAAGGGTAATAGAAACCCATCTGCTTGTTTCAGTTACATTTTAGTATTTGAATGTATTTCAAGAGATAAAGAAAGAAAGAGAGATATGGGGGGGGGGGAGATAGCAAGGGATTAAGAAATATAGAGAAAAATGATTATGCAATAGCAGCCTTCAACAGTCGGAAATATTTTAGTTTTTTGATGGGGAAATTTATAAATCCTATCAAGAACATAAACAGAACCATAGGAATTAGTCCCAACAGCTAGATTGACATGAGAGCGAGATTCCCCTCGTTAAATCGAGAAAAAAAGAAGAAAAATGGGAAAAGAGACAAAGAAAGAAAGAGAGAGAGAGAGATGGAGAGGAGGGAGATAGCAAGAGATTAAGAGAGATTAGAGAAAAATTATCACGTAATAGCATCGGATATATTTTAGTTTTTCGAAGGAGAAACTTAAAAATAGCAATACAATAATTATCTTGAAATTCTGAACTGCCAATACGTTTCAAATGAACCATTTTTAGAGGCAATTCACATTGTAAGTTTCATGTTTTCATAAATTGAAAATAAAAGCCTAATTAAATTCTTTTTTCTACACTTTTAAATAGGCCTATAATTTACCAACTTCAGAGTACTGAAGTCCATATATCTCTACACTTTTGCTCAGGGACATCCATTATTTAAGAAAAATGCGTATTAAAATTGTGTGAATTCCTGGAGGAATCTTGTGAACAAAAAATAATACAATCGAGAATCCCGATCGAGTGTTGTCTCCACTGTTGGGACCTTTGGCCCCTTTTGTTTCAGAAAAATGCCCTTTTCATAAATCTAACTTCATTTATCTTTAATATCTAAACCATAAAAAAGCTTTTATTTTGAGACGTCTGAAGGAATCCACTAATTAGCGAGTGTCTGAAAAAGCCAGGTGAGCGATGACTCATACAGCTTAAATTTACAGCTTGAAAAGCTACAAAGGATGCTCGGAGTCTAATTTGATTCAGCCATTCATCCCCTTTGGCCAGAGGTGCGCGCGCAAAGGCGCGTCTTAAAATGTATTAGTTAATTGTAAGAGCTTTTATCTTTAGTTCCGATTTTGAGTCTGATATATGTGTGTGACCTTTTTGAAAGATTACAAGAAAGCTACTTTCTACAGCTGTGTAGACTATTTTTCTAGGAACCCAGACAGGGTAGAACAGAGTTACAAGATACTGTCATTAATATATCGACAGGGGGGTCCGTTACCTTCCAAGGAGATAGTTAGAGATTTTTAGTGGTGACCCGAGTTGGGTGCTTCCTTGGCCTTAGAATTTGGCCATTTGACCGTTCGATCACGTTATCATACCCTGGGGCAGGGTATATTGTAAATTGGGTATTAACAAACCCTATATTTACAGAACCGTTGTGGTAGCGCGGGCATCCCATTATAATATTTGGCGCCACCAGGGGTTTTCACCTCCAGTAAGTTGTGTGACACCATTTTTGCACCAATAAGTGGTGATACCTGTACCTTACCACACGAAAACTGGTGCAAGTCGTGGTTTACCAGTATAATATTGGTGGCAGCGAAAAAGGAGCTATCAGTGGCACTGATGGTAAAAGGATTCCGAGTTTTCGAAGAGACAATTTAATTTAGCCTACAAAGTAGCCTATTGCGGCTACAGATAAAAAAAATCGCGAATTGAAAAAAATTAATTATCTGGGCTGTGCCTAGTTAGACGACAATAAGAAATAAAATATAGGAATAAATATATCACGCGACTAATTAACTTGTAAGATAAGGGAGGCTGCGCCCCCCCCACCACTTAAAGTCGGCAAATTAAAACGCAAAAAAATTTTCACGAACAGATAAGAAGAGACACTGGTAAAAGAATTTTCATTTAGACGGAAGAAGTATTTTGACGTTAAGTCAAACGAACTTAACGGCGGAAAAAACGGAAGATTCATACAAGGTCAGAAAAGGGACAAGAATTGAAAGAATTGGATGGGAATTCAAAAAAAACTACCGCGGTAAACCAAAAATCGTATTCAAACCCACAATTGTATACGAATCCCGCTGGAAATACCATAAGAAAAACACCATCAGATAGAACCATATTTCACTCAGGGGGTGAAATAGACGTTTCTGACACGTGTGAAGGGGAAATCTTCAAAACAAAATCAGTAATAGGGCGATCTCCGGTACAAACCGTGGAGGAACAAAAGAGTTTAAGGCAGATTCCGAAAGAATTATTCCCAGATAGAGAAACCCAGACAAAAGAAACAAATATAGGAGTAGAAAGAATACAATCCGGAAGGAGGACACCCGATAATATGAGAGAGGATGAAATAGAAACAGTGGCGATAATACGCGAAGAAAAATCATTATATGAGAATACGGGTAAAACAAAACCAACTCACCCTTCAGATGATGTGCAAAATGTAGGGGAGTTGCGGGTAAGAAATAAAATATAGTTATAGAACGAACAGACTCAGAAAACGAACTAAGAGGATATAAAGACAGAGGGAATCATAGTAGGCCGAGTAGCAGGAGTAATAGAAGCTCAATTTCCAGCAGGGGCTCGCGAAAAAGTAGTCATGTAGATGTGACACAACACATATTAAAGTTGATGGAAGAAAATAGAAAAGAAAGAGAGAGAGAGATAGAATAGCTAGAGAACGAAAAGAGATGGAAGATAGAGAAGAAAGAGAGAATATCAGAATAGCTAGATAAAACAAGGAAAAGGCTGATAGAATAGCCAGAGAACGAAAGGAAGAGGCAGATAGAGGATAGAAGAGAACTAATGCAAATATTTGCAGGGAAATATTCCCAGGAGCCTCAAGGATCGTCCACAGTAAATTTAATGCATGCAGCAAACTTTCAACCAATGAAAGAGACGGAAGATGTACATTTGTACCTCTACAACTTTGAAAAAACCGCGGAATTAAATGGATGGCCGATAGAAAATTGGGTGACAAAAATACAGCCCCTCCTTAACTACAAAGCACAAACTGCATATAAGGCATTACCAATGCACTAATCGAAAGATTTTGAAAGGGTAAAACAAGCCATTTTCGAAAAGTTTCAACTCTCCCCCAAGCAATTTCAAAGAAGGTTTAAAAGCGAAAGAAAACGAAAACAACGAAACTTATAAAGAATACGGATACAAATTGAAAGATATGTGTCTAAAATAGCTAGAGTTAGAAAATTATAAAATGTTAGAAGACCCGGAAGAAATAAAAGAAAAGATAACGGAAATAGTAGATAAAACAGCGATGGAACAATTCTTAGAAAATACCTATCCAAATATGAGAATTTACTTAAAAACGAAAACCCACAAACAATTGAAGAAATGTCCGAATTAGCAGACAGGCACACTGAAATTAGGAGAGAGGCATTCCCACCAAGAACAAGGCTAGGAGGTAGTGGTAGGAAAGAATACCCTTATTCAGAAAATAAAAATAATGCTAGCCAGATATGGCAAAGACAAACAGAATTAACGTGCTACCATTGTAACTCCGTCGGCCACTATAGCACCAATTGCCCAAATAAAGACGTTAGAAAATACGGCCAAAAACAGGAACAGTATGATATTACCTGTTTAAACTGTAATAAACGTGGACACTATGCCTCAGGTTGCCGCAGCGCGAACAAAATTCACGACAATAACTACAGAACAAGGGACGATGGGCCCAAGGGAAAACAGGACAATCCCAGTAACGATCGATATCACAACGATCAATCCCGAGAGAATGGGAAAAAGTTTCAGACGTATAAGGGAACCGCATGGGTTAGAAGCCCAGAAAATATGAAAACTTGCGCATTTGCGGAATCACGTAAAGTATGTGGTGAACTAAATGGTAAATCGGTAGAAATAGCTATCGATTCATGCAGCAACCAAACCTATGTACGGAAAGATCTAATAACAAAAATTGACGTAAACTATGAAAATAAAGTGGCAGCGCTATGCTACTATGGAGCAAAACATAAATGTCCGACGGCTCAGGTCATAATGGAAATCGTCAATAAAGAAGGAAATACGGTTAAAAAGGAATTAAAAGTAAGGGTTGTACCTGCTCTTGCAGCAGATGTTTTACTAGGGGTAGACTTCGGCAATATCGAAAACTTTCTTGCACTAAAAGCAACCTCCATGATTAAAAAAGTAAATGCGGCGACACGAGACCAAGAAAAAAAGAAAAAGGCGGCTGAGTTCCCCACTTGTGAAAATAATGATCAAAATATACAAACCCATTTCAATTAAACGATGAGATGTTCAAAAAAAATGCAAAACTAAGAAAACCTAAAAGCCAAAAAAGGGCAGACAAAAAATAATATAACCATAAACAAGAGGAATTATTGATCATAGAAAGAGAAACAGAGAAAACCAAAGATGAACTAGCCGGAATACTCGGGGTAACCTCTGAAAAATTCGCAGAATTACAAACAAATGATAGAGATTGCAGAAAAATAAAACTAGAACTAACGAATAAAAAAAAAATCCGCAGTCTAAACAGTTTTCCAGTAATGGAAAGCTACTTTACAAAATAATAGAGACTGAGGAAAACCCTAGAAAATTACAACTTTTGGTACCGCATGAATTGAGAAAAGCGGTAATAAAATTGGCTCACTCAAGCCCAACGGGGGGACACAAGGGAACCCAAAGAACAAGAGATAGAGTCTTGCAGCGTTTTTGGTGGAAATGATTAAGAAAGGATATTATCAACGTTTATAAAAGATGCAAAGATTGCGAATTAGTCGCATACAAAAAACCAAGTGAAAAAATTCCAATGAAAAAATGCCCATTTTCGGCAAACCGTTTGAGAGAATTTCAATGGACATTGTAGGTCCACTCCCGAAACCTAGCGCGGGAAACAAATTCATTCTAATTATTAATGATCTGGCTACGAGATACCCAGAAGCTATCCCAATGTGAACAGTAAAATCACCAAAAATCGCAGAAGAATTAGCGAAATATGTCTCACGTCACGGAATCCCAAAGGAAATTTTAACAGATAATGGAACCAATTTTATATCGACATAAATTCGAAAATTATACAAAATTCTTGGCATTAAACAAGTATTAACTACCCCATTCCATTCTCAGACAAATAGAGTGACAGAAAGATTTAATGGAACCCTAATTAGTTTGCTGAGACGTTTTGTAAGAGACGACGTGGATCAATGGGACAAAATGCTTCCTTATGTCCTTTTTGCATAAAGAGAAACTCCACACCCAGCTACAGGGTTCCCGCGATTTGAATTACTATATGGGACAAACCCGAGGGGGGTGTTAGACATTTTAAAGGAATCATGGGAAAATGATGAGAAAAATGAGGAAACAGTGATAACACACTTGCTATCACTGCGAGAAAAACTGCTTAAATACCATGAAATTGCTAAGTAAGCACAGGGGGAATACTCAGAAAAAACAAAAATATGGGACGATAATTCCGCCCGAATTCGCGGAAGGGGATGATGTCCTCATATTGCTACAGGACGGAAATAATAAATTGGAAGTAAGATGGAAAGGACTATTTAAGGTGAAAAAAAATGAATGATGTAAATTATATGATAGAATTAGATGGAGCAAGGAAAAAGGAAGAAGTTTACCATGTGAATTTACTGAGGAAATTTAACAAAGAGAATAAAAAGGGAAGCCACGAAGATCCGCAGAAGCGCTGCCTCATGATTTCGACCTCAAACAATGACGAGGAAAGTGCCCCTTTGGGTACAATAGACCCGGCGGAAACACATATAAATGCAATTGAAAGAGCTTCCTCAGAAACGCATCTGAGCCGAGCTCAGAAATACCAATTAAATAAGTTATTTACGGAATTCACAGACGTATTAACAGACCGAATCGGAAAAATAAAAAATGTGGTACATAAAATACCAGTAAAAGACGACAAACCAATAAAACAATACCCGTAGAGAATACCAGAAGCTAAAAGGAAGAAAATGAATAAAGAAATAGACCGACTGCTCGATTTAGGGGTTATAGAACCATCAAATTCAGAATATGCAGCGCCAGTCGTATTAGTTCCGAAGAAGGATGGCTCCATTCGATTTTGCGTAGATTACAGAAAACTGAATAATATTTCCGAATCAGACGCGTACCCAATACCAAGAATGGATGAAATTCTAGAGTCAGTAGGTTCCGCAAAATTTATATCAATTTTAGACTTGAGAAGGGGATATTGGCAAGTAAAGATGCACCCAGAAGACTACTTGAAAATATTATAGTGTTTTCAAACTCGTTCAATGAACATGTAGATCATATGGAACAAGTGTTGACCAGGCTGAGGAGAGCTGGATTAACTTTGAATGTAGAAAAATGTAGATTGGCGCAGTCAGAAACAGAATACCTCGGACACAAAATAGGGAACGGTATCATAACCCCATTGAGGGAAAAAACGGAAAAAATTAAAAACGCAGTAGCCCCAAATACAAAGACAAAAATTCGGTCATTTTTGGGATTGGCGGGATATTACCAAAGATTTATACCAAATTTTGCAACGATTGCTACACTTTTGACGGAGTTAACAAAAAAAGGTGTCGTAGACCCCGTTAAATGGTCGGAAATTGAACAAAATGCATTTGACACACTTAAAGATGCTCTTTGTAGTGAAAGAACATGAGAAATCCAGATTTTTCCTTAGCATTTGTACTACAAACTGACAGTTCAGATTACGGATTAGGGGCAGTTTTATCTAAAAAATTTTGAGGATGGGGAACATCCGATTATATTTATATCCAGAACATTGTCAAAAGCAGAATTAAATTACAGCCCGATTGAAAAAGAATGTCTTGCAATAATATACGCGGTCAAAAAATTCCACTATTATGTATATCAATTTCAAAAACTTTTTCCACAAAATAAGTTTTTCAAAGAAAAGTGAAGAACTCCATTAAACAAAAAATGAGCAAAAATAAAATCAAATAATCTACCAAGCGTGAAACTACCGCAAATCAGCATCGAAAAAATAAATGAAACCCAAAAACGAACAGAACTTACAATAATTAACCGAGTCAAACTCAAAACGAGCAGAAATTAACATAAGTTGGGCGCAAAACCCCTATGCCTTCCCAAGGCCAGAACAAAAATTTGAACTTTACTAAAAAAATGTAAATGTTTTTACTTTTATAACTTTGATAAATCAAATAATATTAACATTTTAATTACTAAATATCAGTATATGTATATTAAACTGACAATGTACATTCATTTGTATTTTTCAGTAAAGTGCAAATGATGTTCTGGCCTTGGGAAGGCATAAGGGTTTTGAGCCCAACTTATGTTAATTTCTGCTCGTTTTGAGTTCGACTCGTTATTTATTGTAATTTCATTTCGTTTTGAGTTTCATTTATTTATCGATGCTGATTTGTGGTAGCGTCACGCTTGGTAGACTATTTGATTTTGTTTTAGCTCATTTTTTGTTTAAGGGAGTTCTTTACTTTTCTTTGAAAAACTTGTTTTGTGGAAAAAGTTTTTTTTTAATTAATAACATAAAAAAAGAAACAAATAACCAGCATAACCAGGATTACTATAAAGAACAAAGGAATGCTGTTTGACAGCTCAACATATACTGATATTCATTCCTGAGAGTCTTAATACTTTTGGATTTATTAAAATTATAGAAAAGAAAACATTTAAAATGAATTTATTTTTATTATGTGTAATTTTATTTGTGTAATGTATTTTAAAATTATATTTTATTATTGTTTTGAGTTTGAGGGGGTGGGGAATGGGATGTGCCTAGCTAACATAAATAATAGGGGGGACAAAGAGGTCCAAGATCCATGGGGAATACAACAAGATGATTACAAAATAGAGTTGAACGACCTACAACGGTTGGGGAAAGGTTGGGAGATATTGAATGTTGGGTTGGATTAAAAAAATTTGGGAAGGAATCTGGGACTTGTTTTATCAACTCAAAAGAGATTTTGATCCTTTAAGGGGGGAGGAATCCCTTGGGGAAGATCCCCTACGGGAAGGCAGGAAAGATAGCCCTTTTCCTCAATGCACAACTGGCGGACAAGTTGTGATACCTTTACCGAGATTTTGCCTCCACTGATCTGGAGTCCTTGGGGGATACTCGCTCCAAGTCACTACATATTTCACCCAAACCTTTATCCAGTAGCCCTATTCATAGTTTTTACTCTTCATGGAAATCAACAATTATTTCCAGCAAACCTTATCCAGTATCCAAATTTCATCTTCAATTAGTATCAACGCCCATCCTTCATTCGATTATTTTAGGGGATGGGACCCCGAAAAAAGCGATTCATGGTTCGCTCAAAATTTTAATCCATTTCCCAGAACCCCTATCCTTTTCACTGGCCTTTGTATTTTCGGCCTTAGATTATTTCAAATTATGCCAAGGGGCAATTTACATTTTAATTGAGATGTGGGGTTGTTTCCACAGATGGAAATTAAGAGGCTAGTGCAGCCAATTTTTCATGATGGCTGGCATCATCGAATGTGCCAGCAACTGATTCTATGCTCCTCTCAAATGTAAATTTCGTGAGAGCGAAATTTTTTTTATTTTACTGTGCAAGATTAAGTTCCACAAATCTCATGAATTCTTCCTTCTTTGAACTCACAAGCTTGATGAATAGAGCTGGACAGACAATAGCTTTGACTGGTTGGACAGAAATACGGAATGGCAATGGAACAAAACCAAGGGGATGGTATAGTCGGGATGCCATAAGCCAACAGTTAGCTGCAGTGGAGATGTACAAAAGAAGGAAGAAGAGAAGATAGACAAGTTTGGTGATTTTGAAGTTGGTGTTATTTATTTTATGTTTTCTGCTCTGACCTATGGCGTGGTGGCGGTCATTTTTCTTAGGAGGTAGGTGTTGGGATCTTAGGGCCCTTTGTTTTCAAAAAATGCCCTTTTTATAAATTTAACTTCATTTATCTTTAATATCTAAACCATGGGAAAGCTTTTATTTTGAGACGTCTGAAGGAATCCACTAATTAGCAAATGTCTGAAAAAGACAGGTGAGCGATGACTCATACAACTTAAATTTACAGCTTAAAAAGCTTCAAAGGATGCTGGAAGTCTAATCTGATTCGGCCATTCGTCGCCTTTGGTCAGAGGTGCGCGCGCAAAGGCGCGTCTTAAAGTGTATTCGTTAATTGTAAGAGTTTTTATCTTTAGTTCCGTTTTTGAGTCTGATATATATATATACATATTATGTATGTGACCTTTTTGGAAGATTACAAGTAAGCTATTTTCCACAGCTGTGTAGACTATTTTTCCAGGAACCCAGACAGGGTAGAACAGAGTTACAAGATCCTGTCATTATTATATCGACAGGGGGGTCCGTTACCTTCCAAGGAGATAGTTAGAGATTTTTAGTGGTGACTCGAGTTGGGTGCACCCTCGGCCTTAGAATTTGGCCATTTGACCTTTCGATCACGTTATCATACCCTGGGGCAGGGTATATCGTAAATTGGGCATTAACAAACCCTATATTTACAGAACTATTGTGGTAGGGCGGGCATCCCATTATAATATTTGGTGCCATCAGGGGTTTTCCCCTCCAGTAAGTGGTGTAGCACCATTTTTGCACCAATAAGTGGTGATACCCGTACCTTACCACACGAATACTGGTGCCAGTCGTGGCTTACCAGTATAATATCCACTTCTACGTAGATATCTGCTAATTAGTATTCATGAATAATTTTATTTATGTCTTTTCCCTTCTAAAATCAGCATAACTTAAAAAGCGCGCTATTTCTAAAAGCTGAATCCTTTGAAATGCATTCATCTACACTTCGATAAGCAAATTCAAAATTTCAAGATATTTACTAATGTGCTATTTTTAAACTAAAATGATGAGAAGTAGAAACACAAGATGAAGCCAGAATTAGTAGAAAGAGAGAGAAGAGACAGAAAGCATTAGATTTCTCTAGCCCATTCAGAGAAACTAGCCCAATCAGTCTGGTCAGCATTATTACAATAAGACATTAGTTCCTAAATAAGCAGCTCAAAGCAAATTTGCTTAGTAAGAAAAAGAGTCAGTATACCCGTTTTTCTGAATCTAAATCACATAAGATTTTTAATTCAGGTTAAAATAATACTATAGCTACACAAGTTTAGGCGTTCAATTTTAACATAAAAAAGAAGAAAATTGGCAAAATTTCTAATCAGAATTAGCAACCTTACCGGGTTATAGCAAGCTCGTAAGAATTGCACAAAAGCAATAAATGCCATTCCAATTTGAAGCTACCAATCCGATGAGCTCTTTACAAGCTTCTGTTATATCATTTCAGGATACTAATCAAATATGGAAAAATTGCAAGGATAATCACCGGAAAATTTTGTGAATCCGAGGATCTAGGCCAAAAAGGACCGTTCTCCCATGGGTTGCAAACAAGACTTCAACAAAATTTTGAGGAAATTAAGCACCAGACACCCCACCTCCCCTACTAAAAAGCAAATAATTATATTCAATCGACATTAATCTACTTAAATGACTTCCTTAAAAAAATTAGATAGAAAGCTCTTCTATCCCCTGTGGAAGCACCTATCTATGATTTTTTTTTTTGCCTTTCCCATCCGACACACAGAGCCGTACTTAAGGTTTTTGGTGCCTGGCGCAAAATTAATAAAAGCGCCCATACCTCCTGACTAAAACATAAGAAAACAATCCGAATAAAAGTGAAAAATTCGATCAAAGTAGGCAATTCTCGAGCCACGGCACCCCCCAAGCCATGGCTCCCGGGGCAACTGCCCCGGTTGCCCCCCCCCCTCCACCAGGAACGGCTCTGTTGACACACGGTGGCTTTAAGCTGGAATGGGGTTAATGCTATTGGTTAGGTTGTACCAGGGAATATAGCTAAAAAGGATACTGTCTTCGGGAGGTTTCTTCTCGGCTTCCATACCAGGAAGGGCGGCTGCTACTCGGCGGAAAAGCTGAAAAGAAAGAACTAAATTAAACAAAAAACAAAACAGTTAAAACGGAAGAGCCCAGTTCAGAATATTAAAAAAAACATTTATAAGGATAAAATATTACAATGATAAAATTCTCTGATTAATTTATATTATCCGCAAAATGTACACACTACTTAGATGAGCCTACACCAACGTTGCTAAGAATCCCATTCACTGGAAAGAGAACACCCACACAAAGAATTATCGTGTTGAAGCAAGCTCTTTCGTATATCTGTTTCTACAAGATACATTTACAGTATACACGGTAACACGGTACATGTTACAGGTAACATGGTAGATTTGTTACAGGTAACATGGATGCTCTGTTAGGCAGTACAGAGCCCAGGGTTTGATTTCCACTGCCACAAAGTTAGGTGGCAGGCCAGAGACCTGTCCCTGTAAAAAAAAGACCAGGAAACTGAAACGTCGGGTCGACATCTTACGCGCAGTCAATGCCTCTGGAGGATCTTTTATCCTTTTTTATCCTTAATATATATAATTTCCCTCTGTATTTATTCACTTTTTAAGGCTTTTCGCCGTATCCTTTCATTGTTGTGTCAACTACCATTATCTGATGGTAAAACCAATGATATCAAATACCTGGTATTTAGATCAAAACCCATTGAATAACAAAGTAACTAAATGTGATAACTTGATTTCTACATCTTTCTGAAATAATCTAGTGATACTGGTGATGCAATGCAACCTTGTTTCTGATTGGTCGACTGCTTTTGGTTGACCAATCATTGATCATTTTAATTTATTAAGTTCAGTAGCTCATGCCAAAGAATTGCAATGTGAAATCACTGGAAAACTATGAAAAATGTTAAATATGCCTTTTTCAGCGTTATGACATTTGATTTTTTGATCAATTTCTTCGAATAAATAATGAATTCGTCAATATTAATAAACCACTTCTGCTACCATTATTACCATCAACTCACTGCAGCACCAAGCCGCCTGGGGCCAACATGTGTATGCATGCTCCTGCTTAATCCCAATTTACTTAAAGTTTCACTCTTTACACCCACCCTAGAACTTCCAATTCCCATTAAAACCTTTCTTATGACCTCTTCCCACCCCATTCAGAGACGATATTAAGTAATAGTAGTAGCAGTAGTAGTTAGTTAGATTAATTTAATAATTAATTACTCATATAAAAAGTTAAATTCTCGTGATTCTGGATTACACCTCAAAAATCTTCTTCTTCTATTTAACAGCAGGCGGGCTTTTCAGTAGTACTATTTAGCCCATTTCCTTTTGCTTCGCTCTGTGGGCTACATGGCTACTGGCTTGATTGCCTCATATTTAATGGATATTTTCAGATATCTTTCAGTAGATCTTTTGACTCTAGGAGTTCAATTATGAGATGGTAGATGTCGATTTCTATGCTCTGTGTGCAGGTATAGTTGGCTAGGCTCTTGGCTGACAGTGAGATTTTGTGGTGTTTTGAAGCATTTTAACACTTTACAAAGCAAGGTATGTTGTGCAGACGTCAGCATATTACATTCAAATAGGCAATGGTCAATTGTTTCATTATTCATATTAAAATGCCTGCAAAAAGGGGACAGGGGAATTGAACCACTTGAATTAGAAAACTTATACGAGAATGCAAGAAAATTTAGTCCATTTGTTCCAGAACGAATTCTATGGTAAATTTTAGAAAAATACCTATTGGGAAAGAGGGAAACGATAGGATTATTCTTATTAAAATTAATATCTGATAGCCTCCGTCGGTAAATATCTCTAATCGGGATTGGTCTCCCACTTGGCTGGTCAATATTTATAGCATTTTTTGCTATTTCATCAACCTGATGATTACCACTTATGCCAGAGTGGCTAGGAATATACTGAAAATAAGTTCTTATGCCACTTGAAGCAAGTTTATCTATAATACTGAGACAATGATAAGTGTCAATGTCCAACTTATACTGAGGAGCTGAGGCCAGCAACTCAAGGCTTGATAAAGAGTCGGAGTATACTATAATATTATTTGAATTTGCAATCAAACGTTGGTTTTCCTTAAGGTGTTCTAATGCCATGATTATGGCATTTAACTCAGCAGACATTATAGATAAATTATTATATAATCTCTCGCCCATTGCAATTTTCAGGTGAGGAAGGAATACACCACTTGCTACCTTCTCATTCATTTTTGACCCATCAACAAATATTTGGAAGTGGTTTTTATAAGTAATTGTATTAAGTTCAGCAAATTTTTTCTGGACAAAAGCAATGGAGGTTAGATCTTTATTCACTTTGAGAAATCAGTATTTATTATGGGAATTGACCAATTCCATGGAGGGGATTGGGGTAAAGTAGGTGCAATAGACTTTGCTGGTACAGGGAACTTCTTCTGAATATTGGCATACTCATCTGCATTGCCTCTATACATGGCTGGATTTCTTAACCAATTATGTAGGGTGTGTGAGCTATTTGATTCAATTTTTTTGTAAGATGTTTTGTCAAGAGAAAGCTACGTCTCTCCCTTATTGTTGTTAATCTACTCTCCATAAGCAGAAACTTGGTGCTTGTGGGTTTCCTAAGACCAAATATCAGACGTATTACATCATTTTGTGTTGTTTCAATTTTTTGCATCTGGGTCTTTGCACATGCACCATAGACGATGAGCCCATAGTCAATATGGGGTCTTATATGTGATTTGTAAAACTGGAGTAAGGTTTTCTCCTTACAGCCCCAGGGTGTGGAAAGAAGTCTTTTTAGTGTATTTGTTTTTCTATAACATTTTTTATTGTGTTTGTGATGTGGAGGTGGAAATTAAGTTTTTGGTCAAGCATGAGACCTAGGTAATTAATATGATTATCTTCTGGAATAGTTGTTCCATTTAGAGTTAGTTTTGCATTAAGGTGGTTCCGCTTTCGGTGAAATTGGATTATTTTGACTTGGTAGGTGCAATGGGTAAATCTGAATGTTGAGAGAATTTTTCAAATTGGAAAAGTGACTTCTGCAGATTTGACTGTGCTATCTCAAAGGTTCTGCCAGATGACCATAGCACCAGATCGTCAGCATATTGTAGATTCGTGTGGGGGAGGTTCATGTCCCAGAGATATAAGGGAAAAACGAGGCAACTGAGGACTGCTCCCTGAGGTAGGCCTTTGGTTATTGTCTTTTGGGGTGAAGAGGCTGAACCAACACAAACAATGAAACTTCGCACTTCTATGAAAGATTTTATAAAAGATACTAGCTTGGGGGATAGTCCAAGGTTTGCAAGTTTGTTTTAAGGGTTTGGTGGTTCACATTGTGATATGCTCCTTCAAAATCTAGGAAAGCTGCAACTAGGACATTATTTTTTGAGAATGATTCATTTATTGTATTTGTTAGCAAAATGAAAGCACCTGTTGAGGAGTGGTGCTTCCTGAATCCAGTTTGAGTGTGAGGGATCATATTATTTTTTTCAACAAACCAGAGGAGTCTGTAATAGATCATTTTCTCCATTATTTTCCCCATCACAGGAGTAATAATTATGGGCCTATAGGATTGAGGGTTATCTTTGGGTTTATTTTTCTTTAGGATTGGTAGGAGGGACGAACATTTCCATATATTGGGGAACATAGAAGATGCCCAAGCATGATTATAACAGTTTAGCAGTTCCTGTTTGTATGAAGGGGTGAGATTCTTTATCCATGTAGGGTGTATATTGTCATATCTGCCGCTAGTTTTGGTCCTAATTTGATGTATTGCATCATTCATTTCCTGGATTGAAAATGGACTAGTTATATACTCGGATCCTGGGCGTGGTTGGTAACTTGGGTTCATAGGAAGTGGGGATATTTTGCTTCGATTATTTGATGTTAGCTTATTAACAAATAGAGTTGCAAATAGCTTAGCTTTTTCATTATCATTGTCATAATGGGTATTATTATGTATAAGCTCATACAGGAGTGGGTTGGGGGAAGTCTTTTTCCCACAGATGTGGCTTATGACTTTATGTATAATAGGCTCATGTGTCTCTCTGGAGAGATTATTTGAAAAATTATTCCAGTATTTATATTCAGCATCTATTATAGTCCGTTTAAGATTAGATTCTGCTTGTAATTTTTTTAAATATGTAGTAGGTGATGGTTTTTTTTTTATGAATGCTCTCCTAACTGCCCTTTTTATTCTCCATTTATTTTGGCACTCATTTGTCCACCATGCTTTGGGAATGTGTTTAGAGAAGGTTTTTTGGGTGTTGTCCTGGGGATAGTATGATTAGCTGTATTTATTAGTAAAGATGCCAAGACTTCAGCATGTGTGTCAACTGTTGTGTTTAAATGCATGAATTTTGGGTGAAACTTGTAATTTCATCATTTAGCTTATTTTGGAACATAGACCAATTTGCTTTAGTGTTGATATATTTTGAGGTGTGTGATCGGGTTTCAGCAGGTTCGTTTAGGGAGCAAACTATAGCAAAGTGGTCAGTACATAGACTATCAATTTTATTTATACAAATTTTATTCAAAATATTTAAAGACACAATTTGTAGGTCAATTGTAGAGAATCTGCCACTTTTGGGATTGAAATATGTATTCAGGTTTGGAGGGGTAGCAACAGCTAATTCAATATTATTTGAAGTCATATTCTCAATCAATTTACCAGTTTTATTTGCTGGTTTATTACCCCACAAAAGGCTGTGGGCATTGAAATCTCCGCAAATAATGATATTTTTTAACATATTAGAATTATTTATATAATTAAAGAAATCCATGGCATCCGTAGTTTGGTCATTAGGGTTATAAAAGCTTATTATGTAGGTTTTTGTATTATTCAGCCAGACACTGATACCAATTGCATACACATCATTTGCAAAATCTGGAAAGTTGATGCCACAGAATTTTATATTATTTTTAACTATTAAAGCTACTCCACCTCCTTTTCTCTCTGATGATCTATCCTTTCTCAGGATAGTATATCCCAGAGACTTAATGTGTTGATTTTGGGTTAAATGAGTTTCCTGGAGGCAAGCAATATTAATGGAATTATTATTCATAAAAGATATTAGTTCATTTAGCTTATTTTCTGTGAGTGATCTTACATTCCACTGGAGTATTGATGTGTTGTGCTGTTGATTTATTTTTCATATGACTGTGTATCAATGTTCAGCTTTGTTAAAAGTAAAGCAAGATCTTTTTTTGCTTGAATGAGCATATCATCAGGGATGTTGATTTTTGCCAATTCTGCAGTGATTTTTGTTTTCTGTAGTTGATGTATGTTCATGGCCTGAACTGCATTACAGTTTAGAAGGAATAAGCATATATTTGGAGATTGCATGTTTGGTTGTGCATCCTGTTTGTCAGTTAAGGGATTAATTCCTGGTAGTGTTTCTGGTTTGTTTCTTCTTGAAAGGGGGGGCCAGGCTGACCTCATCTCACCGGGCAAGGAGGCTTGTTGACTTGGTGATTCCTTCTGATAGGGATGTGAGCTAAGGGGCTTAGAGGATGGTGTTTTATATGGGGTACTTGATGCATTGGGGGCGTTTGACTTGGGGGTTTTGGTTGGTTTCATTACAGGCTTTATGTGGTATTGTTGGGCAGCATGTGCTTCCATTGCTGCAAAAGGGTATGGAATGGCCTTCTCTGTTGCTATTTGGAGTGTTAGTGCTCTTTTCTTATATGCAGGGCATAGTGCTTTATTGGTAGATTCATGTGGGCCTTTGCAATTGATACATGTAGGCTGAGTGTTGTTGCAAATTGTCAACTCTTTAGGATGGAATGCTTTACAATTACTACAATCTAGGAGAATTTCATTGCATTTGTTTGTTGTGTGTCCCAGTTTGAGACACTTCTGACACTGGATAGGCTTTGGTTTGTATTCCTTGTGCGGTTTGATTTGTCCAAATAGGAATAACTTTTCTGGGATATTAATTTTTTTCTTCAGTGTAAATAAGAAGGATCTACTTGTTTTTAGGCCATTAGAGTTAGATTTACCAAGTTGGGTAACATCCTCAACAGGGATTGTGTTGCCAGCCCTATCTGAGAGCCCTTCTTTTAACTCCTGAATGGGTATTTCTGGGGGAACATTATAAACTACTATTTTTGTTGGGGATTCTTTTGGGTTCCATTTAGATGCACTAACTGTGGTATTCAGAAGGGATTTTAGATTAATTATTGTGTCTGCTGATTTTTGATCTTGGACAGCTATTAGCAGAGATCCATCACGGTGAATATTAATAGAGAACATTGATTTTATCAGTTTGAAAATTGCAACTCTTATTGCAGTAATCTTTTTTATTTCAAAGGGGATAATAGGAGAAATTTTAAGGTAAATTCCTCAGTTTTGGGAGGGAGGATCTTGGGCAGGGAGAGGGGAAATACTTTTGATTGGGGAGATTTTTTTCCTTTTTTTTAGAGTTTCTAGAAAGGACCTCTTGAAACCCATTATCATCATTTATAGTGACATTAGCCCCTACACTGGTCATTGTCCTATTCTCAGTATTGGAGCTATCATGTGAACTTTGTGATAGTGAGCTTGACCAGCCAATATGGGTATCAGTTTCACTGGTATTTGGGGTGGGATCTGGGGGGACTTTTTTTTTGAGCACTTCTAATCATTGCCTATTGCCTATTGGAAAAAGCTTTAAACTAAAACAAAACTATAACAAGAAAGGGTAATACAATGATAACAAACCGTCTGCACTCTACTATGGGGAAAGTTTCAGGATCAAAAGAAACACCACAGTATGGCCCTGAGGAGGATTTGAGCACGATTCGTTCGGTACAACTACTGATTAATTGAGATAATAATTCGCAAGAAATTTAGTTTAAATTTCTTTAAATGTTGCTGCTGTCTTACTCTCAAAAAGGTTCAGTTAGATGAGAACATAAATCTTGTTCTTCAAAAAGCACAAAGCACAAAAGCTAAATCCCTCTCATATAAAGCAAAGGAATTTCCGAAATGAAAACGGATTAAAAAACGTAGATGTAATACTAATTAGCTCCATTGAACAAAAGTACCCTGCGTCAAAAGACAGACCAGATTACCCTCGAATCGGACATAAGGTATTCTGACGGTAAATCAGCTATTCTGGGAGCATTAGTAACAGTAAATTGGCTCCTGTCGATCAGAAGATATTTGTCGTCGAACATCAAGAGCATATTTCAGCATTTGTCATACCGGGGCAAAAATCTGGTACTCAATTCCAGTTAAAACCCGGGAGCGGATAAACCAGGTTACTGAAAAACTATCTGAAAGTTAAATCTGTAGGGAACAGTTCCAATTATTTTGTTTGATAAGCTCGTTAAGATAGCTTTTGTTTACGTTAGCGTTTAATTTGCAGAGCTTCCAGTACCATTCTACCGCCAGTCGCATCCCCCTCCCATTTCCAATCGCACCTGGTGTCCTCCTCCTCCCTTTACTCCACCCCTTTCACCAGCTATACAGTATTTTTCCCAGTTCCCCCCCCCTCCTCTCCTTTTAAATTAGCCGAACCGTACCCAGTGTCAGCTTTCAGCGTTCCGGTTAAAAATAGATTTTCAGTTTTTCAGTCAACACAAGAGTCGTCACCGGTAGTAAATGGCCCCCCTGCTGATGCTCCTAGTTCATGTCCGAATCTTAAATATGAAACTAAGCGTAATAAAACAAGATCTGTAGAGAAAGATGTAAATCAAGACCGTTATCAATTTCCGTCATTGCTTACTCTAAATGCTGAAAGTCTAAATCAAGATAAGATAGCCAAGCTGGAAGGTTACGCTGATGTGTTAAAACCATCAATAATTGCTGTTGGGAAGTGCACCGGCAAAGTAGTGATCATCTCAAAATTAAGAATTTTACTGAGTTTATTAAGCTACGACCCGATGACCACTCCCTTGGGAAAAAAGGTGGTGGTGTAATGTTGATGGTTCGGGATGAGCTTGCACCTCAAAAAATTAATGTACCACACTTGAATGAGTATGATGAGATTTTATGGGTCCTCGTTCGGCCAAAACGACTCCCAAGAAGTATTGCTAATATAGCTGTTTGCGTTTTTTACTCTTCACCGAGTCAACAAGCTTCTCAGAAAAAAGATTTATAAATAAGCTTTCTTTAAGCTTAGATTACGTGACAACAAAATACCCTAACGTTGGCATTTGTTTAACTTGTGATAAAAATGATCTAAAACTAGATTTTTTTTTCTTAAAAATAACAAACTAAAACAAGTAGTTTCGTTTCCCACGACAAAAGGAGGAACTTCACTTGATGTTATATGTTCAAACCTTTCTGAATATTACCAGAACCCATAAGAGCTCCCACCTCTTGGCAGAAGCTACCATTTTATGTTGCATTGGAACCCCCTTCCTTCGTATAAAATCAAATACGTTATTGAAACTTTTTCATATGGACATCTAAATGATAATGGTCTATTTAAGTTCGGTTCATGGATTTCAGAAGAGAACTGGGAAGAAGTGTACTCCTCGGATTCTCCAGATGAAAAAGCATCGATTCTTCAAAACAAAATCCGAAGTATGAAGAATGTTTTCCCGAGAAAACCGCCAAACGCTGCAACTCTGATAGGCCGTACATAACTTACGAAATAAAGTGTTTAATTCGACAAAAAATTGAACTACGAAAAAACAAAAGAGAAAAAGAAGCAAACAAACTACGTAATAAAATTCGAAAATGACAAGAGAGGCTGCCGCTTCATATTATAATTCAAAAGTTGAACACCTTCTCCAAAGCAAAACTTCAGCATGGTACAAGGAAATAAAAAAACTTTCTGGCAAAGGTGCTAATAGTCTAAATTTTGGTCTGGATCAAAGTGATAAAGACACAGCTGACCAGTTAAATAAACATTTAGCGAAAATTGTACAGTCACTCCCTTCTTTGTCTGAACAGATGGGAGATCTCCCGTCAACAACATTGATAGACGCGATGGCGGAAATCAGTGAAAAGGAAGTTTTTATTAAAATAAAGAAGCTGAAACGAACAAGTATAACCCCTATTGATGTTCCTGTGGAATTACTTAAAGCTTTCCCTGATAAGATTGCTCGCCCTTTGACTAATATTTTTAACTTGATTTCAACTACTCATGAATACCCGTCCATTTGGAAAACTGGGTACATTACTCCTATTCCGAAAAAAGGACTTGAGCTGGATTTTGATGGAGTAAGACCGATAACTTTAACACCCACTTTTAGCAAAATTTACGAAACTTTTTTAGCAAAATGGTTATAAATTCAAATTGAACCACTAATTGATCCAAAACAATTTGGCAATATGTCAAAGACGTCCACGACACATTACCTGATTCGTCTGCTCGATTTTATTTTCAAACATGTGGATGAACCAGGTAGATGGCTTAACCTTATAACAATCGATTTTAAAAAAGGTTTTGATTTAATACAGCACGATATGTTAATTCAAAAGCTACATGTGGAATTTTCTGTAAATCCTAATTTAGTTTCTGTTATTCGAAGTTTTTTATCTAACCGATTTCAAAGAGTAAAGTATAAAAATGTTTTCTCAGATCCTCAGCCGGTTTTTTGTGGAATTCCTCAAGGGACTATTTTAGGTCCAATTTTATTCCTAGTCATGATCAACAACATTGCCAGTGATATGGAAAGTAGATGGAAGTACGTCGATGACTTAAGCATAGTAGAAATATGTGATAAAGGTGACTCCAGCAGAGCTGCGGCAATCATCGAAAAAGTGAGACAGGAGTCGGCGTCTTCACTGATGACCGTGAATGAGAAAAAGAGCAACATTTTACCATTTTATTTTTTTAAGAATTTTAACCCTACTTTTGATCCCCCTGCCCCTGAACAACAAATTGTAAATAAAACTAAATTACTAGGAATAACCATTACTTCTGATCTAAAGTGGGAAGCTCTCACTACAGAGTTGGTGAAGAGAGGTAACGCTAGCTTACAAATGTTAAAATTAATGACATAATTTCGCGTTCCACCAACCCATCTTTTAAGAATTTACTGTACTTTTATTAGACCGCTTTTGGAGTATGCTGCCCCTATGTGGCATTTCGGCTTAACTCTGGAACAATCTAACCGCATCGAAAGAATCCAGAAACGTGCTCTTGTTATAATTTCCCGTGGACCTGAAATTCTGTATTCTGAACTATTAGTTAAATTTGAGTTGGTTTCGCTGGAGCGAAGGAGGCTGAAGCTGAGTATGGATTTCGGCAAAAAATGCCTTGATAATAATAAGCACCGTGATATCCTTCCCTCAGGTTTTATCCCTAAACGACCACCAAGGGTTGTCGCGGGACCAGTCCCGAAGCTGACAAAAATAAAAGTCAAACATTTGCGGTACGATAGAACGTTTGTTCCCAGTTTTGTGAAACAAAGTTACCCTCTAAAATGTAGCTAAATCTTTATTTATGTTTATTTGTGTATTTTTATGTATTAATGATGTATCTTTATGACACATTGACCTGTGATATGTATTTATGACGCAAACTGTAATTTGGCAGTTGCTATGAAAGTGGTTTTAGAATAAAATGATTTGAGTTTAAATTTGAACGCCACTAAGATTGTGCGCTATTTTTCAAGACTGTACATATATTTGTATTTAAATAAAAATGATCTAATTTAATTTCAGGAAGACGTAAGAATTGAGTAGTCACATTTAGTCAATGTGTCATCATTAGGTTTTGATCCAACCCCTGGATATTAGCTAAAATTATTAAGTATATCATTTCATTAGAATAAATACAAAAATGCTGGCACTTAAAATGTTTGTAGTTGCATACTTTTTGTGAAAAAAGGCCCCTACCTGGCTTGAAAAGTCACAATAAGTCCAAAAGTAAAATGAAATAAGGAAAAAAAGAGAAAAAACTCACCTGCTTGACATTATATCCTGCTTTAGCAGATGTCTCAATGAACATTACATTCAGTTCACGTGCTCTTCTTTCTCCTTCTTCAGTAGATACTTGCCTCTTATCTGACAAATCTGTCTTGTTTCCAACAAGCATAATAATGACGTCATTTCCTCTTTCAGTCCTTACATCATCAATCCAGCGAGATGTCTGGTGGAATGAATTAGCATCTGTAAAAATTAATGAACGACTTAGAGGTCAATTTCAGCAAGTCCACACAGCAAACAGCACATAAAACTTGGCAAGAAGATTCAATGTTGGTTCTGATTTCAATACAATGATCATTTGGTCTTTGCTCATGTGATAGAGCACAGAGAAAATCTTTAAGTTCAGTTAGAAAAAGACTTGGTCAAACTGACTTCTGAAAAACAGCTTCATTGAAGATTTATTGTTGGTCCCGATTTTAATACAATGAGAATATGGTCTTTCATCATGTGACTGAGCATAGAGAAAATTTTTAAGTTCAGCTAGAAATAGACTTAGTCAAACTGACATCCGAAAAACAGTTTCATTGAAGATGCATTATTGGTCCTGATTTTAATATAAGGCTCATCTACTGTTTGATCATGTGACTGAGCATAGAGAAAATTTTTAAGTTCAGGTAAAAATAGACAGAGTCAAACTGACTTCTGGAAAACAGTTTGATTGATTTTTCAGTGTTAATTCTGATTCTAATAAAATAATACCTGGTCTTTGATCATGTGACTGAGCATAGAGAAAATTTTTAAGTTAAGTCAGAAATAGAACAATGGGCAACTTTTTTTTAACAAGAATTCGGGCTATTCCGAAATCTTGACCAGATACCTTTGGAGGCAGAGCAGCTAAAATGGTATGGGAAGGGGATTGCTGGGCCTTCCGACCACTTTTAACATCCTCCTCAACATTCCCTGAAAGTTGAAACTTAATGATCTCAGCTACTCTTGTGATATTGCAGACACGCCTTTTTGATAAACAGGATGCACATAGCATCTTTATATTTAGTTTAACATGACCCTCAACATTCCCCAAAGTTTCACCTTATAGCTCTGTGCCTTTTCGAACATACCTAGAATATACATCCCCCCTTTCCTACTGATAAATCCTGCATTTAAAAAAGGGAAAACTGCATAATTTACAATCCCTGCTCTGGGGCCTGCAGCGGGGATTGCATCTCAGAGGCATAGGACTTTTGACTATTTTGAACAAAATAGTCCTTTCAAAATTTTGATCAGTGACTAGGGAAGAGAGCATTTAAAAAGGGCAAGGGAGACTGGTTGCCCTCCAATAGCTATTCAACATTCCCCTCAACATCCCCTCAATTTTTCAACTTTTAACCCTCAGCCGTTTCTTAGATAGTAAGGATACGTCCTTCTGACAGCCAGCACGTAAACAGTATCTTATTATGTTTGGCATTCCTCTCCAAAGCTTTGGGGTTATGTCATCCTTGTAGGCACACTTGTTTGAGTTTTGACTATTTTGAACAAGAAGTCTATTTCAAAATTTTGATCAAATATTTTTGGAGAAAGGGCAACTAAAAAGGAATGCGGGGGGGGGGGACTGGCAGTCCTCCAATCGCTTTCCAATATCCTCCTCAACATATCCTGAAAGTTTGAACTTACTACCCTCAGCTTTCTCAAAATAATGCGGATCCTCCTTTTTGATAAACTGGATTCACATAGTGCCTCTTGATTTAGTATACAACACCCCTCAACATTCTCCAAAGGTTCATCTTAATGCCCTCAGCCTTTTCAGATACACCCAAAATCAAATATTTCCCCCTCTCCTAATGATAAATCCTGCATGTAAACAATGCGGCAAATTGCCTAATTACAATCCTTGTCCCAGGGCTATGGGGGGGGGGGCATGGCATCTCTAGAAGCATAGCTATTAGACCTTTTGACTAGAGTCAAAACAAATGTCAATTCCAAAAATTCAATCTGTGTTGAGCAGAGGGGGTACCTAAAAGGCACGGAGGGAGTGGTTGCCATCCTATCTCTCTTCAACATCTCCTCAACATACCTTGGAAGTTTCAACTTACACCCTCAGTCGCTCTTTAGAAATTGCTGATATTCCTTTTTTCACAACCAGCAAGCATAGAGCGTGTTTTGATTGCCCTGGCATCCCTCTCAACACTTCCTCCATTTTTGGAGACCCATGATCAAACATCCTCTCTTTTCCAATAAAAATCCTTATATGTTAACAATGGGCAACTTGAATAACTTATAGCCCTTACCCTAGAGGTTGGGGCGGGGTTTTAACCCTGGAGGCATAGTTATTTGACCTTTGAACTATTTTGAATAAAATGGCTGCCTCATAATTCTGATCTGATACATTTTAAGTATAATGGCTACGAGGCTGTGGGAGGCTGGTTGGCCTCTGAAAACTTTTCACTATTAAAAAGGGCATTAAAACTTTCGATTTCCAATCAAACGAACTTCTTCCAAATTTTATAGGACCACATCTTTCACAGCAACTATATATTTTAACAATAAGCAACTTGCATAACTTACAGCCATTGTCCCAGGGACTGGAGGGTGGGGGGGAATCAACTCCCGAAACATAGTTATTTGACCTTTGGACTACTTTGAACAAAATGGCTGTCTCAAAATTTTGATCTGATATATTTGGAGAAAAACGGCGCGGGGGGGGGGCTTCGGAAGAGGGACTGTTTAACCTCTGGTCAATTTTGAATATTAAAAAGGGAACTATAATTTTCAAATATCAATTATTTGAGCCACCTCCAAAGTTTATACTACAACCCCTTCAATAAAAAACATTATATGTTAACAATGGGCAGCTTGCATAACTTAAAGCCCTTGCCCATCGGGCTTGGGGAGGGGGAATTTCGAGCTTGGAAGCATAGCTATTTGACCTTTGTACTATTTTGAACAAAACGGCAATCTTAAAATTCTTACCGGATGCGTTTGGGGAAAAGGGCGCGGAGGAAGAGGGGATGGTGCCATTCAATCACTTTCGAATCTTAAAAAGGGAAATTGAACTTTTGATTTCTAACTGAATGAGCTCCCTCCAAAGTTTATACGACCGCTCCTACCATAAAAACCTTATATGTTAACAATGGGCAACTTGTATAACTTACAGCCCTTGCCCTGGGGACTTAGGGGGGTTTTATCGACACCGGAGGCGTACTTAATTTATATTTAGACTATTTTGAACAAAATGGCTGTCTCAAAATTTCGATTTGATCTATTTGGGGAAACATGGCGTGGGGGAGGGATTTGTTTGCCCTCGGAGCACTTTTGACACTGAAAAAGAAACTGGAACTTTCGGTTTCAAATTGAATGAGCATCCTCTGAAGTTTACATGACCACCCCTTCCATGAAAACCTTATATGTTAACAATGGGCAACTAGCATAACATACATCCCTTGCCACAAAAGCTGGGGAGGGGGGTTGTCAGCTCCCAAGGCTTATTTATTTGGGCTTTGGATTTTGAATAAAATCGCTACCTCTAAGTTTTGATCAAAAGCATTTGGGAAAAAAGGGCATTGGGGGGAGGCTGGTTGCCCTCCGACCACTTTTGACTCTTATAAGGGGAACCAGAACTTTATAGGTGAACCAGAACCAGGACTCTTATAAGGGGAACCAGAACTCAGCCACAGAAGCTGAGGGGGTTGTCAACCCTGAGAAAATAGCTATTTGGCCTCTGCCTGCATAGCTTGCAATCCTTGCCCTTGGGCTGTTGGGGATTTTTCAACCCTGGTTATTTGACCTTTGAACTATATTAAAGAAAATGACTTATCGCAATATTTTGATCAGATACATTTGAGGAAAAGGGGGCACGGGGTAATCTATTTGTCCTCCAATCACTTTTGACCCTTGAAAAGAGCACCAGAATTTCCGATTTTCTATCCAGTGAGCCCCCCTCCAAAGTTTAGACGACCACTTCTTCCATATGAAATTCCCCAGAAAAAAGCCAAAAACATTTAAGCCTTATGGCTCTTTACATTAGGCAACGCTATTTACCTTATTTTGATATATTTTCGTTTCAAATGTAAATGGAAAAGCAGGGTAATCTAAGAATATATATATATATATATATATATATATATATATATATATATATATATATATATATATATATATATATATATATATATATATATATATATATATATATATATATATATATATATATATATATATATATATATATATATATACATATATATATATATATATATATATATATATATATATATATAATATATATATATATATATATATATATATATATATATATATATATATATATATATATATATATATATATATATATATATATATATATATAATTTTTGTAAAGAAGGTAGAAAGAAAAAAAACCGTAAAGCTCAGACCAAAACCATTATGGGTAGGCCTAATATATAATGCGACTTCTTTCTGAGGGTTGAGGGCCCAACCTACTAATGATTTTGCCCAAGCAAAGGCATGGGCACCCATAAGCTGAATTTTAGGGGGGGGGGCTTACCTGGTATAATCACCACTTTCAATGCTGTATAATAGAAATATCAAATCCCAAAAATATAAAAATATAAGGCAGCGTAATTCAGCAAGGGGGACGGGGGCCTACCCCCCCCTTATGGGCGCCCATGAGCGAAGGAAGGGCTATCATAAACCCCACGAAGTGGGATCTTTAGCCTAGCATATATTCATATATACATAGGCAGAAAAGAAGGTTATAGAATATAGAAGAAAAGCCATTTTTTTTAGGCAAAACCTATAAGACATTCTTGCAAATAATAAAATATTTATCCTCTTTTTCATTTTTTGCATCTTTCAGAGTAAGAATCCTCGTTTTCAGGAGAAAAACATATGTTAAAGAGTAGCAAGAAAGAGAAAGGACTTACACTACCAATGAAAATAAAATTTACTATTATATGCAGATATACAATCACAATGATAATAAAGCAACTTACTTGTAATGTCATAAACTACTACAGCAACCGTGGAATCTCTAATATAGGACGGAATTAAAGATCGAAACCTTTCTTGACCAGCAGTATCCCAAAGTTGAAGTCTCACAGTTCGGTCCTCCAAATACATTGTTTTCGAAAGGAAATCTATGCCAATTGTAGCCTGGTAGGTATTATCAAAACTGTCATACATGAAACGTGTAATTAATGACGTTTTACCAACTGAAAAATAAACGTTTTTTTCAGATGTAATACATCATTTAAAATAATACAATTTCTAATAGGCTTTAATGTATAGTCAAAACGTACAGACAAGATTCCAGGAAAACTTAGGAATGGTTAGATGGATCAGTTAATTTTTTAACTGTTTGCTAATTAAATTTTTAATTATTCAAGCTTTTCAATAGACTTGTAGGTTTCTTTGTATTAATAGTATGCAGTATAATCTGGTAAAAACGGACAAACATGTGTTGCGCTTTGTGGCACAGATATATTAAAGCATATTGAAGTATAGTGCATTTTTTTCAGCCAATCGTTTTAGGTTCAACAAAAAAAAAAAAGAAAAGAAAATATGAAACACAGATGAATTACATCAACATATTTCAAACAAATGAAATTCAGAAAAATATTGACAATTTGACAGGTAACATTACATGTTCAACTCCCCACTCTCTGAACAATGCCTGGTTTTGGCAACTTTATTCTTGAATTAAAACAGCAAAACCAAACACTTTTCATGATCTTTTGTATTTTTCAAGTAACTGCAAAGTACAGCTGCCATTTTGACAATACAAGCAATAATCAAGCCCTTAACAACAACTACACATAAAAACATGTCAAACACGAGGTTGCATCCCACATAGCGCTCTGAGATAAATACCAGGCGGAAGAAAGTGGCGAACCCCTCAATAGCTGCACTAAAAATATCTTCTTCCTGACTGTGTAAAGGTAGAACGATAAAGAATCCAATGGGCAGCTCATTAATGCCATACTAGTAGTTGTTACTGATATAGAAGAAGCTAGTTTGTTGCAGTACTTCCACTATGTCGGATTTTTCCGACATTGTCGGATTTTCGGCCCTCTTGTCGGACAAAAAAATATCGTGTCGGACTTCGGAATTTTGTCGGATTTTCAGTAAAAAACGGATATTTTTCGGATTTGTGTATTTTTCTAGATTACTGGAGTCTCCAACTCCAATAAAAAAGGATTTTCAAACTAGTAAAATTAGAAGGCCAATTCTGTTAGGGATTTTCAGAAAGTCATTAGCGTTAGTGGCGACAGTTTGACAAGGTACAATTTTGGAAAATTTGCACATGCTGTGCTTCAATCTGCTCTGATATTTCAGTTAATTTCAAGATCTGAAGAAAGTTAAGGTGAGACTTTTTTCCAATGCCAGTATAAGATTAGAAAGTCTATTGCCATCATAGTAGCCTACAGGAGAGCTAGGCCACCATGGTTTAGTGACACCATGTGCTTCACAGGTTCAGAATGTTTTAATGTCTCAAAATGGCCTACTGAAAAGAAGAATGCAAGTTGGGTGTGGGTCTAGGTATGTAGATCGGTAAAAGACTGGTGAGTAGGCACTCTTCTTGAAGTCAAGTTTAATTCTAACAGAGAAATTACCCATAATTTGTCCAGAACTGATCTGCGAAGCACACTTGAACCATCGTAGCTATCCTGAGCAGCACTATGGCCACTCAGGACAGAATAAATGGATCCTGCACCAAGCAGGATAGCCTACATGTACCCTTCATGGGCTGCATGTGTCTGGAACCGGGGTATGGAAGGAGAAAAAAAGAGTTTCTCTGAGCAGTAGGCTATAGCTAACCAGTCAGGAACTCTACTATTTTGCGATCATCACCCAGCCCAGGCAACTTCCTCTAATGAGAGAATCTGTCTCTTGTCAGTAATGCCCAAAGTGAAATTATTCCCAAGCACAGCTAACTTCCACTTAGGAGAAAAATTGGTAGGTCTTCTCCTGAGTGGAAATTAGCTCTCTCGGGACTCTATCTCGTTTTGGGCGTTCACTAAGTAGTAGCATATCCACTTATCAGGCAAAGTTGGCTCTATTGCGCGATAGTCTCAAAAGAGTAGATTTCCTGACTGGCTATAACTAGGGTATCCTACAAGGAA
Organism: Artemia sinica; assembly: GCA_027921565.1. Classification (NCBI taxonomy): domain Eukaryota; kingdom Metazoa; phylum Arthropoda; class Branchiopoda; order Anostraca; family Artemiidae; genus Artemia; species Artemia sinica. The sequence goes on along the minus strand of CM051271.1, from coordinate 16,664,170 downwards.
GGTTTAAAAGGTCAAGAGGGTTTCAATTTCCTTTAAGGCTACTCTGACTATCGTACAGTTGATTTACACAGGCTTTTTCAGGTTGGTGTAGCCTGTGTCATAGATTAGTTTTGTTTTAATATATCAAAAAGTGTCATAGGCTATATAATTCACATTCGTTTTTTCTTTTCTTTTTTTTTACTATTGAGATCAAGAAAGCTACAATTATTCAGTCAAACTGTATTGAAAACAGCAAACCTATCATTTACGAGATTAATTCAATATCATCTACACAATTATTCAATGTGCTTCACAGGTTCATCTTTTGCTAATATCTCTGTTAAAATGACATTCTGATTTAAGAAGAGCAGCTTTCAACAGTGAAGAGACAGTGAATTTCTTTCTTTTTGAAGTAAAGCATACTTTATAGATCCTTTGCTGTAATACACTTATTACATTTTACTTATCAAGTCTGCTTGCAGGAAGTACCATCATGTCGGACAGCTCGTCATCTTCTGAAACTGACATTGAATATCTTAGTGGGGAATAAAGGCGGAAAAGAAAGGGAGATGAAAAAAGATCCTTCCCAAGAAATAAGGCTCAGAGGAAAAAAGCCAAATTCAGACACAGCTGGCTGAATGTCCCTGAATTTAAAGGGTGGCTTGCAAAGGACAAGTCTTCTGATGAAAAGGCTTTCTGTTCGCACTGCAGTCAGTCCTTGTGTTGTGGTAAATCCGAACTCCGAAAACATGCAAAGATTGCGAAGCACAGTGAAAGTGTAAGGAAATTAGAGGCTTCAAGAAAACTCACTACAAGGATTGATCATGTCCTTACCACAGACAACATCGAAGAAGAAAGCCTAAAGGCCAAGTTGGCTGCTTTCATTGTCGAAAACAATCTCCCTTTATCATTTATAGAAACTCTTGTACCTTTTCTGAAAAGTTTGCCACACAAGGCTGTTGTTGATAAAATTAGGCTGGGCAAGCAAAATGTGACAAATGTGATCAGACAGGCATTAGGACCGCACTACAATGAAGTTCTGTGTGATCAGTTGAGATTGACGCCTTTTTCTATCATTTTTGATGAAACAACTGATGTGGCAGCAAAAAAACAACTTGCAATTGCAGTTTTGTTCTGCAATAAGGATTTCGAAGTAGAAGTCGACCTTCTAGATATGGTTGAGTTTTCCGACGGGAAGGCGGAAACTATTTTCAATCTGCTATGCAAAGTTCTTGAAGATGAGAAAATACCTACGGAGAACTGGGTTGGGTTCTGTGCAGACACTTGCAATACTATGTATGGGTGTGAGAACTCCGTTGTCAACGGAATCAAATAAAAATTCCCATCTGTGATGTGTGTCAAGTGCAGCAGCCATTCCATTCATTTGGTGGCTTCTTATGCTTGCAAACAATTGCCAAAGCAACTGGAAGGTCTATGTCGGACTGTATACAATCACTTCAACATGAGTGCCAAAAGGCGCTCTGAGTTTGAACTACATCAGCTATTTACTGACACCCCAGTCCTGAATGTGCTTGCCCCAGGTCAGACAGGTTGGCTATCACTTCGGATGTGCGTTCAGCGACTATTGCAGAATTGGGATGCACTTTGTAGCTACTTTCAGTTAGTAGTAGCTGAAGATCCCACTCACGCAAACGACAGGGCATGGCAAGCCCTAAAGAATCCACTGCTTCGGATTCAGCTTGAGTTCCAGCTCTATGTACTGGAGCTGTTTACAGATTTTAATCTTCTTTTCCAAAGTGAAAAACCGTTGTTCCACAAAATAAAATTAGAGGTGGAGATACTCTTGAGAAAACTGGCCATGAATTTCATGAAGACCAGCTACGTCAGATCAACCTCGCCTTTGAATCTTGACCCCGACAACACAAGTGAATACCTTGCAGTGGAAGATGTGTGCTTGGGAGTTGCAGCTCACGAGTCTCTTCAGACCTTCCAATCAGACCCGAGTACAAAAGCAGATGAACGTGAAGTGAAAGTCATCTATGAATGTGCTCGGAAGTTGTATGTAGAGGCGGTGAAGCAAATCAAGCAGCGATTTTCATTTGAAGATGAACTGTTTACATTGTGCGAAATACTGTGAAAGCTTTGGATATCGGTGCTGTCACTCTTCTCCAAAAGATCCTTCAGCGGTATAAGGCACCATCGTGGGATGCACGAAAAATTATAGAAGAATGGCGGAGTCTACTGATCTTTGATCTTCCAGATGTGACAGACGTCTGTGATTTCTGGCTCCATGTGGTTTCTTTGAAGACGCCAAATGGTACGCAGAGATTCCCCAACATAGTGGGGGTTGTGCAGCATCTTTTGACCTTGCCGTTTTCGAACGCAGTTGTAGAGCGGTTCTTTTCTACGTTGAAAGACGTGAAAACAGATCATAGGAATTCGCTCAAAAGTGTGACCCTTACCTCTATCATGCAGGCCAAGTCTGGCATGAAAAGAAAGAAACATGTATCGCGCGACTTAGAGGTCGATGCTCCCCTCTTAAAACGACTCAAGTGTGTTAGAGCAAACGCGACGGCAGACGAGTGCGTTCAGTCTAGTGGAACTGCAGCTTTAGTTTAAGTTAGGTGCAGATGAAAGACGTAAGAGGGTAAGGAGCATAAGTGAATGTTTAAGCTGTAAGTATCTCTCCTAAAAGAAAACAAAAATCGAAAACCCTGTTTTGCATTACTTTTCCACTGTTTCGGATGTCTCTTACACGGCGAAAATCGCCGGGCTGATCTTGAGAGCGGAAAAGAGATACATTTTCTTATGTTTATACAATCAGGTTTACATCGCTCGTTTGGGCATAGTCCTATGGACTTGTGCAATCTACAAGGCAGCAGCTACAGCGTTTTTTGTTTTGTTTTTTTTTTCTTCTTTTGAATATGCGAAACTATGGCCAAAGACTGCCATACTTGTTTACATTAATAGTCTGATTTTTGATACCAGTTTTCCAATAAATGAATACTCATGAGTAGCTAAGCATTTTTGAAATCGTCACCACGTTCGTCACCTTCGTAGAGAGCCTGTACTGGACTGGACCATTAGGCCCATAAGGTATAACACTGTCTAGAACGTGGTCAAGATCGCCACACAGCAGCCCAAGAAGAAGTAGAAGTTGCTCTCGGCCATTTGATCCGATGGAAAAAAAAGGCAAAGCAGAAGGTAAAATAATAGGGAAAACAAAATAAACAGGCTTTTTTACGCCCAGAAGAGGGATTTTGGTTCAAAATTTCGGTTTTTCGTCTTCTTCTTCTTCTTTCGTTTTTCGTCGAAATTCCGAATTTGTTGCAACTTCTTTTTCTTCTTGAAGCGGTTGACGGCGTTTTGAAAAAATACTGTCTTGGCTAATGGTCCACGGCGTCTGAATCGCAAATAGCTGCGTCGTCAGCGCAAGGAATTTCTACTGCGGCTGCGTGCTAAAAGAAGGGCCAAAAGGATGAAAGCGGGAGTAGCGGGGTCGGATCAGGGAACTCAAAGGTGACTCACTGCATCCTTTTCAGCCTAACACAACAGCAAGCTGAAATTGCCAAAATCATTTGCAGAAGAAGACGTTTGAGAAACCATTTTGAGCCGTTCTGAAGGTCTATAAATAGTGTAGAAAATGAGAAGCTTCATTCTTGTAGTCGGACTTTGTCAGATTTTTCGGTTCGAGTCGGACATTTTTCGGATTTCGGACCACCACGGTGTCGGAAAAATAGTCGGATTTTTTGTGGTCGGGTGTCGGAATTTTCAGGATTTTCAAAAAGACGGAACAGAAATCTAGTAGGAACAAAGTGGAAGCACTGGTTTGTTGCATATACACTCTAAATGACAGTTTTACTTACAATTTTGAAAAAAAAAACATAATTTGCAAACGAAAAAAATTCAGAAAAAAGCAGAAGAAAAAGTCAAAATTACTTGCAATATAAAAAAAAAACCATTATCTGTAGTATTCAAAACAGTTTAGTAATAGATAGGCACAAGATGTTAAACCATTTACATTTAAATTTACCAAATCTACCAAAGTCAAGTTTCCAGTGAACAGTAAAGAGCGAATTTAATCTTAAAGCAAGCAGAAATTACAAAGAATGGCGAAATAGACCTTAAAACAACTAAAACTACAGTGAACACTGAAGCCAAAGCAAAAAAGGGTTACCACAAATGAGTGTGGCACATCACCCTTCCAGCATGTCAAAAGCCCCACGTGTTATTTACACTTTCCTGAAACCAAATATACTTTGAATAGTTTTGTTCTTTCATTATAACAATAGAAACTTGAATACTGCCCTAACTTCTAGCATTTTTTTTTGTTTTACATTTACATCCTTTTTTTCCTATGCATTAGAATGAATGTTGGCTGGTAAAAATTTTATTTAAGCTATTGACTATTTACTTAGTTTTTATTAAAGCACAAATGACGTTAAAGAATTACGGGGTTTAAGGGACAGCAACACCACACATTCTTGTGAAAAAAAACCTGCTTCAAGTCTGTTAAACTTGAGCCATTGCCTGGACAAGGTAGTTCTCAAGATTTAAGATCCAATTTTAAAAGAGGTAATATTTGAAAATTTTCAAATAAAAGAAAATAGACTTGTACCAAAATAAAGAATTTTTTTTTTTGGCCTAAATTCAAGACCACTCTTCTGTGCAATCTTCTTGGCTTTAAGGGAAATTTGTTACAAATCTTTTTTTGAAGGCAAAGCTATGTTAGTTGTGAATACCAAAGCCAACTGGCTTTTAAACCTGTTTATTTGTGTAATTCATCACTTAATGGTGTAATTTATCACTGAATTATTGTCACTTATAGGCAGTTTGTTAAGGTATTTAAGGTGGTTCAATGAGAATATCTAAGGAGGTTATTTGCAACACGCTGTTTTATAGAAAACTACAAATACTCTATGGAAAGCAAAGGTGGCTTATACGGCAGACTAGCAAAAACTATCATAAATATCATAGGCAGTGCTGCCTAAGTAAAGAACAATGTTGGCAAAATGTATTATTTATTTTTTTGTTTCCTTCCATACCAGGGCACTTTGTATCAAAGGGGTTGTCATAGAAATTTCGAAAAGGGCTCATTTGATTGGAAATTGGAATGGCTAGTGCCCTTTTTCATAGTCGAAAGTGATTGGAAGGCAGCTAACACCTCTTTGACATCCACCATTTCCCCAAATACATCCAATGAAAATTTTGAGATAGCCATTTTGTTCAGCATAGTTGATTTCCAGATAAAAATTATGTTTTTGAGGAGGACACTCCCCCACAACCCTCAGGGCAAGGGTTTTAAGTTATACCCTGAGGGCATATAAGAACAATTTTGGCACAATGTATTATTTATTATTAAGTAATTGGAAGGCAACTAACACATCTTCCATGCCCACCATTTCCCAAAACACACCCAATCAAAATTTTGAGATAGCAATTTGGTTCAGCGTAGTTGATTTCCAGATAGAAATTATGTTTTTGAGGACACTCCCCCACAGCCCTCAGGGCAAGGGTTGTAAGTTATGCCCTGGGGGCATATAAGATTTTTACAGAAAGCATTGTCATAGAAACTTCAAAAAGGGCTCATTTGATTGGAAATTCAAAGGGCTGGTGACCTTTTCAACAGTCAAAAGCGATTGCAGGGCAACTAGCCCCCCCCCCTCACACCCACCTTTTCCCCAAACACATCCAATCAAAATTTTGAGATAGCCATTTTGTTCAACGTTGTTGAAAGTTCTGGAAATTAGGTTTTTGAGGATGACGACCCCCCCCCCACAGCCCTCAGGGCAAGGGTTGAAAGTTATGTCCTGGGGACATAGAAGGTTTTTATAGAAAGCGTTGTTGAAGAAACTTCAAAAAGGGCTCATTCGATTGGAAATTGAAATAGCTAGTGCCCTTTTTAACAGTCAAAAGTGATTGGAAGGCAACTAACACCCCTTCCACACCCACCATTTCCCCAAACACATCCAATCAGCATTTTGAGATAGCCATTTTGTTCCATGCAGTTGAAAGTTCTGGAAATTATACCTTTGGGCAGGACACTCCCCCTACAGTCTTCAGGGCAAGGGTTATAGGTTATGCCCTGGGGGCATATAAGTTTTTTTTTATGGAAATCTTGGTCATAGAAACTTGAAAAGGGGCTCATTCGATTGGAAATTCAAAGAGTTAGTGCCCTTCTTAATAGTCGAAAGTGATTTGAAGGCAACTAACCCCCCTCTCTTGCCCACCCTTTCCCCAAACACATCCAATCAAAATTTTTAGATAGCCATTTTATTCAACATAGTTGAAAGTTTTGGATATTTGGTCTTTAAAGATGACAACCCCTCCCCCCACAGCCCTCAGGGCAAGGATTGTAACTTATGCCCTGAGGGCATATAAGGTTTTTATAGAAAGTTGTTGTAGATATTTCAAAAAGGGCTCATTTGATTGGAAATTGAAAGGGCTAGTGCCCTTTTTAATAGTCAAAAGTGGGTGGAGAGTATTTAACCCCCCTCTCACGCCCACCATTTCCCCAAACAAACTCAATCAAAGTTTAGAGATAGCTATTTTGTTCAGCATAGTTGAAAGTTCTAGAAATCATGTATTTGAGGATGACAAACCCCCCAGAGCCCCCAGGGCAAAGGTTGTAAGTTATGCCCTGGGGCATATAAGATTTTTATAGATAGTATTGGAGCTAGTGCCCTTTTTAATAGTCGAAAGTGATTGGAGGGCAACTAACCCCCCTCTCAAGTGCACCATTCCCCTAAACACATCCAATGAAAATTTTCAGATAGCCATTGTGTTCAACATAGTAGAAAGTTCTGGAAATTAAGGTTTTTGAGGATGACAACCCCCCCCCCCCACAGCCCTCATGAAAAGGGTTGTAAGTTATGCCCTGGGGGCATATAAGTTTTTTTTAGACAGCGTTGTCATAGAAACTTGAAAAAGAGCTCATTTGACTGGAAATTGAAATGGCTAGTGCCCTTTTTAATAGTCGAAAGTTATTGGAAGGTAACTAACACCCTTCCACGCCCACCACTCCCCCAAACACATCCAATCAAAATTTTGAGATAGCCATTTTATTCCATGCAGTTGGAAGTTCTGGAAATTATAGCTTTGAGCAGGACACTCCCCCCACAGTCTTCAGGGCAAGGGTTACAAGTTATGCCCTGGGGGCATATATTGTTTTCATTGAAATCTTTGCTGTAGAAACTTAAAAAGGGCTCATTCAATTGGAAATTCAAAGGGCTAGTGCCCTTTTTAATAGTCAAAAGTAATTTACGGGCAACTAATTTTCAGATAGCCATTCTGTTCAATGTAGTTGAATGTTTTGGAGATTATGTCTTTAAGGATGACAACCCCTCCCTCCACAGCCCTCACGGCAAGGGTTGTAAGTTATGCCCTGGGGGCATATAAGGTTTTTATAGATAGCGATGTTGTAGAAACTTCAATGAAATTCAAGACTTTATCAATTCTGTTTCTATTGCTCAGGAGCTTTGGCTAGTAATGCAGATATGGATGTTGCTTTTGAGTTTATCCAAGAGGTTATAAAAAAAGCATGTGATAGGTTCATTCCACATTATTACATAAAAGAAGTTACAAGAAAAAGAAGATGACTGCCAAAATTTGTACTTGATGCTATTAGTGATAAAAGCAAACAATGGAGATGGTATATGTTGGAAAAAATGAAGACTTGTGGTGTGCAATTTGTACTTGATGCTATTAGTGATAAAAGCAAACAATGGAGATGGTATATATTGGAAAAAATGAAGACTTGTGGTGTGCATATAAAAGGGCTCAGAAACTCGCCACTCAATCTCTATGCGGAAATTGGGAATCACTCAAATTGTTATTCATTACTAACATTCAAGGGGGTCCAAAGAAGTTTTGGAAGTATGTTAATAGAAACAAGGCTGATTCATTGAATGATTCTTACATTTTTGATTACCCGGCTACTAGTGAATTAATAAGCAATGATCAGAAAAAGGCTGATGTGTTTAGTTAAGTGTTTTTGTCAGTTTTAGTAAACCCAAATGATGTTCAAGCATGCTGTCCACCCCATTTTACCAAATTTGTTTCAGCAGATAAAGTGCCTTTTGATGACTCTGATATTTTTTCAGAGCAGGATTAAAACAATCTCCATGACCTTTCCATTAATAAAGCTCCAGATATAGATGGTATTTCTAACGCTTTTCATTGGAAGACAGCCATGTGTTTAGCTGAACCTCTTGCACTTTTGTTTAACTGTTGTCTATTGAGTGGTTAATAAATTATGGCATCTTTCACAACATGGTTAATGAAAAAACAGGTCATGCAATACACAATTAATAGAAGTTATAAAGATTTCTGAAATATGGCTGATTTCAGTTTGATTGCTTGTACATTGACTTCAGTAAAGTGTTTGACAAAGTTTCAGTTAGTTTGATGCTTGAAAAATGTGAAAAGTATGAGCTAGGCAGTAGAACATTAGCATGGATTAAGGAACTTTAGCATGGATTATTTTCAAATACTTTTAGGAAAAAACTCTCACATAAAAAGAGCAATTAAATTGCATGCAAAATGAAAAAAAAATACAGTAAATTTTAAACAACAAGGATTCCTGGCAAAGGGATCAATTTATTTAATCAAGAATATATTTAACTATTATGCATTTAATCTTAAAAGAAAATCAAACTTAAACTAAAATTACAGATAGATTTATTGTTAACAATCCAGCTGTCAGATTGACCCTCTTTCTTTTTATGTCTTATTCAACTAAATAAAATAAACAGGTTCAAAAATTTTTTTGTCACAAGAGAATCTTATCAAATAGTTTGTGATAAAAACTGGAAGTAAAAAGTGACTTGTGCCAATTTTCACCAAAACTAAAAATGGAATTCTCATGACAATTGCTACACCGGCAGTATTGGCTTTTTATGCTGATTCTAAATATATAAAATTCTTTCAGTTTATTGTTACCCACCCAAAACCAAAAGAAGAAACATTGTCAATGTATGTTTATTTGTTTTGTTATTTTTTTCCCGGGGATGATTGTATCAAACCAAAAGGTCCAAGAAAATTGGAAGGGAGCTCATTCAAATGTAAATTTACAGTTCTTTTTTAAGTGACCATACAGATTGGGCCAGGGGAAAGTCTTGTTTTCTGCCATTTTAGGCCACCAAATTACAGCTTAATTCCAAAGAGTACGAATTTGCAATCAATTTAAAATTATGAGAAGCTAACTGATTTATAAGTATCAATAACTATATTTTAGGCTTCATAGTTGCAAAAGCAGTAATCCTACACAGTGGCAGTACTGGATTCAACCAACTTGATTCCCTTTATTTGTAGTAAAATTAGGCTATGTTGGTGATCTGTAATTGTGTATCAGCTATAATGAGGGGAGTGAGTCATTGCTTAGGTAGGGGTAGTAGGGTAGATTCCTAAAAGCATACATTTTAGTGTACAAACTGCTTACTCTTCATGAGGCTTCAGATAAATGTTGAAAGAGGTACAGGAGAGTAGCAATTACCAATTCAATTTTACATGTGGAGATGTTAAAGGTAATTGTCCAGGGTAAATTTTTGCCAGGAAAAAAGTTAACAATTACAAAAAATGCACAAAACAATAGCCTACTAACAAAAAAACTAAGATATAAACTCCCAGCATTCAGTTCTGTTGAGCAATGCTGAAACATTGGACAGATATTTTTAAACATGTATTAACAGTTTTGAACTTGGTTATCACTCACCAAAATTTTTAATGCCTTTAGACTCAATGTTTGTAAAAAGTAACACATTATCAAAGTAGTTTGTCCAAAGTAAAACATTTAAATTAAGATTAAGAAAATCAATAAAAAATTTTAATTCAATATTTTGAATACAAAAAAAACAATATATTTGACACCTTTATACTTCATAACTGTAAAAAAAATGATAATAAAACACAGGAAACACATCTGTTTAGGGGGAAAATACAGTAGTTCTTAGCATTCTGTTCAGGGGAAACATTTCTGATCATAGTGGCTTCTGATTCTATCAGCTCATGAGTACATGCAATACAAGCAAAAGTTGAAAGCATGCTTTTACCAAAATTGCCCCTTATTAAGTTGTTTTCTTTGTGTTTTCTATAATTATACAATACGAACTTTCTTGTGTTTTAATAACTGCAATAATTACTAATAAACAAATACATTTTTAGGATCAGCATAAAAAGTTGATTCTTTGACTTAATGTTATCAATTAGGGGTCAACACTGTATCAGTTTTTGCTAAAACAGAAATGGTAAAAAACAGCAATTCAAAAATGGAACAGAAACAGAAAAAAACATAAAACAGAATTCTGTTTCATTTTTTTCCATTTGTTTTTTTTTTACCAAAAAACAGAACCAGCCTGTGATTTTCTTTTTAATGATCGTTTTAACAGATATTCCTGTTTTTTCAGTTTTTTAGGTTTATGAAAATAAAATGAACATTGAAAAAAATTGATTAATAAAAAAAGACCAAACATTCCCCCAAAAAGACAAAACAGACCCCAGTATGCCTCCCCCCAGCTGAAATTTAGTTTCTTCTAAAATCTTGTGAAAACTAAGATAAATCTGCATAATTCAAGCATCAACAGAAAGAGATCAGTTTTTTTAGTTTATATTTATCTTTATAGTACCTTTATGGTGCCAAATGGCTTATTTTTTTTTGTTTTTACTGTCATTTTCACTTGATTTGAGAATATATATATATATATATATATATATATATATATATATATATATATATATATATATATATATATATATATATATATCAAACAGTTTGTGGTAACAAACTGTAAGTAAGGAGCAGCCCAGCTTAATAGTAACCCAAACTCTTAAGAATAGAATTTATATGGAATGGTAATGGTACTAATAGATACATCAAAGAATTGGATTTTTATGCTGATTTTAAATATATGAGTTTCATCAAGTTTAGTCCAACCCATCAAAAGTTAAAAGCTTGAGAAAATATGACTTTTTTTTAAAAAGGGGGAAACATCTCCTAAAAGTCACAGAATTTTAATGAAATCACACCATCAGATTAAGCATATCAGAGAACCCTACTGTGGAGGTTTCAAGCTCCTATCTGCAAAAACATGGAATTTTGTATTTTTTTTTTCAGAAGAAAGATCACAGATGAATGTTTATTTGTTTTGTTTTTTTCTCCAGGGGTGATTATATCAGCCCAGTGGTCCTAGAATGTTGCAAGAGGGCTCATTTGAACACAAATTAAAAGTTCTAGTACCCTTTTTAAGCAACCCAAAAATTGGAGGGCAACTAGGCCCCATCCCATGCTAATTTTTTCCCAAAGTCACCAGATCAAAACTTTAAGATAGCCATTTTGTTCAGCATAGTCAAAAAATCTAATAACTATGTCTTTGAGGATGACTTAATCCCCCACAGTCCCTGGGGAAGGGCTCCAAGTTATGAACTTTGCCCATGGTTTACATATAGTATTGGTTATTGGGAAGTATACAGATGTTTTCAGGGGGATTTTTTTTCTGGTGGTGGGGGGGGGGGATGAGAAGGTTATGTGGGAAAATTTTTCCATGGAGGAATTTTTCATGGGAGAAGAGAATTTCCATGAAGGGAGTGCTGGATTTCCCAGCATTATTTAAAAAACAATCAGAAATTAAATTAAAAAAAACAATTTTTTTAACTGAAAGTAAGGAGCAACATTAAAACCTAAATGAACAGAAATTAGTATGTATATGAGGGGGTCTGTCCCCCTCATCAATACCTTGCTCTTTACACTAAATTTTCGAACTTTTTTCCAATTCTTTAAGAATGACCCCTGAATCATAAATGCCCTTTAATTAGAATAAATTTGAAAGCACTAAAAAAACTTTAGTGTAAAGAGCAAGGTATTAATGAGGGGGCAAACCCTTCATATATGTAGTAATTTCTGTTCAAATTAAGTTTTAATGTTGCTCTTTACTTTCAGTTAAAAATACTTATTTTTTTAATTTAACATATCCATGCAGCTTCATTAGCCTACCTTAAATTTCTACTTACTTGAATACATCCTTTTCATTCAGACATTTTCTGAACTGACAAAACTCACCCTGGATGCTTGGATTTTAGATTATCAAGAATACAGACTCTATACATGGCAAGCATCCAAATTCAATAAAAGTGGCAAGAATGCAATATGATTCTATTTGCAACCAAAACACAGAAAATGAACAAAAATGGGTTTAAGAAAAACAGAAATAGCAAAAATGATAAGAAATAAAATAGAACAGAAACAAAAACAGCAATGAAAAAATGAAGTATTCTAAAAAAATATAACAGAAAACAGTGGAAAAAAACAGAGACAGAAACAGTGCCAACCCCTATTATCAATAATTAGGCTCTTATACTTTCATTATTGACAAGGATAATAATTTACTTCCCATTCATTGCTATGAATAATTTGATTTTTTTTGCTACTCTAACCAAATCACATAGAGACAATGTTTGTGGAAACCTGGAAAGGGGTTAGGCTAGGTAAATTTCTACCAAATCACATTATTGAGTTAGGAATAAAATGAATACACCATTTGATGCCTTTTTTTTATGCTGATTACAAATATAATAATCATACCTATCAGAAATGAATTTCAGCCCCCCCTATATATGCCAATTCAGGGTATATATTTCTACATTAGGGGGGTGGGGGTAAAGTTTAAACTTACGTCCTATTTACATCAGAAACAAAATTTGCCCCCCCCCTAATGTAGAAATATATAGGCTACCCTGAATTGGCATATATAGGGGGGGGGGGCTGAAATTCATTTCTGATAGAAATGAATTTCTGATATTCGTCCTATTGATAGCAAGTGCAATTTAAGGTAATTTAAGGTAATAGAAATGATTATTATATTCATAATCAGCATAAAAAAATGCATCAAGTGGTATATTCACTTTATGCATAAGTCAATAATATGATTTGGTAGAAATTTACCAGGGGTTACTCAGTCACAAATTAGAACTTATATTTTCCTTTTTAAGGACCAAAATATATTGGCAGACAGCCAATAATGAGGCAACACACATTTTTCCCATGGGTTTACCCTATTCTGCTCTCTTTCCTTTGGTTTCCTTATAATCAGGGTAAAAGACAAGTATCCAATTGAGCAAAATTATGTAAAACTTACAACCTTATATCTTGTTATCAAATTAGAGTTGAAAAGGTTTGTATAGGCCAATGAATAGCTAAAAATCCAAGCTATGCAACAATATGGTTATTATTAAAATTATTTAAGATCATTAACTGAAAATGATTAGTTTATTGACTTACCTAGAAAGACCTCTTTTTGGAAATACCAATTATCCTATTTTGATGTAAATATCTTTTTAGTGTTTCAGTATTATTCATATATTAATAGAAAGCTCATTGTCTTCTGATTCTAAAAATCTAAGTTTTATTTCTTGATTTTCATTCTATAAATCACAAATATTAAATATATAGGCTATTTCTTTCATTTCACTTGCTTGTCAAAACAGAGACCACACATTAGATTTATGATGACAAATTACTCTCACTGGGCTGGCTCTAGCGAGAGATGATTGGGTCTACACTTGCATTGTGTCATACTGTAGTAAAAAAGGGGCAGTCCAAAAACCCATTGCTAGGCTATTTTTCCAAAATGCCAAAGAAAAGTGGTCTTTCCCAAAAAGAGGTCTTTTACCCTACTTTATAGTTCCAAGGAGGCCATGGCCCCCTTCCAGCATCCATGTCCAACATAAAACATTTTGCTTTAAGTTCTGCCTCCATTTGCTGGACTGTTGCACATAGGCCCTAGGCGCCTATGTCCCAGGAAGGTATTTTGAAGAACTAGCCTACATCTACTCTTTCTCTCTCTAGAGGGCCCTCTTTGGATGCTTGAATTGTGGAAGCTTATCTTAATTTTGAAAAGATTCTGAATAAACTGAATTTCACCTGAGGGGGCAGTTGCCCCTTTGCAAATTAGGCCTACATTCCTGATTGAAGAGGGTGTGGTTTGACAGGAGAGAGAATAGTTTACATAGAATATACAAAGAATTACGTACCACTCTGCTCTCCAAGAAAAACTAACTTAAATTTCCGCAGAGGATTACCAAAATCCCCTGAGCTGGTCATTTTCCTTAATTCTTAATTTCTTAATATAAGCTAGCCTATTTAATTAGTCACCACTGCATGTACTTTAAAATATGTAAATACTACAGATATTGCGAGCAAAGACAACACCTAAATTTGAATTAAAACAAATTTGCAATAAAATTTGACATTATATAACATTACAACCTATGTTTAACGTGCCTAAAATTCAAATCAAATATGAGCATATTTGTATGTTTTTGTACATTTGGAAAATTATCCCCACTGTGTTTTTACTGAAGAAATGAAAGTAATGGAATAACATTTTGTCTTTGAAATAACAAATTGCACCATGGGAGAGTTAGTTAAAAATACGAGACCAAACTTTTCCTCCTTCTCACCTTCATATGAATATGGATCATCAAGAGGAGTTGGAAAACCTGGAGGTCCTAGAAAAATTGCTGTTAAGTCACGAAGTAGTAAAGGTTTGTAAGCTCAGGCAATAGGCCTAGCAGTTGTTTTAAAAATCAGGCAAAGAACTACTGTCTAGAGGAGCTGAATGAGCTCTTTCCCAATCTTCTAGTAGGCTACCATCAGTTTTATATATTCATTATCAGAAAAGCAACAACAAACAAACATGCACCTGTGGGGGAAATATTGAGCAGTCCACATTTCTTTTTTTATGCTCCTGGTAAAATTCTACTTTAGCTACTTTTGGCTATCTTGGAAATGAGTTAGGGTAGGAAAATGAAACTTTCAGGGATGGGTCTACTGGCTAAGTAGCCTATATCCTGGGAATGTATTTTGAAGTACCTAGGCCTACCTCCACTTCTTCTCCCTCTAGAAGGTCCTGGAAAGATATTTTGAAGTAGCCTATCTACCTCCACTCCTTCTCCCTCAAGAAGGTCCTGAAATTTGCTTACATGACAGGTCTAGGTAAATTCGCAGCTGGCACAATAATTTAGCTGGGATAAAAGTGAATAAACCATTTGATGCCTTTTTTATGCTCCTTCATAATTCAATAATCACTTCTGTTGCAAAATGCATCTTTAGCCCTTAAAAGGGCCCCAAAGATATTTTATATAAATTATGAAAAAGAATAAAAAAAGCATCAAATGATGTTTCTACTTTCAGGTAAAATTATACTTTAGCTACTTTTGGCTATCTTGGAAAGGGGTTAGGTTAGGAAAATGAAACTTTCAGGGATGGGTCTACAGGCTAAAGTATGTCCTGGGAAGGTATTTTGAAGTATTTACCTCTACTCCTTCTCTCTCTAGAGGGCCCTGACCTTTGATGACCTTAAAAAAATTGTGTATAATAAAAGTGGAACTCTTGAAAAATAGATCTTCTGCTTAAATGAAGAACAAAAAAAATTGTTTTCAGCTTCACAACTTTGCTCAATCCAAGTTTATAAGGTTTTAAAGATATGCAAATACATTTCCTAAATTTTGAAAAAAAACATTGATATGGCTTAAAATTTTACTCAAATAACAGGAATTAGATTTTCAGAACTAAAGCCAGGAAAAAGATACTGATAACTGAAAATTAAGGTAAAATGCTGTTTTGTCAAAGTTTCAATAGGTATAGACCTGTAGGCAAATTTCTGGACTCTCTAGAGGGAGAAGGAGTGGAGGTAGGTACTTCAAAATATCTTCCCTGGACATAAATTAGCCTGTACACCCATTCCTGAAAGTTTCATGAAAACAGTTTATATTTGTGTTGCCCAATAAATGGGGTTTGAATTGTTATAAATAATATTTTTTGAATATATTACTCTTGAACAGCTTATTTATAAACTAGAGATATGTTTTTAACAACTTTTCAATAACTTAACTACTGTTGATAACTTCTTTGGGTGGTGACAAAAATGGATACCTCTGGGGCTCCTTTAAGGGCTCAAGATGCAATTTACAACAGAATCAATTATTGAATTATGAAAGAGCATAAAAAAAAGGCATCAAGTGATGTATTCACTTTCATCTTAGCTAAATTATTGTGCCACCTGCAAATTTGCCCAGGTCTATCAAGGAGGCACACTTGTGCCTCTTTAAAGAGGCAACCCACCACAATGTTAAGCAATTTCTGGTCCTAGCAGTTGCAGAGAGACAGCAGTGATTGCATTTTGTAGCCTAAGCTCAAACTAAGAAACATGCAAAATTTCACCCCCTCCTACTTTATCTTCATGGGGAAACTGGGCTGGAAGTTTC
The DNA here is from genome assembly GCA_027921565.1 of Artemia sinica. Taxonomy (NCBI): domain Eukaryota; kingdom Metazoa; phylum Arthropoda; class Branchiopoda; order Anostraca; family Artemiidae; genus Artemia; species Artemia sinica. The sequence goes on along the minus strand of CM051271.1, from coordinate 16,647,973 downwards.
GACCCTCCCACCACAGCCCCCTTTAATGTTGTCCGATTGGGCTGAAATTTAGAGGATAAGCTTTCCTAGGGCCTGGGAGCTTATCCTCAAAATTTCAGCTAAATCTGATCACTCCTTCCCTGTTTTCCAAAAACCAAATATAGCCACTTAAATGTTCATCAAAATTTTTTTTTTATGAGCCACACCTACAGGCCACAATTGGCAACAGATCTGGGTGAATGAGGACTCATTCGAAGCAGAATTCAACCTGTTAGGGCCTTTTGATATTTTCAGACCAAAAAAATTATCCCCCAAATTTACATTTACAAAAAACCTTGTTTTCCTATAAGAGTCCATGTTAATTTTTGAAATTCCTAAAAGCATAGTATTTCATTATTAAATTAGATCAAAATAGTCCTCTTAACCTGACAATACTATCTGCAAGCTTCCAAAAATTCCAGCTCTTTCCCAGAAGTTTTTTTTGTTGAAAAACAAAAATCTTACTTTGTATTTGCTTGCATTGAAAATAGATTGCAGAGACTAAAAATAATTTAAGAAGAGTACTCTGATGGTACAGTAGTCACTATTCCTGTCTGTCATGTGGAAGACCCGGGTTTGATTCCGTATCAGAGTAAATTTTTTATATATTGAATTTAAAGTAGTATCTCTTAAATTTAAAGTTTAAAAAAGAAACTCAGTTTCTTTTTTAAATCCAATCTATTAGATCCTTTGGCTCAACAGGCATCTCCAGAAGAATATCACAGTTGGCCTTCAGCTTACAGGTAAGTCTCCACTGCTTTGATAACATGCAGTATACCTGCATGCTTGAAGAAAAGTTGAAAAAAGAAAATCTTACTGTGCATTTGATTTGAGTATTCAGGAATTAAAAGCCTTATCAAGAGAATCTTCAAAAGTGGGGTTTGGGGGGCAGTAGCCCCCCAACTTTAACTCCTGACATGATCAGCTAACAGTTAGTCAAGCAATAATAAGTAATAAACTGTACAAAAATGTGCAGAAATTATTTAAAAAAAAAACACCTTTTTTAAAGAGTTAAAGAGGCTGAGTCACAAGTTCAAACCTTAAAACATACAGGGATTAGGAGGAACAGTTGGGGGGGGCTGCCGCCCCCCAAAGCCCCCGCTTTTGAAGCCTCTTTTGTTAAGGTTTTTTAAGTCCTGTAGCCTGCAATCAGTTGGTCATACCAAGTTCATCACAATATAGCTTGTTATCGGTTAGGGAAAAATATCCTGTAAAAAAATCCAGCAAACAGGTTCAGTACTGTTTCTAATTGAAGAGATGCAATAGGATGTTCTTACAGTAAAAAATTCAAGCAGACTTTGTTCATGTTGCAAAGCATTTCTTTGCAAGGGAAAAACCAGGGTTGAGTGGGACGGCAGACCCCCAAAATAAAAATCTTAACAAAAGAGGGTGCAAAAGCAGGGGGTTTGGGGGGCAGCAGCCCCCCAACTGTACCTCCTAATCCCTGTACGTTTTAAGGTTCAAACTTGTGGCTCAGCCTCTTTAACTCTTTAGAAAACATAGTTTTTTCAAATAATTCCTAATGAAATTTTGACAAAACAACATTTTACCTTAATTTTCAGTTGTCAGTTTCTTTTTCTCTGGATTTAATTCTAAAAATGCAATTCCTGTGGATGCTCTGCTATGAAGTGCCGTGGTCCAAACAACAAAAACTACAAAAAATCATACATTATACCCACATCAATCCTTACTATAAAAATTTCAAGCCTTCCATTCACTTTTGACTATTGAATAGGGCACTACTCCTTTGATTTCCAATTGAATGAGCCCTTTTTGAGTTTCTATGACAACACTTTCTATAATCACCTTATATGCCCCCAGGGCATAAATTGCAACCTGTGCCCTAAGGACTGTGAGGGTGGTTGTCATCCTCTAAGACATAATTTCCATAACTTTTAACTACATTAAACAAAATGGTGATCTCAAAACTTTGATTGGATGTGTTTGGGAAAATTGTGGGCATGAGGGGGGTGTTAGTCACTCTCCCATCACTTTCAACTATTAAAAGGCACTAGCCCTTTCAGTTTCCAATCAAATGAGCCCTTTTGAAGTTTCTACAACAATGCTTTCAATAAGACCATTTACACAAAGTTCTAAGTGGTTTTACAGGAATAACTGGAGAAGAGCTAATTTTGCACTTTATATTACTACAATGTCCATGTTATTGGATTCTATAAAAGTTCCTTGCCATTTGCTTCAAGTTACTGACCATTTCTCAAGTGGTAAGCAGTCTCTAAATGAATATTATGATAAAATAATTTGGTGCTTCTTCTTCTTCTAATTCACAGCAGGCGGGCTATTCAGTTAATATTATTTAGCCCTTTTCTTTTTGCTTCACTCTGTGGGCTACAGAGCTACTGGCTTGGTCGTCTCTTATTTATTAGATATTGTCAGATATCTTTCAGTAGATTTTTTGACTCAAGGAGTTCAAATATAAGATGATAGATATCGATTTCTGTGCTCTGTGTGCATGTATAGTTGGCTAGGCTCTTGGCTGATAGTGAGATTTTGTGGTGTTTGAAGTATTTTAACAGTTTACAAAGCAAGGTATGTTGTGCAGACGTCAGCATATTACATTCAAATAGGCAATGGTCAAGTGTTTCATTATTCATATTACAATGCCTGCAAAGAGGGGACAGGGGAATTGAACCACTTGAATTAGAAGACTTATATGAGAATGCAAGGAAATTTAGTCCATTTGTTCCAGAACGAATTCTATGATAAATTTTAGAAAGATTCTTATTGGGAAAGGGGGAAAAGATAGGATTAATCTTATTAAAATTAATATCTGATAGCCTCCATTGGTAAATATCTCTAATTGGGATTGGTCTCCCACTTGGCTGGTCAATATTTATAGCATTTTTTGCTATTTCATCAACCTGATGATTACCACTTATGCCAGAGTGGCTAGGATTGTACTGAAAATAAGTTTTTATGCCACTTGAAGCAAGATTATCATAATACTGAGACAATGATAAGTGTCAATGTCCAACTTATATTGAGGAGCTGAGGCCAGCAACTCAAGGCTTGATAGAGAGTCAGAATATATGATAATATTATTTGAATTTGCAATCAAAGGATGGTTTTCCTTAAGGTGTTCTAATGCCATGATTATGGCATTTAACTCAGCAGACATTATAGATAAATTATTATATAATCTCTTGCCCATTGCAATTTTCAGGTGAGGAAGGAAAACACCACTTGCAACCTTCTCATTCATTTTGACCCATCAACAAATATTTGGAAGTGATTTTTATAGGTAATAGTATTAAGTTCTGCAAATTTTTTCTGGACAAAAGGAATGGGGTTAAATCTTTATTCCACTTTGAGCAGTCATTATTTATTATGGGACTTGACCAATTCCATGGGGGGGATCAGGGGAAAGTAGGTGCAATAGACTTTGCTGGTATGGGGAACTTCTTCTGAATATTGGCATACTCATCTGCAATGCCTCTATACATAGCTGGATTTCTTAACCAATTATGTAGTGTGTGTGAGCTATTTGATTCAATTTTTGTAAGATGTTTTGTCAAGAGAAAGCTATGTCTCTCCCTTATTGTTGTTAATCTACTCTCCATAAGCAGAAACTTGGTGCTTGTGGGTTTCCTAAGACCAAATATGAGACGTATTATATCATTTTGTGTTGTTTCAATTTTTTGCATCTGGGTCTTTGCACATGCACCATAGACGATGAGCCCATAGTCAATATGGGGTCTTATATGTGATCTCTTACTAGGTTGCTAGCTACCGCTGCAACCCGGATTATAAAGTTGGAGTAAGGTTTTCTCCTTACAGCCCCAGGGTGTGGAAAGAAGTTTTTTTAGTATATTTGTTTTTCTATAGCATTTTTTTTATTGCGTTTGAAATGTGGAGGTGGAAATTAAGTTTTTGGTCAAGCATGAGACCTAGGTAATTAATATGATTATCTTCTGGAATAGTTGTTTTATTTAGAGTTAGTTTTGCATTAACATGGTTTCGCTTCCAGTGAAATTGGATTATTCTTGACTTGGTGGGTTCAATGGGTAAATCTGAATGTTGAGAGAATTTTTCAAACTGGAAAAGTGACTTTTGCAGATTTGACTGTGCTATCTGAAAGGTGTTGCCAGATGACCATAGCACCAGATCATCAGCATATTGTAGATTCGTGTGGGGTTGGTTCATGTCCCAGAGATATAGGGCAAATAGGAGGCAACTGAGGACTGCTCCCTGAGGTAGGCCTTTGGTTATTGTCTTTTGGGGTGAAGAGGCTGAACCAACACAAACAATGAAACTTCACACTTCTATGAAGGATTTAATAAAAGATACTAGCTTAGGGGGTACCCCAAGGTTTGCAAGTTTGTTTAAAAGGATTTGGTGGTTCACATTGTCATATGCCCCTTCAAAATCTAGGAAAGCTGCAACTAGGACATTATTTTTTGAGAAAGATTCATTTATTACATTTGTTAGCAAAATGAAAGCATTTGTTGAGGAGTGGTGTTTCCTGAATCCAGTTTGAGTATGAGGGATCATATTATATTTCCCAACAAACCAGAGGAGTCTGCGATAGATCATTTTCTCCATTATATTCCCCAGCACAGGAGTAATCATTATGGGCCTATAAGACTCAGGGTTATCTTTGGGTTTATTTTTCTTTAGGATTGGTAGGAGGGACAAACATTTCCATATATTGGGGAACATAGAAGATGCCCAAGCGTGATTATAACAATTTAGCAGTTCTTGTTTGTATGAAGGTATGAGATTCTTTATCCATGTAGGGTGTATATTGTCATAGATGCCACTAGTTTTGGTCCTAATATGATGTATTGCATTATTCAATTCCTGGATTGAGAATGGATTAGTTATGTACTCGGATCCTGGGCGTGGTTGGTAACTTGGGTTCATAGGAATTGGGGACAGTTTGCTTTGATTATTTGATGTTAGCTTATTAACAAAAAGAGTTGCAAATAGGTTAGCTTTTTCATTATCATTGTCATAATGGGTATTATTATGTATAAGCTCATACAGGAGTGGGTTGGGGGAAGTCTTTTTCCCACAGATGTGGCTTATAACTTTGTGTATAATTGGCTCATGTGTTTCTCTGGAGAGATTATTTGCAAAATTATTCCAGTATTTATATTTAGCATCTATTATAGTCCTTTTTAGATTAGATTCTGCTTGTAATTTTTTTAAATATGTAGTAGGTGATGGTTTTTTTTATGAATTCTGTCCTAGCTGCCTTTTTTATTCTCCATTTATTTAGGCACTCATTTGTCCACCATGCTTTAGGAATTTGTTTAGGGAAAGTTTTCTTAGGTGTTGTTCTGGGGATAGCATGATTAGCTGTATTTATTAGTAAAGATGTCAAGGCTTCAGCATGTGTGTCAACTGTTGTGTTAGAAATGCATGAAATTTGGTTGAAACTTGTAATTTCATCATTTAGCTTATTTTGGAACATAGACCAATTTGCTTTAGTGTTGATATTTTTGGAGGTATGAGATATAGTTTCAGCAGGTTCATTTAGGGAGCAAACTATAGCAAAGTGGTCAGTACAAAGACTATCAATTTTATTTATGTAAATTTTATTCAAAAAATTTAATGAAACAATTTGTAGGTCAATTGTGGAAAAACTGCCACTTTTGGGGTTGAAATATGTATTCAGGTTTGGAGGGGTAGCAACAACTAATTCATTATTATTTGAAGTCATATGCTCAATAAATTTACCAGCTTTGTTTGCTGGTTTATTCCCCCCACAAAAGGCTGTGGGCATTGAAATCTCCACAAATAATAATATTTTTTAACATATTAGAATTATTTATATAATTAAAGAAATCCTTGGCATCTGTAGTTTGGCCATTAGGGTTATAAAAGCTTATTATGTAGGTTTTTAAATTATTCAGCCAAACACTGATACCAATTGCGTCAACATCATTTGCAAAATCTGGAAAATTGATGCCACAAAATTTTATATTATTTTTCACTAATAAAGCTACCCCACCTCCTTTTCTCTCTGAAGATCTATCCTTTCTGAGGATAGTATATCCCAGAGACCTAATTTGTTGATTTTGGGTTAAATGAGTTTCCTGGAGGCAAGCAATATTAATGGAATTATTATTCATAAAAGATATTTGTTCCTTTAGCTTATTTTCTGTGAGTGATCTTACATTCCATTAGAGTATTGATATATGTTGTGTTGTTGATTTCTTCTTCATATGGCTTTGTATCAATGTTCAGCTTTGTTAAAAGTAAAGCAAGATCTTTTTTGCTTGAATGAGCATATCATCTGGGATGTAGATTTTTGCCAATTCTGCAATGATTTTTGTTTTCTGTAGTTGATGTATGTTCATGGCCTGAATTTGCATTACAGTTCAGAATGAATAAGCATATATTTGGGGATTGCATTTTTGGTTGTGCATCCTGTTTGTCGGTTAAGGGGTTAATTCCTGGTGGTGTTTCTGGTTTGTTTCTTCTTGGGAGGGGGGGCCAGGCTGACCTCATCTCACCAGACAAGGAGGCTTGTTGGCTTGGTGATTCCTTCTTATAGGGATTTGAGCTAGGGGGCTTAGAAGATGGTGTTTTATATGGGGTGCTTGATGCATTCGGGGCGTTTGACTTGGGGGTTTTGGTTGGTTTCATTACAGGCTTTATTTGGTATTGTTGGGCAGCATTTGCTTCCATTGCTGCAAAGGGGTATGGGATGGCCTTCTCTGTTGATATTTGGAGTGTTAGAGCTCTTTTCTTGTATGCAGGGCATAATGATTTATTTGTAGATTCATGTGGGCCTTTGCAATTGATGCATGTAGGCTGAGTGTTGTTGCAAGTTGTCAACTCTTTAGGATGGAAAGCTTTACAATTACTACACTCTCGGAGAATTTCATTGCATTTGTTTGTTGTGTGTCCCAGTTTGAGACACTTCTGACACTGGATAGGCTTAGGTTTGTATTCCTTGTGTGGTTTGATTTGCCCAAATAGGAATAATTTTTCTGGGATATTAATTTTTTCCTTCAGTGTGAATGAGAAGGATCTACTAGTTTTTAGGCCATTAGAGTTAGGTTTGCCAAGTTGGGTAACATCCTCAACTGGGATTGTGTTTCCAGCCCTATCTGAGAGCCCTTCTTTTAACTCCTGAGTGGATATCTCTGGGGGAACATTATAAACTACTATTTTTATTGGTGATTGTTTTGGGTTCTAATTAGATGCAATAATTGGGGTATTCAGAAGGGATTTTAGGTTAATTATTGTATCTGCTGATTTCTGATCTTCTACAGCTATTAGCAGAGATCCATCACGGTTAATATTAAGAGAGAACATTGATTTTAGCAATTTAAAATTGCAACTCTTATTGCAGTGATCATTTTTATTTCAAAGGGGGTAGTAGGAGTAATTTTAAGGTAAATTCCTAAGTTTTTGGAGGGAGGATCTTGGGCAGGGAGAGGGGAAATGCTTTGATTGGGGAGATTTTTTTCCTTTTTTTAGAGCTTCTAGAGAGGACTTCTTGAAACCCATTATCATCATTTATGGTTACATTAGCGCCTACACTTATCATTGTCCTATTCTCCGAATTGGAGCTATCATTTGAACTTTGAGAAAGTGTGCTTGACCAGCCAAGATGGGTATCTTTCACTATGGCACATTCACTGGAATTTGATTTGGGATCTGGGGGGACATTTTTTTTGGAGGACTTCTAAACATTGCCTATTGGAAAAAGCTTTAAACAGAGAAAAACAAAACTAAAGTAAGAAGGGAAAATAGAATGATATCAAACCGTCTGCACTATACTATGGGGAGGAGAACACCACAGTATAGCCCTGAGGATGAGTTGAGCAGGATTGGTTTGGTATAACTGCTGATTAGAAGCGATAATAATTCACAAGAAAATTTATTTTAATTTTCTTATAGAGTTGAAACAAGCAGGTGCTTAAAACAAGCAGAGGCAACTGCTGTTCCTCTAGAAAAGATTAAAGTTGAAACTAGAAAACCAGAACGGGTTTTGGACCCAGAATTAAAAGTTGTAAAGAATAAAGCTAAGTTTTGGCTACAAATATGGGTGTCTTGTGGTTGGCCAAATCAAGGAGTTGTCTTTGATCCGAAGCAAAGTACCAAGCTTGCCTATAAAAAACATTTACAGCAGTCTAGGGTATCTGGTTTTGATTTTCATACATCAAGAAAGGAGTGGTCTCATGTTCTGAATTTGGATAAGCTTAGTAGTGATTTTTGTGAAAGTCCTATAGCAGTTCATACTTGGGTGTTCTATTATAATGATATTTTCAGCATGGTGAACTGGGAAGTTGAAAAGCTTTTTAGTAACCTTCTTGAGTTGTGTTTGCCTAATCATATTTCTCAGAGTAATGTATTACCAGTTTCTACTGTTGATATTGGTCAAGCTATTAAGAACATGCAATCTAGCTCTGTTGATCAAGACGGAATTTCTTCTTATCATCTAAAAGTAGTTTGCCCAACTTTGATAGATCACCTTCAGCTACTGTTTCAGATGTGTTTATCTACTTCTATTGTTCCCAACAGTGTTCTCTGTGGCACAGTCACCTCGGTTTTGAAGTGTGGAAAAACTTCGTCAGAGTGTAGTTTTTATCAACCAATTACTGTTTTGTACACTCTCAGCAAAATTTTGAATATATGCTTCTCCCTTTCATTTCAGAAAATGTTAATTTGGTGAAAACCAATTTGGCTTTCAAAAAAGGCTTGGATGTCAGCACACCCATCATGTTCTAGCTTCCCTCCTGTTGCAATCTGTTAATGATAAATCTCCTCTTCATATCTGTGCTCTTGATCTTTCGAAAGCTTTCAATAGTATAGTCCACTCACATGCACTCTATTCCCTTTTTTCCAACAATATTAACCTTTCTATTGTTGTTTTGTTATGGTATTGGTATTCTAACTCTTTTATTTGGGTAAAATGTAATGGAGTAGTTTCTGATTCAAAGGTGTTTCTTTGGCATGGGGTCTGTCAAGGTGGTGTGCTTTCTCCAACTACTTTTAAGTTATGTATTGCTCCTATCCTTTCATCCTTGCCTTTGACTTTCATTTCTGATGGAATTGATGTCTTGTTTCTTGCTTATGCAGACAATGTTCTCCTTGTCAGACGTTCTAGGGCTGGGCTCTCACATTGTGTCAGCTGGATCTCAGACCAGTTCAGACGGATTGGCCTTATGTTGAATGTTGATAAGTGCAAATATACTTCATTTGATTCGAGTGCAAGTCTACCTCTTAACTGTGGTTTTTTCTCTATTCCCTGTGTCTCTTCGTTTCAGTGGCTTGGTCTTCACATTACTAATAATCAACACTTTGGGCTCTGACAGTTTCTAAAGAAAAAAAAAAAAAAAAAAAATTCAGATAGAATGTTCAAAAATTGTTGCAAATAGAGGGAGGTACAATAGAAAAGCGCTTGGCAAATTATATTCTTCAATTTGCGATCATTCTATTCTTTTTTTATCTGGTTTTCTTCCAATTCTGAAGCCTAAAGATCTGAATTCTATCCAGACTTATTATTTAAAATTTTCTCGGTACCTTTTGTGCCTCCCTCCATGGTTCCGGAACCAGCATCTAATATTGCAATTCGGCCTCCCTGATATACAGGAAAAAGTGACTGTGCTTGAGGGAAAGCTGTCGTTATCTGCAGGTCTTACTGTGCACCATAATTTACGTTGTTTTATGTAAGTGTGTGAGTTTGCTTTTTTTTTTTTTTTTTTTTTTTTTTTTTTTTTGTTCTTGATGTACTCCACTTCTTTTTTATAGTGGGTAATAAATAAATTATTATTGTTATTATCATAAAAACCTTATATGCCCTAAGGGCATAACTTACAACCCTTACCCTGAGGGCTGGGGGGGTGTCATCCTCAAGACCTAATTTCCAGAACTTTCTACTACATTGAACACAACGGCTATCTGAAATTTTTCATTGGATGTGTTTAGGGGAATGGTGTGCATGAGAGAGTGGTTAGTTACCCTCCAATCACTTTTGACTATTAAAAAGGGCACTAGCCCTCTTAATTCCCAATTGAATGAGTCCCTTTTGATGTTTTTATAACAACTCTAACTATAAAAACCTTACATGCCCCCAGGGAGTAACTTACAACCTTTGCCCTGGGGGCTCTAGGGGGTTTGTCATCCTTAAATACATAATTTCCAGAACTTTCAATTATGTTTAACAAAATGGCTATCTCTAAACTTTGATTGAATGTGTTTGGGGAAATGGTGGGCATGGGAGGGGGGTCAATTATTCTCCACTCACTTTTGACTATTAAAAAGGGCAATTTCAATTTCCAAGCAAATGAGCCCTTTTTGAAATTTCTACAACAACTTCCTATATAAACCTTATATGCCCCCAGGGCATAACTTACAACCCTTGCACTGAGGGCTCTGAGGGGGGTTATCATCCTATGGCAACTTTGATTGAATGTGTTCGGGGAAATGGCAGGCATGAGAGGGGAATTAGTTGCCCTTCAATCACTTTCGACTATTAAAAGGGCACTAGCACTTTCAATTTTCAATTGAATGAGCCCTTTTTGGTGTTTTTACAACATTGCTTTCCATAAAAACCTTACATGCTCCCAGGGCATAACTTAAAACCCTTGCCCTGAGGGTTGGGGGGGATGGGTTGTCATCCTTAAAGGCTTGATTTCCACAACTTTCAACTATATTGAATAAAATGGCTATCTAAAAATTTTGATTGGATATGTTTGGGGAAAAGGTGGGCATGAGAGGGGGGTTAGTTGCCCTCAAATCACTTCTGACTGTTAAAAAGGGCACTAGCCCTTCAAATTTCAAATCAAATGAGCCCTTTTTCAAGCTTCTGTGACAAAGGTTTCAATAAAAAACCTTATATGCCCCCAGGGTATAACTTATAACCCTTGCCCTGAAGACGTTGGGGGAGTTCCTGCTCAAAGGTATAATTTCCTGAACTTAAAACTGCACGGAAAAAACGGCTATCTCAAAATTTTGATTGGATATGTTTGGGGAAATGGTGGGTGTGGAAAGGGTGTTAGTTGCCTTCCAATCACTTTTGACCATTAAGAAGACTTTTCAATTTCCAATTGAATGAGCCCTTTATGAAGTTACTACAATGACGCGTTCTATAAAAACCTTATATGCCCCCCAGGGCATAACTTACAACCCTTGCCTTGAGGGCTGTGGGGGATTGTCCTCCTCAAAAACATAATTTCTATCTGGAAATTGACAATGCTGAACAAAATGGCTATCTAAAAATTTTGATTTGATGTGTTTGGGGAAAAGGTGAGTTAGGGAGGTGGGCTAGTTGCCCTCAAATCACTTTTCACTATTAAAAAGGGCACTAGACCTTTGAATTTCCAATTGAATGAGCCCTTTTTCAAGTTTCTATGACAAAGATTTTAATAAAAGCTTATATGCCCCCAGGGCATAACTTATAACCCTTCCCCTGAAGACTGTTGGGGGAGTTCCTGCTCAAAGGTTTAATTTCCTGAACTTGAAACTTCATGGAACAAAATGGCTATCTCAAAATTTTGATTGGATGTGTTTGGGTAAATGGTGGGCATGGAAGGGGTGTTAGTTGCCCTTTTAATTACTTTTGACTATTAAAAAAGGCACTAGCTATTTCAATATCAAATCAAATGAGCCCTTTTTGAAGTTTCTACATCAACACGTTCTATAAAAACCTTATATCCCCCCAGGGCATAACTTACAACCCTTGCCCTGAGGGCTCTGAGAGGGTTGTCATCCTCAAAGGCCTAATTTACAGAACTTAAAACTACATTGAATAAAATTGTTATCTTAAAATTTTGATTGGATGTGTTTGGGGAAAACGTGGGTGTGAGAGGGGGGTTAGTTGCCCTCCAATCACTTCCAATTATTAAAAAGGCACTAGCCCTTTGAATTACTAATTGAATGAGCCTTTTTTTGAAGTTTCTATGACAACGCCCTCTATAAAAACCTTATGTGCCCCCAGGGCATAACTTACAGCCTTTGCCCTGAACGCTGTAGGGGAGTGTTCTCCTCAAAAACATAATTTCTATCTGGAAATCAACTATGCTGAAAAAAATTGCTATTTAAAAATTATGATTGGATGTGTTTTGGGAAATGATGGGCATGGAAGGGGTGTTAGTTGCCTTCCAATCACTTTTGACTATTATAAAGGGCACAAGCCACTCCAATTTCCGGTTGAATGAGCCCTTTTTGAAGTTTCTATGACAACTTCTTCAATATGAAGTGCCCTGCTCTAAAGGGGAAAAAAAATAATAAATTGTGCCAACATTGTTCTTATATGCTCTCAGGGCATGACTTAAAACCCTTGCCCAGAGGGTTGTGGGGGAGTGTCCTCCTCAAAAACATATTTTCTATCTGGAAATCAACTACACTGAACAAAATGGCTATCTCAAAATTTTGATTAGATGATCATGGGGGGGGGGGGGCTAGTTGCCCTCCAATCACTTTTAATGATTAAAAAGGGCACTAGCCCTTTGAATTTCCAATCAAATGAGCCTTTTTTGAAGTTTCTACAACAATGCCTTCTATAAAAACCTTATATGCCCCCAGGGCATAACCTACAACCCTTGCCCTGAAGGCTGTGGGGGAGTGTCCTCCTCAAAAACATATTTTCTATCTGGAAATCAACTACACTGAACAAAATGGCTATTTCAAAATTTTGATTGGATGTGTTTTGGGAAATGGTGGGCATGGAAGGGGTGTTAGTTGCCTTTCAATCACTTTTGACTATTAAAAAGGGCACAAGCCACTCCAATTTCCATTTGAATGAGCCCTTTTCAAAGTTTCTATGACAACTTTTTCAATACAAAGTACCCTGCTCTAAAGGAACAAAAATAATAAATAATACATTGTGCCAACATTGTTCTTATATCTCTTCAGGGGAATAACTTAAAACCCTTGCCCTGAGGGTTGTGGGGGAGTGTTCTCCTCAAAAAAATATTTTCTATCTGGAAATCAACTATGCTGAACAAAATGGCTATCTCAAAATTTTGATTGGATGTGTTTGGGAGAATGATGGGCATGGGGGTGGGGCTAGTTGCCCTCCAATCCCTTTTGACTATTAAAAAGGGCACTAGCCCTTTGAATTTCCAATCGAATGAGCCTTTTTGAAGTTTCTACAGCAATACCTTCTATAAAAACCTTATATGCCCCCAGGGCATAACTTACAACCCTTGCCCTGAATGCTGTGGGGGAGTGTCCTCCTCAAAAACATAATTTCCATTTGGAAATCAACTATGCTGAACAAAGTGGCTATCTCAAAATTTTGATTGGATGTGTTTTGGGAAATGGTGGGCATGGAAGGGGTGTTAGTTGCCTTCCAATCACTTTCGACTATTAAAAAGGGCACAAGCGACTCCAATTTCCAATTGAATGAGCCCTTTTTGAAGTTTCTATGACAACTTCTTTGATACGAAGTGTCCTGCTCTAAAGGAAAAAATAATACATTATGCCAACATTGTTCTTATATGCCCTCAGGGCATAACTTAAAACCCTTGCCCCAAGGGTTGTGGGGGATTGTCCTCCTCAAAAACATATTTTTTATCTGGAAATCAACTATGCTGAACAAAATGGCTATCTCAAATTTTGATTGGATGTGTTTGGGTGTATGATGGGCGTGGGGGGGGGGGCTAATTGCCCTTCAATCACTTTCGACTATTAAAAAGGGCGCTAGCCGCTCCAATTTCCAATCGAATGAGCCCTTTTCGAAATTTCTACAACAACTCCTTCAATATGAAGTGCCCGGGTATGGAAACAAAATAATAAACAATACATTGTGCCAATATTGTTCTTTACTTAGGCAGCGCTATTTTGCTGCCTATGATACCTCCAGCAAGATGATGGAGCATGTCTTTGAGGATGCTGCCATGCTTAACTCGATAAATTGTTAAAAATACTGCCTTGAATTAGCCTATATAAAAATAGTTTCTTAGACCAAGCTGCCTTTTCATTTATACGTTTAATGAATTAAAAATACAAAAAAAGGAAAATAGACTGAAACTTTCACTGGGTTAATTAAAAATTATAATTGTTTTTTTGTTTTCATTTCAATTTTCAATTTTATATATATCTGCCCAAACACGTTCTAAGGTAATCTAAACTGTAAAATTAAATAATAAAGTTAAATAATTCTGTATTTTATAATTAAATTTAGTAATGTAATTAATATACTTGAATTAAGAATTTAAATGATTCAAGCTGCAAAAGGGAGAAACTGATACAAGAATCTTTTTAGTAAACCTTTTAAATGATTACTAAAAGTGAGTTAAAGTTTAGGCTACAATAAGCTGAAAAAAACCTTGGTCATCAAAAGAGTTTTTAGTCCAGGTTCACTCCTGATTAATGAGTATAAATGTGGAATTATTAAAATTTAACTTTTGAAATACTAGATAAAATGGAAAAAAAATCAATATTACATATAATAGGAAAAAACACAATTAACTAACAGATTTGGAGAAGCATTAAAACACGTATAAGGAGACCTGTAACTGCCAGCTGGGGTTGAGGCCAGGGCGGGGCTGCAATATTATTTTCCCTAATCTTTACGCAGGTATATTCTATGAATAATAAAGTAAAATATTCTACTCTGACAAAAATTACTTTGAAAATAGCTAAATGGAGCTATCTGAAATCAAATTTTTAGTTTTTATGCAAGGCAATTTCAATGTGATGAGATCAGGAGTGATGAGTGATGATCAGATGTAATGAGATCAATGTGATGAGACTTGAAATTCTGAGATCAGGAGTTTGAGTCTTGGTGTTGCTGGTTATTTGGTTTGCAACGGGGGTCAATAGTATGACTGTAAGACCAGCCAGAGCAAACCCAGTTTTAAATGGGTACCTGGAGAAATCTGGGGGAAAAACATGCAAAGCATTGGATGATTTCCGCCCAACCACGCATAACACTCCCTGCTGAAAGCATTGAGTCAGGAGATCAGCTTCTGCACAACACAGACCATGGTCAGCATGTGAAAAGTTTTTTTGAAGTAATATTAATATAAGTTGTAAGTAATTAAAGTTTACAATAACCTATTTAAAAATAACTGTAATAACCTAAATAATGTTTGAGAGGTGGTCCAATCCTGGTAAATGATTATAAATATGGAAAATTTAATTAGAACTTCTGAAGCACTAGTTACAAAGAAGAAGTGTAAAAAAGACAAGTAAAATAGTAGCCTAAGCATTTGATACAGTGTAAAATCAAAAGTTATTAATGCTAGAAGGAAATCTTATTTCAAAATTATAATGCTAGAAGAAAACATTATTAACATGACTATAACATAGCATGATCAATTGAAAACGAGGTTTCTTAAGTTTTTTATAGTTTAGCTCCCTTTTGGGTTTGAATAAATTTTGTGAAAGGATAATGTAATACTACTACTGCTACTAACAACGCACTGCAGCACCAAGCCATTTGAGGCTAACACAGCTATGCACGCTCCTCCTCCATCACAATCTATCCAAAGCCTCCCTCTTTACACCATCCCAGGAAGTTCCCATTTCCTTTAAATCTTTCTTTATGACATCCTCCCACCGAAACCGCGGACGGCCTGCTTTCCGTTTAGCCCTTGACTGTTGGAAAAAAGGACAATCTTTGGCAATCTGTCATCTGCAGAACGTGCCCTAGCCGTCTGAACCTTTTTCTCATTATAGCCCTAAAAAGTGGGATTGAAGCACACTTTTTGTACAGCCTGTTGTTTGAAATACAGTCAGTCAGCTGGGTACCCAGAATAATCTGTAGGCAATTCCTCTGGAAAACATATAGCAAATCTCCATCCGCTTTTTGGAGTGCCCATGCATCAGAGTCATATTTGACTACTGTCATCACTGTAACTTCAAATATTCTGGTCTTGGTTTGTAGACTCGTCTTCCTATTCTTCCAAACTTTTTTTAACTTAGAAAAAACGCCCTGAACCTTTTCTATTCTACTTTATACATCTTCACTGCTCCCACCATCTTTACTAATAATACTACCAAGGTAAGTGAAGCTGTCCACCTGATCGATCTTTTCTTTACCCAGCATCACCTTTCATCTTCACTTATTCCTAGCCTTAGTGACTTAGTCTTCCTAACATTAATTTTCAAACCAATTCTAGCACCCTGAACTCGCAAAACCTCTAAAACTTCATTCATTTTGCTCACACTTTCATCTAGGATGCTTAAATCATCAGCATAATCTAAGTTCAGGAGACTTTTTCCTCCCCATTTGATTCCGTGGTCTCCCATTGCCTTTCCTGTGCTCCTTAAGACAAAATCCATCAAATGATCCATATAAAGGGGGATAGAACACAACCCTGCTTAACTCCCGATTTAATACAAAACCAGCTGCTAACCTCATTTCCCTTTAATGTATTTGTCTGGTATAACATGCAAGGAAAAGACCTTAGCTAAAGCCCTTCTATCAACAGAATCGAACGATTGCTCATGATCTATAAACTGAGGACGAAAGGTGTTTGAAAACTCAGGCACTTCTCAATTATTAGCCTAAGAGTGAAAATTTGGTCGACACATCCTATACCTTTTCTAAAACTGCACTGTTCTTCTCTTAAAACTTTGTCTATGGCATCTCTCAGTCTAAAATGTATCATATTACTAAGTAATTTGATACCTACAGAGACCAGACTAATGCCCTATAATTACCACACTCACTCTTATCACCTTTCTTATACAGTGGTTCAATTAAGGTTTTCCTAAAATCGCTAGGTACTTCCCCTTTTTCAAAATCATATTCATATTGTTCAGTAACTTATTTCTAATCTCAGAGCCGCCATATTTAAGAAACTAATTAAAAAACTCCGAAAACGAAGTTTTTTAAAGAAAAGTAAAGGCCATATTAAACTTAAGATCAGAAAAAAATAGAAACCTACAATAACTCAAACTAAAAAAGACTAGAAATTACCATTAAATAATAAATGAACCCCAAAAGAAATAGAAATTAAATAAACAATCATAGCAAAAAACATACAACAGTTACAAATATAAATGAATAAATAAATCTCAAAACGAGTGAAGCATAAGTTGAATATGCAAATCAAGTTTAAAACGAACGAAAATATTTTGCTATTGAAGTATAAATGAAACCTAAAACGAACAGAAATTAAATGAACAATCATAGCAAACAAACATACAATAGGTACTAATATAAATGAGTAAATAAATCTTAAAACAAGTGAAACTTAAATTGAATATACAAATCAAGCTTGAAACGAATAAAAACCTCTACAAACAAGAGTTTGGGTTTTGCCTCCTTCTCTCACTGTAAAAGTCTGAAACCTTCTGCGTTGTTGGCGCTTTACTGAAAACTATATGTATCTTGAACAGTCTTGGATAGTACAAATAAAATTAAATTGAATGTTTGATATATAATGCTATTAATTATTAAAATATTATCAGTTCAAGATTTTATTTCACTGTAATTTTATTTTCATTTTCAATGCTGCAATAACTGGAAAAGAAAATATTTGTAGCATAATTTGCTTTCAGTGAAGCACCAGTGACGTAGTAGGCTTTATACTTCTACTGTTAGGGAAGGGGGCAGTATCTAAACTCTTGTTTTTAGTAAAGCTGTATTCGTTTTGAACAGTCTTGGAAAGAACTAATAAAATTAAAATGAATATTTGATATATAATGATATTAATTGCTGAAAGCTCATCAGTTTAAAATTTAATTTTAATGTAATTTTGTGTTTATTTTCAATGTTGTAGTAAGTACAAAAGAAAATATTTGCAATATAGTTCGTTTTAAGTAAAGTGCCAATGATGCAGTAGGTTTTAGACTCTTACAGTGAGAGAAGCAGGCAAAACCCAAACTCTTGGTTGCAGAGATTTTTGTTCTTTCAAGCTTGATTTGCTTATTCGTTTTAAGTTTCACTCGTTTTAAGATTTATTTAGTCATTTATATTAGTACCTATTGTATGTTTGCTTGCTATGATTGTTTATTTAATTTCTTTTCGTTTTGGGCTTCATTTATGCTTCAATAGCAAAATAATTTTGTTTGTTTTAAGCTTGATTTGCATATTCAACTTAAGCTTTACTCGTTTTAAGGTTTATTTATTCATTTATATTAGTACCTGTTGTATGTTTTTTTTGCTATGATTGTTTATTAAATTTCTGTTCGTTTTGGGTTTTATTTATTCTTTATTAGTAATTTCTGGTCTTTTTCGAGTTTGAGTTGTTGTTGTATTCTATTTCTTCTGATCTTAAATTTAATATGGCCTTTACTTTTCTTTAGAAAACATCGTTTTCGGAAAGTTAGTTTTAATTAGTTTCTGTTCGTTTTTGATTGCCAGAGTTTAAAGTTTTTCAAAATTCCCTATTTCAAAATAATTTTTTATACCTAAATAATTTAACAGTTTTGGCAAGAACTAATAAAATTAAACTGACTATTTTATATATAATGATATTAATGGCTGAAAGCTCGCCAGCTCAAGATTTCGTTTCACCCAGTGCCAAATTTAAAGCTTTGACACTTCTAGCCCCAGGCGTTTTGCCACTCCATTTTTGTAAGATGTTTGGGGAAATCCTCAAAATTTCAGGAATATGAAAGCTGCATGGTCTAGTGGGCCTATTGGTAAATCTTGGTCTGATTTCACTGCAATTTTCATTTTATTTTCAATGTTGTAATAAGTACAAAAGATAATATTTGTAATATAACTCGTTTTAGTAAAGGGCCAAATACGCAGTAGGTCTTAAGATTCCTTCACATTGCAAACGTAAGACGTTACGTTTAGTCCTAAGGTTGTTACGTTTCATGTTACGGGTCTTACGTTTATGTTCCTTCACATCGAAAATCTTCGCTTCACACTTCAACGTTAAATTTCAGTGCTATTAATGCAAAAAAGTGGTTTTCCTTGTTGTGCAAGGAAGGGGGCTGTAATTTCCCTATTCTAGGTTTTTGACTGTACTAATTCCAAAGGTACACTTTTCATTTTGATATGACGCCATTTTAGAGGGGCTTCAGACTTTTTTTTTAGATCACCATAGATTTTTTTCGAAATTAATTTTTACTTTTAAGAAGAACCAAGATAATAGTTACCATTCCTGAATCAATGTCAGATGGGATTTTTTTCACTAGGTTTTTTTTTCTAAACGCGTTTTTTAAATTTTGCTTACTATGGGCTGTAGTTTGCTCTTTAGTCATCCCTGTGGCTATCCTAATCCAACGTTAAACTTCTGGAAGTGAACACTAGCAAAGAGAAAGGACTACACTGCATGGCAGTTTCCAAATTTCTGACTGTTTTGTCTTTAGTTACAGTTTCATGGCAGGCATGTCTTTTTACACATTTTTAATAACTTTCTGTTAAAAAGCGTCTCTCTACCTTGTTTTTCACCATCTCCCATAGAATTAAGATACCTAATTATAGCTATTAGATTTTTTTTCAAAGAAAATCTAAAACCAGTTACTACATTTCAAAACAAAGCCATAGAAATGTCAAAACTATTTTCTCATATAATGTTTTTACTCTGGTGCTAGTGTTATTATTGTTAATTATTTATATTGCTGGAAGATTTGTTTTTTTTAGACCTACTAGCCATCTTTTTTTCATATAATTGAATGCTTACCTTAAAGAGAGAAAAAAAGCTTTATTAAGTTTGTCTATAAAACTATAAATACACTGAATGATTAAATTAATTTTTTAATTGCCTTCATGATATCCATTTGCCACTCTATCTTTGAGTCATCTGGTACTTTATTCAGAAGAGGTAACAGTGATTGTAGAAAGTACTACTCCGGATCATGCTGGTCATCACTGGGTTTATATTTTTTTTTCAATTGCTCGCTGTTCCTTCAGGTCTGTTTGATCTCTAGACCCAGTCTTTGTTCTTTTATGAGTTTGATTTTGGCTTGTTGACGCATTTATTTGTTGCCTACTAGAAGCTTGGGAACTTGGGATATCTGTTTGATTGTTAATGAGAATTTCTTAAGTAGGGGTAATGAAATCAGTATCATTCACCTCATCATAGTTATATTGTTGGCTGCTAACTGCAGCATGTGAGACATCTTTATCAGATTTGGCGAAAATATTTGTTGTATAGTTTAAGGGATTCTCACTAGAGACACCCCCTGCACACTCTGAATAAATTTCCACTGATATATTCTCATCTTGAACAGTGTTCCCTGTTGTCTTACGATTCCTTTCAGTTATATGTTCAGAAAGTAAGTTCATTCTTTGTACAAGCTTTTGTTCTTCTGACTTTAAGTTTACACTAGCACCAGATCCACTTGGAGATCTCCCTTTTTTCTTTTGGTGGACATAGTGGTATCTCATGTTCTCAAGTTTCTTCATCTTTTCATAAGCTCAAAACCACAATTATTATTAAATTTTTCAATTTTTAAACTTTAAACTCATTTTTTTTTTAAACTTTAAACTTTAATTTTTAAACTTTAAACTTTACTCATTTTATAGCCCAATTTTTATTGCAGTTTATTTGTAAAAAATATTGAGGAGATTTAGTTAATTTTCTCCTCAATAGCAAGAATTCCATAGTTGATTAATTCTATGAAGCAACAAAAAAAGAATTTTCTGGACCATAGAAAGTCAAGGATCACTTTGAAAACAAGTAAAACTTACTGTGCCTTAAATCGAATTTATTGAAATAAGTACTTTGCCAATACCCGATTACAAAACATTTGTTATTGTACTAACTGAATTAATATAATTTCTTTGTTATTACAATACTTCAATGCATAAATACTCAATAGACTGTACTGTATTTTCATTTGTTTATCAAAGCTTTGGGTTCAACTAAAGTTAGTCAAAATCAACTTTTACTTGAAGACAATATCCACACCCAGGTGTTTGTGGAAATGATATTGTATTTACTATTCTCTTTTTTTCCTTTCTTTCAGAGTTCATATTTTTCTATGACATTTTCCTTTCTTTCAGACAAAGCTCTTAAAGATCACATATTACATACATCTAATGACCAAAAATTAATTATTTGCTTAGTTTATATGAACTTTCCCAAAATATAGTTAAGACAGGCCCTAATGGGGTAGCTTACAAACAATCTTTAGTAGACAAAGAGGGTGGAGAAATATGGAAAAAAAGATTCTTTAAATCCATTTTGGCTATGTTTGTAGTCACTTGAAAAACCGAAAACTTACAACTCCTCTTATATCATATTATTCATTGATACTGAGATACAGTGCTTATAGCTATATATTTTTTTTTTTTTTTTTTTTTTTTTTTTTTTTTTTTTTTTTTTTTATAAGAGCAAGACATATCTCTCTGTTTTTGTTTCTTAGCACTATGTTTGGTAAAAGATTTATAAGTGGTTGTAGATTTGTTTTTACAATCAAAATGTACAATATTAGCAAATAAAGTATGATGAGTATCTGTAACTATGTTATTTTCTGATTTAAAAGGGGTAAACTTGTCAAAAGGATGGGGAGATTTATTCTTGGGCTGACTGGAGTCAAAATTTATTTTTGATGCTGCAGCTTCCCATTCCCAATTTAAGTTTTACAAGTATCCTCACAAATAATACATTCCTCAATTGTTCAAGTTACTTTGTTTTAAAAATCAAGGAAATAAATTGCCTGAAACAAGTTTTAATCAGGCATGAAATTAGAGTGAATCACAATAAATGTCTAGGATTATGAAGAAAATTACAAGTAATTTTAGTTTTATTAATTGAGTTTCTATGCAAAAAAGGGAAAAAAACACATATGAGGATATCCACATTTCTTTTAGGCTCTGTGACATAAAGGTACTCATTTTAATAGGTCCTGCATGCTTTACCAAACGAACTTTTATTAATTTCTTTGCAGTACTAAACACAAAAATTATGCCAACAGTAAGTGGAACAAAGCAAGGATAGAAAAAAAGAATTACTGCTTTGCTCAGCATATCTGCAAATAAAGAGAGTATAGGGAATAAACAAAACTTTGCAGATCATTTTTGGTTGTAATATTTCTGTACTTATTCCCAGTCAAAACTTAGGTCATGTTGTACAATTTTATCATTTTAAGAAAAAAACAAATAGCCTTAAATAGCCCATATTGAACCAAATCATGGGGAATGGCTATACAATGCAAGGTAGCATTATAGATCAGCAGCTTCATAGGAGAAAACGGCTTAATAAACTTAAACAAATACCATTAGATTCCTTATTTTATGTTCTTTTCATGTATCACATTTGTGTTTCTGACAGTGCACCTTATCTTCCCTAATAGTCCTGGATATATCCCTAATATAGCCTATATAAAACTACTACATTGCCAAAGAAATTAACTTAAAGTCTTTATTTTTATCTCAATGATCCTAAACCTTTTTCATTTGAAAGGATGTTGTGAAACTAAATCAAACTATCTATTTAAATGTACCAAAGTAGGTTAGATCCTAATCTAAATTTATTCTTGCTTGAACCTCATAAAGGACATTTTAAATCCTGAGTTAAGTTACAAAACTAATCTCCTAAATATCATTTTAAATGATTAACTGTACAACAGCAGGTTTTATTTTAACCCCAAACCCAAAAAGAATTGAAAAAAAAACTAGCAATATTTATCAAAGCATAGCCTATCCTACCCTAGGCCTACAAATCAAGACAGTCTATACTTACTACTTTCTTTCCTGCTGATGAAAAATTGGCTCAGACTTTTCAAATAATTTAGTTTAAATTGCTTGTCCTTGAAAACAAGGTCCTTTGAGCTATATAACATTTTCTAGCTTCTACAAACTCAAATATTTTTTCATCTAAGTTCCATTTTGCTTAAACGTAAATGTAAGAAGTTGAAATATTTTGAACTTCTTCTGTCACAGCTCTAGCATTGCGTTTTGACTTAGGGGATAGGGGGGCCATATCGAACGATTTTTGCTTTTCCTGCTGCTGTAAGCTTATTTTTCAACCAAAAGACCCGGTTTTTATGGAGAATGGAAAGCAGATTCTTCTTCTTCTAATTCACAGCAGGTCGGTTTTACTGGCATTTTAAGGCAGATACTAAGTGTTCTATGGTGAATTTATGAAAATTTTAGGAATCAAGGTAAAGCTTCCACCACCCTAAAACCAGTAGTCTCTCACTCGTTCGGAATAGCCCCCACCACGGGGCGAAAGCGGATACGTTGACGTAAGGTCTTATGGGCGGTTAGCGGAAAGGTCTTATAAGTTCCCATGATTTATAGTTGATATTTTTTGGGAGAGGGAGGAGTATCGGGCCTTGCAGGAGCAGGGGTCAGCTCCCATAAGTCTTGGAATAAAATATTGTTAACAATTTTTTTTTTGGGGGGGGGGATCATGGAGGGCCTGAGGTGAGTTGCCATAATTTTTAGAAACAAGTATCCTTAACAATTTTTTTTTGGGGTGGGGGTCGGGCTATGCAGAGAAGGCCAGGGATCAGCTCGCTGGATCCCTGACCTTATATGCCCCCTGGACAAAATATACAACACTTGCCCCAGGGCTCTGGGGTTTGTGTTAACCCTGGAGTTTTTGTTAATCAATCTTTTGACTTATTTTAACAAAATTGCTATCTAAAAGATTTGATCAGATGGATTTGAGGTAAAAAAGGCAGGAGGGCTAGTTGCCCTCCGGTCCCTTTTGATTCTTAAAAAGGAAACCAGAACTTTCAATTTCCAATAGAAGGAGCCCCCGACGAAGTTATTCGATCATTCCTTCCATAAAAACCTTGTATGCTCCCGGGTTCTTGGGGGGGGTCTATTTTGAACAAATGAAAATTTCAAAATTTTAATCGGGCGCATTTGGGGAAAAGACGGCTGGTCGGGGGGGGGGGGGGGGGGCTAGTTTCCATCAGATTACTTTTGACTCTCAAAAAGGGAACTAGAACTTTAAATTTCTAGTCGTTTGAGTCCCCTCTGAAGTTATCTTCCATAAGAACCATATGTGCCTCCGGGCATAATTTATAATCCTTCCCCCGGGTTCTGGGGGGATTAAGTTAACCCCGAAGTTTTGTTATCTGATTGTTGGACTATTAAAAAAATGGCTATCTCAAAATTTTCATTGAAAACGTTTGGAGAAAAGAGGGTGTGGGTGAGGGGGGGGGGTAGATGCCCTCCGTTCACTTTTGACTTTCTAAAAGGTAACTAGAACTTTCGATTTCCAATCAAATGAGCCATCTCTGAAGTTTAGACGACCACTCCTCACATAAAAACCTTAATACCCCTGGTGCATAACTTACAACACTTGCCCACTGGACCTGGGGGTGGGTTTGTGAAACTTGGAGTTTTTGTTATTTTATCTTTAAACTATTTTGAACACAATGGCTATTTCAAAATTTTGATCAGGTGCATTTGAAGAAAAAGGGCCTTGGAGGGGGTGAGGGGAGGGGGGCTCGTAGCCCTCTGGTCACTTTTAACTCTTAAAAAGGGCACTAGAAATTCCGATCTACAATTGAATGAGCCCTCTTTGAAGTTTATACTACCATCCTTTCCATAAAAACCTTATATGCCCCGGGTTATGGGGGGGGGGCGGGCGTGTTATCCCTGGAGTTTTGTTATATGATTTTTACACGACCGCCTTTTCCGCAAAAACCTTAAATGCCCCCCGGGGCATAAATTGCAACCCTTTCTCCCGGTTTCGGGGGGGGGGTATGTTGACCCCCCAAAGTTTTTTCACCTGACCGTTTGACTATTTCAAACAAAATGGCTATCTCAAAATTTTGATTGGATGCATTTGGAGAAAAGAGGGGGAGGGGGGTGTGTATATGCCCGCCGATCACTTTTGATGACTCTTAAAATGGTAAATAAAAATTTCGGTTTTCAATCAAATGATCCACCTTGTGATGTTCATACGACCATCCCTTACACAAACGCTTGTCTGCCCCCGGGGCATAAATTTCAACACTTCTCCTGGCTCTGGGGGGTTGTGTTGGCCCCTGAGTTTTCGTCATTTGATCTATAAACTATTTTGAACAAAATGACTGTCTCAAAATTTTGATCAGATGCATTTGAAGAAAAAGGGGCCTCGGGGGGGGGGGGCTAGTTTCCCTACGATCACTTTTAACTCTTAAAAAGGGTATTAGAAATTCTGATTTACAATCAAATGAGCCCCTTCCGAAGTTTATACTACCACACCTTCCATAAAATCTTTATATGCCCCCCGGGGCATAATTTACAACACTTGCCCCCAGTTTCTGGTGGTCTGTGTTATCCCTGGAGTCTTTGTTTTATAATATTTCGTCTATTTTGAACAAAATGTCAATATACAAAATTTAGTCGGACGCATTTGGGGAAAAGAGGGTTGGTGGGAGGGGGGCTAGTTGCCATCAGCTCACTTTTGACTCTTAAAAAGATAATTAGAACTTTCAATTTCTGATCATTTGAGTCCCCTCCGAGGGTAATACGACCACTTCTTCCGTAAAATTTTTATATGCCCAGGGCATAAGTTATAACACTTCCCCCGGGCTCTGGTTATGTTGACCCCGAAGTTTTTGTTATCTGATTGCTGGACTATTTCAAACAAACAATCAACCTCAAAATTTTCATGGGATGCATTTGGGGAAAAAAGGGCGTGGGGGGGATAGATGCCCTTCGATCAAGGCCGTACCCAGGATTTTTTTCGGTGGGGGGGGGGTACGCTAAAGATTTTTTTTTAGGGGGGGGGGGGGGTTTACACAAAGCAACCCCAAAAAACGCGTAAAAAAATTTGTTTATATCCATTTTTTTTTACGTTTTTACGAGTCAGATAAACATTTCGAGGGGGGGGGGTCAAATCCGCTTACCCGCCCCCCCCCCTGGGTATGGCCTTGCCTCCAATTCCTTTTGACTCATAAAAAGGTAACTAGAACTTCCAATTTCCAATCAAATGAGCCCCCCCTGAAGTTCATACAACCCTCCTTACCAAAAAAAAACCTTATATGCCCTGGGCATAACTTAAAACACTTGCCCTCGTGCTCTGGGGGTTTTTGTCGACTCCAGAGATTTTATTATCTGATGTTTGAACTATATTTTAACAAAATGACTATCTCAAAATTTTATCGGATGGATTTGGGGAAAAAGGGCGTGGGGGGGGGTCTAATTGCCCTTCAATCTCTTTCGACTCTTTAAAATTGAACTAGAACTTTTATTTTCTAATCAAATGAGCCCTCTCTGAAGTTTTTACGAGCATCCCTTCTATGAGAACGATATATGCCTCCACGCCATAACTTACAACGCCTGCTCTCGGGCCCTGGGGGATTTTGTCGACCCCTGAGTTTTTATTATCTGATGTTTGCACTATATCTAACAAAAAGGCTATCTCAAAATTTTTATTGGATGGGTTTGGGAAAAAAGGGCGTGGGTGGAGGGGCTAGTTACCCTCTGATCTCTTTTACTCTTAAAAGTGAACTAAAACTTTTAATTTCCAATCAAATGAGCCCTATCTGAAGTTTATACGAGCATCCCTTCTATAAGAACCATATTTGTCCCCAGGGCATAACCTAAAAACGCCTCTCCCAGGCCCTGGGGGTTGTGTCGACCCTGGAGTTTTTTATGATCTTTGAACTATTTTTAACAAAATGCTATCTCAAAATATTATCAGATGTATATGGGGATAAAGGGCGTGGGGGGGGGGCTAGTTCCCCTCCGATCACTTTTGGCTCTTAAAAAGGGCACTAGAACTCCCGATTTCCAATCGAATGAGCCCCCTTTGAAGTTTATATGACGACCCCTTCCATATGAAGTGCCTCTGAAAAAAAAACAACAAAAAAACATTGGAGCCGTGTGGCCTTTACTGTGGGCAACGCTATAGCGTTGCCTCTGACTCATTCACCACACTATCATCACCTGGGGCCTTATTATTTTTTATTCCTTTTAGTACTGTTTCTAATACTTCCTTACAAAACAAATCTTCCTTCATATCCAAGGTATCAAATGTAATAGAATTTTCTTATTGCAGGAAAATAATCTATATTTATTTGTCAAATAGTTGAATATTGCCTAGAGAGCCTAAGAAGAACGCTTGCATTTCATGTCCAAAAATCCAAGCACCGTATTTTTTTCATTGTTCAATTCTGGTGTTCAAAGTCTAAACGGTTAAATTAACCTAGTTCTTCATCAGATTCATCACTAAAGAAAACTTCATAAAAGAAGTGCCAGAGAAATAAGGTTAAACTTTATTTTGAAAACGTCTATATTGACGACAACCATTCAGCAGAAGAAAATAGTTTTATAAGCAAATGTAATTTGAATTCTGCTTGATGGCGTTAAATGCTCGAATTTGAATTTTATAGTGAAGTCGATTTTAAGACATGCTTTAAATGCAATAAAGGGTTTATTTTTTTTTATTAAGATCATGAAATGTGTTTTCTCAGCTGAAGTAGAACACTGCAGTCTCTTCAAATACGATTTGCAAGAACCATTTTCTGCAGAGCTACTGCTTAAAATTTAACTATAACCCCAAATTGATTTGTGAAAAATACCAAGTTATAGATAACAATCGCATATCGACTCACCTATTGACTGCATTGAGGGTAGTTCTTAATATACATATTTTTTCCCAAAATCCATTCATCGAATTACATTTAAAAGGTTCTTTACAATTTTTTTCCACGTTGTAAAATAGGTTGAAAATAGCTGAAAAAAGCAAAATTTCCCTATTTTCAAGCAAGTTTGGAGTATTCTTTCAGAAAAAGTTTATGTTCGGACTAATCCCTGCTCGCTGAAATCCCATCCCCCAAAGATACTCCTGGAAAGTTTCTCCTATTTTCATTTTTTTTTAGTTTTTATTTAACTTCTGATCGTTTTCCAAATCATGCCGGGAATTCCCTCCCTCTTTTTTCCAAATTATTCCTTGGAAAACCCCCTCAGGGTAGTTACCCCTCGAATTTTATTTGTATATTTCCCAGTAACAAATACTATTTCGGGGAAAACTACATAACTTACAGCCCTTTCTCCCCGTGTACAATTTCCCCTTAAAAATTCCCCCGAAAACTTTCCTCCCCACAGAAAAAAAGTCTATACTTCCCAATAACACATGCTATAAGTGAACAATGGACAAATTTCATAACCTACAGTCCTTTTTCCATGGGCTGTTTCGGTCGTGTCATCCCCAAAGCCATGGCTATTTGACCTTTTAACTATTTTGAATAAAATGGCTATCTCAAGATTTGGATTGGATGACTTTAGAGAAAAAGAGACATTGGAGGGGGGCTAGTCACCTTCCAATCTTTTTTGTCACTTAAAAAGGGAACTATTAATTTTCTTTCAAATGACCCCTCATTTGATCTTCTAGGACCATTAATTTGTTAGAATCACACTGGGGAAAAAAATTAATAAAGTGAATTTGTATTAATTCTGGGATTTTTATCAAGATTCCTTGACTTTTTGGGTATTCCCCCACCCCCTTTTTTCGAAAATGAGGCAAATTTTCTCAGGCTCTTAACTTTTGATGGGCAACATTAGACCTATTGAATTTTAGATGTTTGGAATGAACATAAAAAGTTAATTCTTTTGATGTATGTACTGTTATCAAAATTCTGTGTTTTTAGAGTTTTGGTTACTACTGGGCCGAGTAGCGCCATGCTTGCAGTTCCATGCCACGAACTGTTTGATCTTCTGTCCCCTTTAAAGGTTTGGGTATCTGTATCTGCGGTTACTGTGAATGTCATGAATACCAAAGGGAGGTGAGAAAACTAAGAGGTGAATTATCAAGATATATGGTGTTTTTTTATCCTGCTTACCATCAGATGCTGTTGAATTTTAAAGATATGGCCTCTGCAGGGACATACAAAAAATGATGGCGACGGGGTGGACCTGGCCCCAAATTTTAAAAGGGCTTGCAATTTTCTGTATATTTTATGCAATTTGCCTGTTTTCCTCAAAACAAATTTCTGTGTATATATTGATCTTGGATGTTTTGGTTTTGTTAATTCAACTGTTTTATTCTTATTGCGTGATTATTATTGCTATTATTATGATAGGGGTTGACCCATTGTCCCTGGATCGAAACACAAGCCTTCTAAGTCTATTGCCTCCACACCTCAAAAATACGCTACTTTTGTTGTTGGGGGGAGTAATTATGGATTTAGACTCCCCATCCTTACCACAAATCTTGCCAACTGTCGAACTTATCATTCCTTCACTATGTCCTCCAGCTTGACAATAACACTAGGAAGTATATCAAGTCAGTGTCGAATCCTAGCTGGACATTCTTCTACCAGATGCCTTCTGTGTCCACAGTAGCAGTCTCGCACCCACCTTATTGCATGATAGAATGTGAGATGTCTGTGTTAGCTAAATATGTAATTCAATATTAAGTGTGATTTATTGCAGGGCAAATTAGTCTTCCTGAAGAATATCTACTAAAAGCTTTTGAAAAGTTGACAGAAGCTGTAACTGCAATTCACAAGTCTGTACCTACTTATGTGTTACTACAAGACTTATTCAAGTCAGTCGAAGATTTGTGCAGAGAGAAGAAAGATCAAATTTTGTATGATAAGCTGAGAGGTAAGTCCACAAATCACCCAAATTGAAAAAGTTTCAAATGTGCTTCCCTAATATTGCATCTAGATGCATAGTCGCGTGTTTATGTAGGCTATTTTATAAATACTCCTGGATGATCTGTTTGAATCTTAAAGTTTTTCTTTTGAGAAATTCAGAGTTTTGAAAGCATTTTTTTAATATTCTAAGAAAGCCAAGTCAAATTAAAAATAAAGCTGGTATGTAAGCCAATAATCATGGTATATCTTGAATGCCGAAAAAAAAAACATTCTGGTTTAAAGTAAAAAAGAAACAATAAAAAAGAAAGAATAAAACATAGGAAAACAATAGAAGTAACAGTAGTGAACACAAGCTCAAAGCCGTCCAGCAACCAAAATAATAAGGAATCATGATTGAATATAAGATTATATTGAAACCAAGATTAGAATATTGGAAGCTAAAGTGATAACAGTGGTCAAATATAGTTCTGAAGCATGGGCGATCCGAAAAGTAGATGGAGATTTGCTAGATGTTTCCAGATAAATTGCCTATGGATTGTTCTGGGAACCCGGCTGACTGACCGTATTTCAAACAGTAGGCTGTACGAAAAATTTGGTTCAATCCCACTTTCTAGGGCTAAAATGAGAGAAAGGTTGAGATGGCTAGGGCACGTTCTGCAGATGAAGGATGACAGATTGCCGAAAATTATTCTTATTGGCCAACTGTCTAGGGATAAATGGAAAGCAGGTTATCCAAGGTTGGGGTGGGAGGAAGTCATAAAGAAAGATTTAAGGGAAATGGGAACTTCCTTGGAGGGTGTAAAGAGGGAGGCTTTGGATAGATTGGGATGGAGGAGGAGCGTGCGTAGCTGTGTTGGCCTCAGGCGGCTTGGTGCTGTGGTGAGTTGTTAGTAGTAGTAGTAGTAGTATAATTGAATATATACGCAAAGGAATAGTCAAATCCTCATGAAATATCATTTAAAGATTTCAATTGTAAGAAATGAAAATAAATGTAAAAAGTATTAATGATGTTTCCCTCATAAGCATGGTTTAACATAAGATGTTTAATGAATTTCTCATAAATGTTTACATCCTAAATTTGGTGTGTTTAAAATTGAGATTTGCAGCAGGTTATACAAGTTGAATTCTAGATAAGTCTGATACAACTTTAAATATAATCTGCAGTTTGACTTCTTCTTGTTTTATGAACCCACGTTGTTTGCTCAGTCTGATGCCCTGAATAATTAAAGTGGTTTCCCTGAGGGAGGGCAGAGTCCTTCAAACTAAGTCCAATCGTTCTAATCTAAAGTTCATTGTCAGTATCTGGGATGCCAAATGGACACTTTTAGTGGCTTTTGGACACTTTTTCACTCTGAGAGACACCGGGACACTATTGGGTCAAAAAAGGCAGCTTTTTGAAAAAAAAGGACACTTTTTGGACATTTTTCCAAATCAAAAACCAAATGTCTTTATTTTCTTCATTTTTTTCATAAATATGACTGCTTTTAATTTGTACTTTATTTTTAAGCTTTGGTAGTGTCTTGGGAATTTTTCTTAGATGTTTTTGTGCCCTGAGCGAACACTATTTATCAACCAAATAGGAATAGGACCTATAAGTCTAAACCAATCTGGTGTGCTAGAACTATAAAATCCATCTTTTACTTCTATCTTATGGTTGACGTTTTCTCATCAAGTTGGTCAACTTCAAGGACCCACCTACTGCTGGTGGCAAAGTCACCAAGGCTGCTGAGAAGGCTGGAAAGAAGAAGTGAGTGGCCATTCCCTGCTGGTGCGTTCTATGTAAATCCCTGTGGGGTGTAGTCATGTGCACATGGCTGTTATTACAGTGCTGTCATAGAAAGAAAGGAGTTTTGCAGAAAAGCTGTGTTGCGGCTCAATTTTATTTATAGCTGCTAGCAAATGTTTCTGTTTTATATTCTATACTTCCAGCTGTGATTTTTTGTCAAATGCTGGTTGCCAGTTTCTATCAAGTATAACTCAAGCGAATTTATTTCAATCGGCCTTGTCTTTTCACTTTTTTAGTTCTGAAAAATGTCATTTTTCCTCAGGGCTACTTCTAAATGTTCAGAAAACGGCAAGATAGAAGAGTTGTTAAACTATTTTAACCACTTGAACAACCAGTTGGGTGAGTGGTTAAGGTGATCAATGTCTTTTGTTTGATTTTAAAACCATGTAGGTCAAAATAGACATTTTGGTCAAAATAGACATTTTGTTGCTACAACCGTTTGGACCCTGTCACACACAAAGATCCTTAATAGCTACCAAAGATCAAAGACTCGCATCTTTTTTGCATAACTTATGAAAATGCCAAATTTGAAAATGAATCTCTATGGTTGGTTCTTTCCTTTTTGAATAAGATAGGTAGCAGTATCAATAATCAATATAACATTTTGCTCTGTTGACATTCTCATGACGATTTTTTTCTGCCATCTCTTCAAATCAAACTAGCACTAAACTTAATTTATAGGTAGTGTTAATGTAAAAGCTGGAAATACCTGCAGAATTCATGCAGGTAACAGACCACTAGGTAGCAGAACTAAGAAGGACAAATTTCACAGGTTTTTCAGCACTTTTTCACAGGTTTTGAAAATTCATAGTGGCAACCCTGTATTTCGGCTAATTATCTAGAGGGACACTGAAAGTGTCCTTTTTGGCTAATTTGGACACTTTTGTCCCTAAAATTTTTGGCAACCCTGGTCAGTATACGCCATCTTATTTTGAATCTTGATGTAAATTCTCAAAAAAAAAAAATCTACATTGGGCAAACTTATTTTTCAGTAAATTCAACTTGTGTTTTCAGTAAAATCACCCCACTTAAGTGAGGTGGACTAACAAATGTAAAAGAGGGTACGTTTAAACCAAATTAGGTTGTAGGCAATTCGTATTGTATGGATAACCAGACATGTAAATAATTAACATAATCTTAAAAATAGTTTGGAATCATTGGAGATGGCAAAGAGAGATTGGCAAATTGGAGATAGAAACCTACTGATAGAGAGTATAATTTAAGCCCAATTCAGTGATAGGGAATTTGAATTGTGTGGTAATCGGATAAATGACTCAAATTATGATTGCTTGTAATCCAATAATGACTTATGCTTGGAAGTCACTAACAATATCACTGACCAGAATTATCATTGAAACTGGTCCCAATAAAATCCCATATGAGTTCCAGAGTAAACAGGGTGGGGGGGGGGGGGGTTTAGATAATAAGTTTTGCCACTTTTCCAGAGAAATGCTATTACAGTATTTACTAAAAGATAGTTACGCTCAATTTACCGGGAAGTTGTTTGAAAAAATTTGCTAAAGTTTCAGCAATTTCATCTGAAGTCTGAAA
Organism: Artemia sinica; assembly: GCA_027921565.1. NCBI lineage: Eukaryota > Metazoa > Arthropoda > Branchiopoda > Anostraca > Artemiidae > Artemia > Artemia sinica. The sequence goes on along the minus strand of CM051271.1, from coordinate 16,615,290 downwards.
TCAGCATTTTGTCTGAATGTATTTTAAATTTTATCGCTTTTATTATGTTAATAAATCCAAAATTGCTTTGTGTTTCTAGGAATGAGCGTCTCTATATATTGAACAGTCAGTCTTCTTTCATTAGTTTTTTTCAGTAATTTTGGTCATTATGCTGATTTTCTTTCTTGTGTTTATGCCCTCTGTTGTCAACACTCTTTGCAAATACACTGTTTGAACACACTGCTTGAAATGAACTTGTCTTCAGTAAAGGGCAACTGACATTCTGGCCTTTAGAGTGTTTAGGGGCTTTGGCCTTACTTCTGTTTGTGATGGTTTCTGTTCGTTTTAAATTTGAATTAATGATTGATTTTGTTTCTCAAGTTGGTTTAAACGTACCCTCTTTTACATTTGTTAGTCCACCTCACTTAAGTGGGGTGATTTTACTGAAAACACAAGTTGAATTTACTGAAAAATAAGTTTGCCCAATGTAGATTTTTTTTTTTTGAGAATTTACATCAAGATTCAAAATAAGATGGCGTATACTGACCAGGGTTGCCAAAACTTTGTTTCAAAGTCAATACTGTGATTTTTGTCAAATGCTGGTTGCCAGTTTCTATCAAGTATAACTCAAGTGAATTTATTTCAATCGGCCTTGTCTTCTCACTTTTCTAGTTCTCAAAAATGTCATTTTTGCTCAGGGCTACTTCTAAATGCTCAGAAAAACGGCAAGATAGAAGAGTTGTTAAACTATTTTAACCACTTGAACAACCAGTTGGCTGAGTGGTTAAGGTGATCAATGTCTTTTGTTTAATTTTAAAACCATGTGGGTCGCATTCTCATGATTGAGCGTCACAATCTTTTAGTAAATACTGTAATAGCATTTCTCTGGAAAAGTGGCAAAACTTATTATCTAACCCCCCCCCCCCTCACCCTCTTTACTCTGGAACTCACATGGGATTTTATTGGGACCATTTTAAATGATAATTCTGGTCAGTGATTGACTTTACTTTCCTTCTAAAAATTAAATAAGATATTAGGGGCGTTAATTAATAAATTTTTGTCCGACTCATTTTTTTGCAAAACCAACCCTCCGAGCCCCCCCCCCCCCCCGAACAAAAATCATAACAATAAAATAAAAATTAAATAACCTGCAGATTTTCTGTCATTAATGAAACGGCAACTGTGTTGTTTTTTTTTTTTACCCTGAAAGAACTCCACTTGTAGAATTCCTTTTTGACCATCACATTTTGAAGGTTACAAAATTGTCACAGTAGATGTCAAAGTTTTGAAGAAAAAAAGAGCAGAGTTAAATAAAAAGCGTCCTGGAAAGCTCCATCGCGAATCCTTCTCCATCGTGACAATGCACCAGCGCGTTATTTACGCGTTACCAAAGACATTTAAAGGGATTTGGGTGTCTATCGCTACCACATCCTTTTTATAGTCCAGATCTAGTTTAATCTGAATTTTTTATTCTCAAAAAGTCAAGGAGCAGTTGAAAGGCGTACATTTTAATCGCAATGATGTAGCAAAACATTCAACAAAAATATAGTCTAGTGATTAAAGGAGTCTATAGATTTCTTTGAAAATAGCCTTGAACAATGGAAGCACCACCTGGAGAAGTGCGTCGACCTTGATAGAGTCTATGTTGAAACATGTAACCATTGTAATGAAATAATTGATAAATTAAACGAAAACTTACCAAGTTTGATTGTAATTCTACTCCAAAGAAGGAGCGCCTTAGCGCAGCCTGAGAGTTCAACTGAGATAGACCTGCGCAATCGCCTCGATTGACCAAAACAACACCAGTATTTAAAGTCATTATAATATGCGGTGGTTAAGCTCATGATGAAATGCTGAGAGTTCAACGGGAACGGAAATTGGGAGGGCAGTTGAACTCTCAGCTACGCTGGCGCTCCTTCTTTGGAGTAGAATTACAATCAAACTTCAAAATTGGTAAGTTTTCGTTTAATTTATCAATTCTACTCCAAAAGGAGCGCCTTAGCTCCGCCTTCGAGTTCAACTGAGATTTTAAAGTTCAGCATGAGCTATACCAACACTAATGATGAATAATAGCCCTATTCATTAAAAGAGGCTGTTGTACGAAAATTCATTTATAGGAAGATAATTCAAATATAACAAATTACAGTGAATAGATTCAAAAGACAGATAACTGCTGACCACTTTCAATTGGTTTATTACAAAAACTTTGCAAACGTTTTGGCACTTGTCCAGCCTACATATTTTATGATTTGATCTACATCAATTCCTCTTGCTTTAAGGTGGGACGTTGAGGCAGACCGTGCGCTATGAGCACCATAAACACTGATATCTATACCTGCAAGAAATAAAACTTCTTTTATCCATCTAGAAATAGATGACTTGGACGCAGCAGTATGAGGCTTACGAAATGTAAGAAAAAGTGCGTCGTTTCTATTCGGATATGATGTCATTCTAATATACCTAGCTAGGTGCGTCGCCGGACACAGGGACGACTCTTGAAAAGGCCGAAATTTAACTACTGATTTGTGGTTGCCCGGTTTCGATGTTTTAACAACACATTGATCTGAAAATCAAAACTTCCATCGTCATTATGTACCATATTACTAAGTGATAAACTATTCAAAAACTGAACTCTTTCACAAGCTGATAAAATCAATAAAACTGCTAATTTTTGTGTTAGTGTCTTTAATTGAAGATTTTCGATATCCCAAGCTGGCAGTCTAAAGAGATCGAATACACATTTTACATCCTAAATACTTGAAATCTTGGGTAGACTAGGCCTTCTATTAAAGACACCTCTCATAAACTTCTTGGTGATGTGATTACTGCCTAACTGAAGGCTTGGTAGAATTGCCGATAAAGCACTCCTCGCAGTATTAATAGCACTGTATCCAACACCTGAGTGAAAAAGTTCCGAAAGAAATGTCAAAGTCTCCGGTAGAGTTGCCTCCAAAGCCTGGATTGTGTTTCTTCCACAAAAGTCGATCCATTTTTCAATGTAAACTTTGTACTGGCGCTTAGTCGATCCCGCCATCCATCCATGATAATATCGACTGTGGAGGGAGAATATCCTTGGTGGCGAAGCCCTTGCCGGAGACGACACAAGCCGCTAGGCGTAACGTCTTGGACAATGGATGGTGCAAGGTCGGTTTCTGTGGGAGAGACAAAGTAAAAATATCATTTGGTAGAAATATTGGACTTCCTATTAAAAGCTTTAATAGTAAGGGATACCATACTTGTGTGGTCCTATTTGGAAAGATCAAAATACCAGTGGCCTCGTCTGTTTCCACCTTCTGGAGGGTCCTCAGAAGTAAACTGAATGGGGGGAATGTATAAAAGAAATAATGCTTCCAATTCATTGCAAATGCATCTACGAAAAAACATTCTGGATCCGGTTTCCAAGAAACAAATGGTTTAATCTGAAAATTTAATCTAGTCGCAAACAAATCAATATCTATTGACTGACATTCCAAAAAATTCAAAATAGTAAATATTTCAGAATCCAATTTCCATTCCTTTTCATTATCAAATTTTCGTGATGCTTTATCCGCGATATTAGCAACCCCAGGCACATGTTCTGCAGATATCCACCCTTTGCCCTGCAATACTACCTGCCAGACCTTATTTGCGAAATAATTACAAAATTTAGATTTTGATCCTCCCATTTTATTTATATAAGCTACTGTGGTTATATTGTCAGAACGCAGCCGAACATGCATGCCTTTAATATCATGGGCAAAACATTTTAATCCCAGATAAACGGCCTTCGTTTCTAAGACATTGATATCAAATCTCTTCTCTTCTGAGGACCATTCACCTGTGGCCGTTTTCATGGAATATTCATCCACGAGTGCCCAACCTAGTTTCGACGCATCACTACACAAATATTTGTCAATTGATCTAGACTCAATTGCTTTAGGAGCATGATTGGCAATATCCAACCACCATTGTAGTTCCGAATTTACATCGGATGTTAAAATTATCCTTGCCGCAAAATCACTCTTCGCGTACCTTAATGCTTGAGTTTTCAACGATTCCGCTTTTCGGTAATATAAAGGCCCCAATTCTACTGCTGGAAATGTTGAAACAAGAACGCCAAGAGTTTCGGCCAGTTCTTGAATCGTAGTCAATTTTTGACTAAGAATTTTTGAAACCAAATGTATAACTTTTTTAATTTTTCTTTCCGGCAGGAAAATACGCATTGATCGCGAATCTAACAAAAAGCCCAGAAATTCTATTTGTTGGCTTGGAATGAGAACTGACTTTCCCGGGTGGATCACAAACCCCAGCTCTGACAGTAATTTCGCTGTTGCATAGACATTATTTTGACATTCTAAATATGACCTTCCCAGAAGGAGAGAATCGTATAAATACGCAACTGACAAATACCCTTTTCTTCGAAGCAGAGAGATAACAGGTTTCATAAGTTTCGTAAGAACCCTTGGAGCAGATGATAAGCCATTTGGCATTGAAGTGAACGCATAACAAAGGTCAACTTGAAAACAAAGCCACATTTGACCATCAAAATCAACAGGGCATGAATAATAAAAATCGGCTAGGTCAATAGAGGCCATATAACAATTTTTTGTCATCAAAAGAACAGCAGAATGAACACTTTCCATTTTAAAATGGTAATATTTAATGTTTTCATTTGAATTTTTAAGGTTAAGAACAAATCGAGTAGACCCATCTTTCTTTGGGACTGTAAAAAGGGGAGAAATACAACGTATTTCCTTTATTCTGAAGTCGGGTACTTTAACAATAACACCTTTATGCAATAAAATATCAACTTCTTTTCTTATAGCCTGTATTTCTTCAAACGTAAAACTTATGTTTTTTTGTTTTCAAAGCTTTTAGGGGTGTTTTCCCAAATTCAATCTTATAGCCTGAGGCTACAATATTCAAATCACTGGTTATTGACTGCCATTTTGAGATGTACTTACTAATTCTCCCAGCTTTAAAGTTATCAGCCAAATGTTGTGACTGCCTATTGAAATTAACAACAAAATCATAAAAATCAAGGGCGGGGTATGTTAAATAGTACATATCAGCTATTTGCGATCCCTTTTCTGTAAATTCTGGAATTTGGACCTCTCTTGACGGTCCTGGCCCTGCCTTCTGCAATAATTTGGACGGGGGCCTCGTTCTGCCATCGGCGATAACGGTAGGCCCCCCTTGCACGTTTTTTGGTTTTCCAAAAGATTTTTTCAAATCCGCCACGGATTTAGCTTTAGACGTTGTTTTGGCAATATCTTTGCCAAAAAGATACTCCGTGACTTTGACTTCAGGAGCACATAAAGCTGATGCTACAGTGGGATCTGGGTTCAATTCGAATTTCATCGCATGACGGCTTTTTAAACTTAGATCGTAATTGGTGAGGCCAAGCATATGAACTGCATCTAAGGTTTTTGACAATCTTTTCTTTAATATGCTCATTTTTTAGCTCAAGAATCGCATTTGCTGCCTCTAAAACACAAAATGTTGAGTGAGCAATTGTCCGCTGCACTGGAAGTGCCTTAGCATCCCTCTGTTTAGCCTGTGATGAGGGAATAGCCCAAATTTCACTATTCACCTTTGGAGGAACTATTTTTTCGGTCTTCGCTGGCCTAGGGTGGTGCTCAAATAACTCTTTTAGCTTCACTATTTCCAAAGGCTCAGAAAAAGCTCTATTTGCAACTTTGGCAAGTTTCTTATGGATCTTGGGACCCTCTTTGGTACCAAAACGTTCTTCAGAAATCTTTTTGAATAGAGCGTCATTTGACGTGTTTTCTTTTAATCTTTTACCATTGTGCTTTTCCGGAGAAGCCTTCCGCTTTGTGTCATGGATTTTTGTGGGGCTCCGAGAGCAAGATTTTTCGTTCCTAGAACTAATTTCAGGGCTCCGAGAGCCATACCGAGCACGAGTTTGAAACTCTGGGCTCCGAGAGCCATTTGTTTGATCGCTATCACTCTCACTTGAGAGTATTCTGCGACGCGAATGAGCTTTATATTGCCTTCCACGCCTCTCACGATCATAATCTTCATCGACTAAATTGTCCAATAATCCAATCACTATCTCACTATCACTCATTATTTAATTTGGTCCGAATCAAAGCGAATGCTAACGTCAACTGGTGTTGTTTTGGTCAATCGAGGCGATTGCGCAGGTCTATCTCAGTTGAACTCGAAGGCGGAGCAAAGGCGCTCCTTTTGGAGTAGAATTAATAAATAATTGCGAAATTCCCCGTAGCTTTGGAATCCCCTTGTACAATAAATTGGCAGAATAGCAAGCATAGCAAGACACAAAGGCAGATATAAACAGAATGCATATGCGTTAGTGATAGTTTGTCTAGCAATTTTCCTTTTTTCAATTTTTAAAGTAATATGTAACCCAAAGTCTGGGAAATCATTGGACTGCTGACTCAAATTGGTATCAGACACCAAAATATTTTTGCGTTAATCCCATTCTAATGTTTTCTAAAGGGCTCTTTTCCCCCAGAAAAATGGTAAAATGCCGTAAATATAAAAATGGTAAATATAATTTGCCGTTTATAGCGTTTCGCCCTCTGTTCTCGTTTATCAGCATCTCCTGGTACCCTTGCCCTATCTTTGGAGAATTAAACGTCTCTGTTTTGTTTGTGTAGAAAGACGGAGTATGTCCCACTTGCAATAGACAAAATTTAGAGCTTTTTTCTTTTTTCTTAGAACTGGCCGAAAGTCATATTCAAGGCCAAGTTGGACAGTTCTTGGAGAACAATGTGGATCCTGAAGCTTTTTTGAAGCTACTTGACTGCTGTTGGCAGGCACATTGCAACCAAATGCTGAAAATTCGAAGCATATTCCTCTATCTAGACAGAACTTACGTCCTTCAAAATGCAACTGTCCCATCCATTTGGTAAGATTTTGAAAATCAGCTTTATCTTGCTATTAATTAAAGCAAACTTTTTCCACAAAAAAAGTTTTTCAAAGAAAAGTAAAGAACTCCATTAAACAAAAAATGAGCAAAAATAAATCAAATAATCTACCAAGCGTGAAACTACCACAAATCAGCATCAATAAATAAATGAAACCCAAAACGAACAGAAATTACAATAATTAACAGAGTCAAACTCAAAACGAGCAGAAATTAACATAAGTTGGGAGCAAAACCGCTAGGCCTTCCCAAGGCCAGAATAAAATTTGCACTTTACTGAAAAAATATAAATGTTTTTACTTTTATAACTTTAATAAATCAAATAATATTAACATTTGATTACTAAATATCAGTATATGTATATTAAACTGAAAATGCACATTCATTTGTATTTTTTTTTTTTTTAGTAAAGTGCAAATTATGTTCTGGCCTTGGGAAGGCATAGGGGTTTTGAGCCCAACTTATGTTAATTTCTGCTCGCTTTGAGTTTGACTCGGTTATATATTGTAATTTCTGTTCGTTTTGGGTTTCATTTTTTTATCGATGCTGATTTGCGGTAGTTTCACGCTTGGTAGATTATTTGATTTTATTTTTGCTCGTTTTTTTGTTTAATGGAGTTCTTTACTTTTCTTTGCTAAACTTCTTTTGTGGAAAAAGATTTTTTAATTAATTTCTGTTCGTTTTATATTGACATAGTCTTTTCAGGGAAAAAGAAAATAATACTTTAAATCTTTTCGTTTTTTAATTCTTTATAGTTTGGCCTGCTATTTGTATGCTGGAGAAACATTTTCAGCAATTTTTAACAACATACACCCTTTTAAAAATCTGGACACAAATAGTAGTGTTTAATTTCGTTTCATACCTCCTCTAGTTGACCTGAAATGGAAAACTTGATACCATTCGCAAAAAAATCTGCTTACTTTCTTTTGTAGCTTGGATACACTTATGCTATTTTGACTTGGTTAAATTTTAAGAGCAGAAGTAACCCCGAAAGTTTGAACATAATACCCTCAGTTGTTCTTGGGATACTGCTGAGATGCCTTATTGGGAATTAGCATTAACACAATGCATTTTGATTTAATCTTAAGGCAACATTTAGTTTTTAAACATAAACGCAAATTGGAAGGTGGGCGTGGGAGGGGGATTAGTTGCCCTTCAACCATTTTCGACTATTAAAAAGGGCATCAGCCCTTTCTATTTTCAATCGAATGAGCCCTTTTCGAAGTTCCTACGACAACTCCTTCGTTACGAAGGAGTTGTCTAACAACAACAACTAACAACAACAACAATCCTGGTCTAAACAACAACAACAAAAATCATACATTTACCCACATCGATCTTTACTTTAAAAATTGCAAGCCTTCCAATCACTTTCGACTATTAGAAGGGTAGTAGGCCTTTCGATTTATAATCGAAGGAGCCCTTTTTGAGTTTCTACGGCAACGCTTTCTATAAACACCTTATATGTACCCAGGGCATAAATTACAACCCTTGCCCTGAGGGCTGTGGGGGGGGGGGGTAGTCCTCCTCAAAGACCTAATTTCCAGAACTTAAAACTACGTTGAATAAAATGGTTATCACAAAATTTTGATTGGATCTGTTTGGGGAAAAGGTGGGCGTGAGAGGGGGGTTAGTGGCCGGCCAGTCACTTTCGACTATGAAAAAAGGGCACTAGCCCTTTGAATTTCCAATTGAATGAGCCTTTTTTGAAGTTTCTATGACAACGCCTTCTATAAAAAACTTTATATGCCCCCAGGGCATAACTTACAACACTTGCCCTGAGGGCTGTGGGGGATTTTCCTCCTCAAAAACATAATTTCTATCGGGAAATCATTTACGCTGAACAAAATGGCTTTCTCAAAATTTTGATTGGATGTGTTTCGGGAAATGGTGGGCGTGGAAGGGGTGTTAGTCGCCTTCCAATCACTTTCGACTATTAAAAAGGGCACAAGCCACTCCAATTTGCAATTGAATGAGCCCTTTTCGAAGTTTCTAAGACAACTCCTTCGATACGAAGTGCAATGCTCTAAAAAAAAAAAAAAAAAAAAAAATAATACATAAAACATTGTGCCAACATCGTTCTTATATGCCCCCAGGGCATAACTTAAAATCTTTGCCTTGAGTGTTGTGTGGGAGTGTCCTCCTTAAAAATGTATTTTCTATCTGGAAATCAACTACGCTGAACAAAATGGCTATCTCAAAAATTTTGATTGGATGTGTTTTTGGGAATGATGGGCGGGGGGGGGGCTATTCGCCCTTAAATCACTTTCGACTATTAGAAAGGGCACTAACCACATCAATTTCCAACGAATGAGCCCTTTTCGAAGTTTCTACGACAACTCCTTCGATACGAAGTGCCCTGGTATGGAAAAAAAAATAATAATACATTGTGCCAACATCGTTCTTTACTTAGGCAGCGCGATTGCGCTGCCTATGATTATCTATTGTGCTGCAAAATTAGACTATTTTTTAACATTGCTGTGAAATAATAGACTGTTTCTGTTGCAAACAGAGTGTCCAAGTCAATAATGATATGCCACGGCTGTTTGATAGAGGACTTTAGTGTGCATCAATTTTATGTTTTCATTTATCTACCAATCTAGGCTAGATTAGTGTTTACTATGTAGCACTAAACACTATCACTTCCAGCGTTTACTATCTTTGTTATCCTTTCTATTTTATCTTTTTATTGATTTGTCAATCTGTTCCAGATTAGTTACTAGTGTCAAAAACTAAACACCAGCATTTACAGTGTTTACCGTCTTTACTATCCGTTCTATTATAGCTTTTCACCAGTCTACGCAAGGTTAGTGTTTTTTTTTAAATTTAATTAATGTTTCCTGTTTTCATTGACCTTCAATTTTATTTATAAATTCTCATATTTTGACTGAAGAAATAGCACTAATGTTGCTTTTTTTACCTTTAATAATTTCAACAAGTGAAAATAGTAAAATGGCGAAACTTTGATCTTTGATGCTATAATTTTGTTGTGTTTTCAATTTCTGCGAAGAAATTCAATGGAAACACTACGAAAGGATTTATTTTAATTCAGAAGGAGGGGTGGGCAGAAAAATCCCCCTCCCCTCTTAAGTTGAAGCTACTGGCATTGATATATTTTACTTTGTTGTAGTGAAAGTTCTATTGTAATATCATTCCGAGCCTCGTAGGGAGCTCTAACTGATATTTTGCATGCAGCTCTTGTGTTCATATCTGATAATCTGTATGCAAATGATAATGTGTATGCAGTTTTGTTTTCATTCCTCGTATTTTTTGCGCTATTGATCAATATCGTCAATTTGCGAAAATTCCGACTCGTAAAAATGTAACAAAAATTTATGTTGCTGTTTTTTCTTTGAACTTACTGTGAATTGGTACCGTTCCTGTTCTTTTCACATTGCATTCTATTATTGGTATAAGTTTTTGTTACCTAATAATTTGGGTACCTGCTGAATTGTTACTTTGTAGTTAGGCTAACCTATATGCTTTAGGTCTTATTTTGGAACTACGGATTTTTATCTACGATTCAGAAACTGTTTGATCGGTTGTTCTAATTTTTTAAATACGTTTTTTTTATAAACCATGTTTGCCATGCTAGACATCAGCATCTAGGCTTTGTCGTTTTGGACCAATCAAAACTGCTTAGACCAAAAGTAAACAGATTATGATCGGCCGAATTGGATTTAGCCTGCCCTTTGACATAGAGCAAAAAATTACTTGTTATTTTGACTGAAGTAAAGAAAAAGGTTAAACCTTATAAACTTTTTTAATTTACTTAAGGTAGATGGCTGTTCCTCCTAAATATTTTTTATATGTTGTAATGGATAGCCCTCATGGCCTAAAACATGGAATAAAATCGGCCTTCAGACATTCAAGATTGAACATTCTATTCTAAGAAAGTGTATCCACACTAATTGGTAATGTTGAAGCTCTAATATTAAGTTGAAGCTCAGGCGATTTTTCTTTTTCTGTTCAGGCGGTATGAAGAACCATGAAAAGAATGAAAATTCCGAAATTTTTTAAATCAAGCTTCTATAAACTCTAAAATCATCTAAACTCTATCTGCTATGTGTATAACTAAACATTATGGATAGATGCTTTAGATTTAAGATTTACCTCAAACATTTGGAAATCACAGTTCCTTCAAGTGAAAGTATATTCAATATTAGGGCCGTTTTTTCACTCATCAATGTGCTAAGATGTTACATCTTTTGTCGTTTTAATGCAAACGTCTTTCATCATTCTGCGCTGATAAGCGGTCTGAGAACAATGATGAGTATATCATCAAAGTTCTCTCATCATTGTTCTATATGACAGAAAGATGGCGTCACGCTTTTTGCTAACATCAGTGAGCTGTAAGATCTTAGAACAAAGATTAGTTGAAAAAAAGATAATCTTTGCTGAAAGATGAAAGATCTTAGATGTAAGATTTTAGTGCTAAAAACGGCCCTATTCATGTTACCGTGAATGCCGACATTCACCGGTGAATGTCTGAAATACCTTTTTTTTCCTTGGATTTAGTGTGCGTTGCCAGTCAACTTTTTCAGTTTAATGCAAAGTTTGGTGATGACAGGTTAGGTTGGGCTGGGTTAAGTTAAGTTTTTAGCCCATTTCTTATATTAATAACCAAATTTAACCGAACCTAATCTAACATAACCTAACTTTAACTTTTAACAACATAGCTTGCGTAAGACTAAAAAGCCGACTCGCAAAGCTAGTTGAATCCAAGCAGGAAAAAAGGAATTTTGGACATTGAATGGACATTGTCGGTGAATGTCGACATTAAACAGATTTCGGACATTCACGGTAACATCGACACATCAAGCCAGTATCGATGTTCCTTGCCAAGATTAATAGCAGATTATGCAACTTCAGTAATAGAAAGCTGGCATCAAAATTTTTTGATATATTGATACCCTAGCAGTTTTAATATAGTACCAATTTTTTTCATTTTAACGTGGATATTTACAGGGACATGGGATTGGAGCAATTTAGAAATCATGTTATTTCCCAACCGCTAATTCAAAGTCGAACTGTAGATGGTCTTCTGTACCTTATTGAAAGAGAAAGAAGTGGAGATCAAGTGGACAGGTCACTACTCAAGTCCCTCTTGCGAATGCTTGTTGACCTTCAGATCTATTCAACTGTGTTTGAACCCAAGTAAGCTATCGTTTATTCATTTTCTGCATTTTATTTGTCTAAGGATTCAATGTTATTCGTAAAAGTTGTAACAAAGCAAATACAACGTGCCATTTAATAGTTAGTGCTGAATTTTTTAGCTTTGTTACATAATTTCTTTGCCGGATTAGCCTTACTTCATGGAAATAAATCTCTAGAAAGCTGCAATTCATAGCAGCACTTTGGAAGATCCGTCGCCTCCCCCCCCCCCCCCGTGGAGGGTGGCGAGATTTTCACAATACCCCAATATAAAATGGATACCGAGCCGTTAGGGTAAACCTGAGAAGAGCTATAAAACTGTTCATATGCATTCAAAATAGATTTATAATGATCTTGTTGTGTTCCTGAAGCTACCTGTCCTTATGTATCATAGGCAGCGCAATAGCGCTGCCTAAGTAAAGAACGATGTTGGCACAAAGTATTTTTTTTTCTTTTTTTTTCTTTTTTTTTCTCCATACCCGGGCACTTCGTATCGAAGGAGTTGTCGTAGAAACATCGAAAAGGGCTCATTCGATTGGAAATTGGAGTGGCTAGTGCCCTTTTTAATAGTCGAAAGTAATTGGAGGGCAACTAGCCCCCTCCCACGCCCATCATTCCCCAAACACGTCCAATCAAAATTCTGAGATAGCCATTTTGTTCATCGTAGTTGATTTCCAAATAGAAAATATATTTTTGAGGAGGACACTCCCCCACAACCCTCAGGACAAGGGTTGTAAGTTATGCCCTGAGGGCATGTAAGAACGATGTCGGCACAATGTTTTATTTATTATTTTTTTCCTTTAGAGCAGGGCACTTCGTGTCGAAGAATTTGTCGTAGAAACTTCGAAAAAGACTCACTAAATTGGAAATTGGAGTGGCTTGTGCCCTTTTTAATAGTCGAAAGTGATTGGAAGGCAACTAACACCCCTTCGATGCCCACCATTTCCCGAAACACATCCAATCAAAATTTTGAGATAGATATTTTGTTCAGCGTATTTGATTTCCAGATAGAAATTATGTTTTTGAGGAGGACAATCCCCCACAGCCTTCAGGGCAAGGGTTGTAAGTTATGCCCTGGGGGCATATAAGGTTTTTATAGAAGGCGTTTTCGTAGAAATTTCAAAAAAGGCTCATTCGATTGGAAATTGAAATGGCTAGTGCCCTTTTTAATAGTCGAAAGTGATTGGAGGGCAACTAACCCCCCTCTCACGCCCACCTTTTCCCCAAACACATCCAATCAAAATTTTGAGATAACCATTTTATTCAACGTAGTTTTAAGTTCTGGAAATTAGGTCTTTGAGGATGACAGCCCCCAACAGCCCTCAGGGCAAGGGTTATAAGTTATGCCCTGGGGGCATATAAGGTTTTTATAGAAGGCTTTGTCGTCGAAACTTCAAAAGGGGCTCATTCGATTGGAAATTGAAATGGCTAGTGCCCTTTTTAATAATCGAAAGTAATTGGAAGACCAACAAGCAACTAACCCCCCTCTCACGCCCACCTTTTCCCCAAACACATCCAATCAAAATTTTGGGAGAGCCATTTTGAGATAGCCATAGACTGAAAAAAATACAAATGAATGTGCATTGTCAGTTTAATATACATATACTGATATTTAGTAATCAAAATGTTAATATTATTTGATTTATTAAAGTTAGAAAAGTAAGAACATTTATATTTTTTTCAGTAAAGTGCAAGTTGTGTTCTGGCCTTGGGAAGGCATAGGGGTTTTGAGCCCAACTTACGTTCATTTCTACTCGTTTTGATTTTGACTCGGTTATTTATTGTAATTTCTGTTCGTTTTGGGTTTCATTTATTTATCATTGCTTATTTGCGGTAGTTTCACGCTTCGTAGATTATTTTATTTTATTTTTGCTCATTTTTTGTTTAAAGGAGTTCTTTACTTTTCTTTGAAAAACTAATTTTTGTGGAATTTTTTTTTTTTAATTAATAGGATAAAAAGGGCTAGGGTAATCACGGTAAAAAAAACCGACGTAGCTCTAATTCTGTAAGCTCTATAGGTAGCCCTTCAATGCCAGGCTCCACATATGGTATTAACCACAGGCGCAGCCGTCTATGGTGTCAGAGGAAGGGGATGACAAATGTTGCTGTTTGGGGCATTTTAACCTGGAATAATGCTTTTTGGCCGCAATTATGTGAGAAACCGATGCCTTGTTTAAAGCGAGAATCGACAAGGACTGGGAGAATGCTGAGCAGAAAATGAAATGGGATGTCACATTAATTTAACCTACCACAACCCCCACATATTTAGTGGATGCCTTTACTCTCTTATCTCGGCGGTGGGCTTGATTGAACGTAATTTTGGGTAATAGGTTGTGTTCTGCCCAGAAAGAAAAGGTGCATGAAGATTAGCGAAAATTGCGCTATTTGGTCCATATTGCGTTCTTTGTTTTTGATTCAATTCAAACTCGCTTATAATCAAAGTATTATCACCTACGGAACAAGTACTGACAAAACTCTCCAAAAGTGACCCCGCGTACCTCAGCGCCTCTAGACGCAAAGTGCTGTACTACTTAATCCCTCCGAGCCAAAATACCGAGTGACCGGGCTGAATTGTGTAACTACGGGTTTTAGTTGCCAGGTTCGCATAGGTATACAAAGGGTTACTTTTTCTGTGTGGAGAGGATAGGTTTTGTCAGTACTTGTTCCGTAGGTGATTATACTTCGTTTATAATAAAGGTTTTGCAAGCTTCCAGAGCTAAATTTAGCCAAACGTTAAGTCCAATTGATCTTAACTTTTTTAAGGTTGACTACCTGAGATATTATTCTGATTAGCCTGATTCACCTGATTAGCGGGTCTGATTAACCTGATTCTTCATTATCCCAATAAGGAATTGTGGCATAGGCTTTGTCAAAATTGAATTATCAAGAAAATACATTCTTATATCACACTGGCTATACATGACAAATGAAACTCAGAGAGGAGAGAAAGTAACAAAATGAAAAATAAAATCAAAAAGGGTGAAAAAACGAGGATTTTGTCAGCCAGTGGCGAACCATGAAGATGACAAAATATAAGCAAATATTTCGACAAGGACCAGCTAAAACTATTGTAGACCAGCTAAAACTATTGCAAGGCAAAAGATCCTTGCCCAATCATCTTGGTAAATTCATTTTCATTGATTCCTGCCTGGTTTTTATTCAGTGTCGTTTCTGTCTTTGTAAAGTAAACTTCGAAAGGTTAGATTTCGTTTTTTTTTCTTTGTCTTCTTTTTTGTTTAGCACTGAGGACGACTTGGCGGAGGTCCTTGTTTTTTTTCAATCGATTATTTTTTCAATCAAAATAATTGATTTTTTTTTTTCCAATTAAATTTTCTATATTTCCTCAAGGGTCTGTAGGATCTTTTTTCTCACAATTGAAATGAACGACGAAGAAAATTATTAATAGAATGTCTATTCAGCTATAAATGGCTAATTTTTTCTGTTAGTCGATGAAAATCCGTGAAAATTCTTTTCCATTTTTCAGATTGTTTTCATTTTTTTTCGTATGTCAATTACATAATGTTAGGGTTGGAGTTAATTTTTTCGAAGTCCTTAAGTAAAAAAAAGGTCATAAAATGTACAGTTTTATATACCAGTTAGAAAGTTTCAGTTCCAAAAATCATATTTTGAAAATGTATTTTTTTTGTTTGGGGGGGGGGGGGGTATCGCAATTGTTTGAGGGAAAGCTTAAAATGATCAGAATCGAAAATAAATGAGGTTTGCCCCAAGGACTACCTTTGGAAACCTCTTGTAGGCATTGTTTATTCACTTTTTAGATTTAAATATTGCTCTTCACTTTCCTCTGAAGGTTCAAGTTCAAAATTATCTGTGGATTTAATTCAAAATTCATTCCCGTCATCCCCCTGAAAGTTTCGTCTCGATAATTCTAATCGTTCCTTCAATGTTTGGTATTGATTTTTTATAAAGTCTATAACCCTTTTTTGACCCGGGGAGTGGGATAAAAGTATCCAATTTTTTTTTCAGAATTTGCTTGCATTTGGCAAGAAAGATATCTTTTCCAAGATAGTTATCTTGTCCAAGATAGATATCTTGGACAAGATATATAGTTGTTGGACAAGATAGTCTTGCATAAAAAAAACCCATTGGACAAGATAGATATCTTGACAAGATAGATATCTTGACAAGATAGATATCTTGACAAGATATCTTGTCCAAGATAGATATCTTGGACAAGATATATAGTTGTTGGACAAGATAGTCTTGCATAAAAAAACCCATTTGACAAGATAGATATCTTGACAAGATATCTTGTCCAAGATAGATATCTTGTCCAAGATAGATATCTTGGACAAGATATATAGTTGTTGGACAAGATAGTCTTGCATAAAAAAAACCATTTGACAAGATAGATATCTTTTCCAAGATAGTTATCTTGTCCAAGATAGATATCTTGGACAAGATATATAGTTGTTGGACAAGATAGTCTTGCATAAAAAAAACCCATTTGACAAGATAGATATCTTGACAAGATAGATATCTTGGACAAGATAGTCTCGCATAAAAAAACCCATTTGACAAGATAGATATATTGACAAGATATCTTGTCCAAGATAGATATCTTGTCAAAGATAGATGTCTTGGACAAGATATATAGTTGTTGGACAAGATAGTCTGGCATAAAAAAAAACCATTTGACAAGATAGATATCTTGACAAGATAGTTATCTTGTCCAAGATAGATATCTTGGACAAGATATATAGTTGTTGGACAAGATAGTCTTGCATAAAAAACTCATTTGACAAGATAGATATCTTGACAAGATATCTTGTCCAAGATAGATATCTTGGATTAGATATATAGTTGTTGGACAAGATAGTCTTGCATAAAAAAACCCATTTGACAAGATAGATATCTTGACAAGATATCTTGTCTAAGATAGATATCTTGTCCAAGATAGATATCTTGGACAAGATATATAGTTGTTGGACAAGATAGTCTTGCATAAAAAAAAACCATTTGACAAGATAGATATCTTGACAATATATCTTGTCCAAGATAGATATCTTGGACAAGATATATAGTTGTTGGACAAGATAGTCTTGCATAAAAAACCCATTTGACAAGATCGATATCTTTTCCAAGATAGTTATCTTGTCCAAGATAGATTTCTTGGACAAGATATATAGTTGTTGGACAAGATAGTCTTGCATAAAAAACCCATTTGACAAGATAGATATCTTGACAAGATATCTTGTCCAAGATAGATATCTTGGATAAGATATATAGTTGTTGGACAAGATAGTCTTGCATAAAAAAACCCATTTGACAAGATAGATATCTTTTCCAAGATAGTTATCTTGTCCAAGATAGATATCTTGGACAAGATATATAGTTGTTGGACAACATAGTCTTGCATAAAAAAAACCCATTTGACAAGATAGATATCTTGACAAGATAGATATCTTGGACAAGATAGTCTCGCATAAAAAAACCCATTTGACAAGATAGATATATTGACAAGATATCTTGTCCAAGATAGATATCTTGTCAAAGATAGATGTCTTGGACAAGATATATAGTTGTTGGACAAGATAGTCTTGCATAAAAAAAAACCATTTGACAAGATAGATATCTTGACAAGATATCTTGTCCAAGATAGATATCTTGGACAAGATATATAGTTGTTGGACAAGATAGTCTTGCATAAAAAACTCATTTGACAAGATAGATATCTTGACAAGATATCTTGTCCAAGATAGATATCTTGGATTAGATATATAGTTGTTGGACAAGATAGTCTTGCATAAAAAAAACCCATTTGACAAGATAGATATCTTGACAAGATATCTTGTCTAAGACAGATATCTTGTCCAAGATAGATATCTTGGACAAGATATATAGTTGTTGGACAAGATAGTCTTGCATAAAAAAACCCATTTGACAAGATAGATATCTTGACAAGATATCTTGTCCAAGATAGATATCTTGGACAAGATATATAGTTGTTGGACAAGATAGTCTTGCATAAAAAACCCATTTGACAAGATCGATATCTTTTCCAAGATAGTTATCTTGTCCAAGATAGATTTCTTGGACAAGATATATAGTTGTTGGACAAGATAGTCTTGCATAAAAAACCCATTTGACAAGATAGATATCTTGACAAGATATCTTGTCCAAGATAGATATCTTGGATAGGATATATAGTTGTTGGACAAGATAGTCTTGCATAAAAAAACCCATTTGACAAGATAGATATCTTGACAAGATATCTTGTCTAAGATGGATATATTGTCCAAGATAGGTATCTTGGACAAGATATATAGTTGTTGGACAAGATAGTCTTGCATAAAAAAAAACCATTTGACAAGATAGATATCTGGAGAATATATCTTGTCCAAGATAGATATCTTGGACAAGATATATAGTTGTTGGACAAGATAGTCTTGCATAAAAAAAAACCCATTTGACAAGATAGATATCTTTTCCAAGATAGTTATCTTGTCCAAGATAGATATCTTGGACAAGATATATAGTTGTTGGACAAGATAGTCTTGCATAAAAAAACCCATTTGACAAGATAGATATCTTGACAAGATATCTTGTCCAAGATAGATATCTTGGACAAGATATATAGTTGTTGGACAAGATAGTCTTGCGTAAAAAAAACCCATTTGACATGATAAATTTCTTGACAAGATATCTTGTCCAAGATAGATATCTTGGACAAGATATATAGTTGTTGGACAAGATAGTCTTGCATAAGAAAACCCATTTGACAAGATAGATATCTTTACAATATATCTTGTCCAAGATAGATATCTTGGACAAGATATATAGTTGTTGGACAAGATAGTCTTGCATAAAAAAAAACCCATTTGACAAGATAGATATCTTTTCCAAGATAGTTATCTTGTCCAAGATAGATATCTTGGACAAGATATATAGTTGTTGGACAAGATAGTCTTGCATAAAAAAAAAACCATTTGACAAGATAGATATCTTGACAAGATAGATATCTTGGATAAGATATATAGTTGTTGCACAAGATAGTCTTGCATAAAAAAACCCATTTGACATGTTAAATATCTTGACAAGATATCTTGGACAAGATATATAGTTGTTGGACAAGATAGCCCTGCATAAAAAAAACCATTTGACAAGATAGATATCTTGACAAGATATCTTGTCCAAGATAGATATCTTGGACAAGATAGTCTCGCATAAAAAAACTCATTTGACAAGATAGATATCTTGTCCAAGATAGATATCTTGGACAAGATATATAGTTGTTGGACAAGATAGTCTGGCATAAAAAAAAACATTTGACAAGATAGATATCTTGACAAGATATATTGTCCAAGATAGATATCTTGGACAAGATATATAGTTGTTGGACAAGATAGTCTTGCATAAAAAACCCATTTGACAAGATAGATATCTTTGACAAGATAGTTATCTTGTCCAAGATAGATATCTTGGATTAGATATATAGTTGTTGGACAAGATAGTCTTGCATAAAAAACCCATTTGACAAGATAGATATCTTGACAAGATATCTTGTCTAAGATAGATATCTTGTCCAAGATAGATATCTTGGACAAGATATATAGTTGTTGGACAAGATAGTCTTGCATAAAAAAACCCATTTGACAAGATAGATATCTTGACAATATATCTAGTCCAAGATAAATATCTTGGACAAGATATATAGTTGTTGGACAAGATAGTCTTGCATAAAAAAACCCATTTGACAAGATAGATATCTTTTCCAAGATAGTTATCTGGTCCAAGATAGATATCTTGGACCAGATATATAGTTGTTGGACAAGATAGTCTTGCATAAAAAACCCATTCGACAAGATAGATATCTTGACAAAATATCTTGTCCAAGATAGATATCTTGGATTAGATATATAGTTGTTGGACAAGATAGTCTTGCATAAAAAACCCATTTGACAAGATAGATATCTTGACAAGATATCTTGTCTAAGATAGATATCTTGTCCAAGATAGATATCTTGGACAAGATATATAGTTCTTGGACAAGATAGTCTTGCATAAAAAAACCCATTTGACAAGATAGATATCTTGACAATATATCTTGTCCAAGATAGATATCTTGGACAAGACATAGTTGTTGGACAAGATAGTCTTGCATAAAAAAACCCATTTGGCAAGAAAGATATCTTTTCCAAGATAGTTATCTTGTCCAAGATAGATATCTTGGACAAGATATATAGTTGTTGGACAAGATAGTCTTGCATAAAAAACCCATTTGACAAGATAGATATCTTGACAAGATAGATATCTTGACAAGATAGATATCTTGACAAGATAGATATCTTGACAAGATATCTTGTCCAAGATAGATACCTTGGACAAGATATATAGTTGTTGGACAAGACAGTCTTGCATAAAAAAACCCAATTGACATGATAAATTTCTTGACAAGATATCTTGTCCAAGATAGATATCTTGTCCAAGATAGATATCTTGTCCAAGATAGATATCTTGTCCAAGATAGATATCTTGGACAAGATATATAGTTGTTGGACAAGATAGTCTTGCATAAAAAAACCCATTTGACAAGATAGATATCTTTTCCAAGATAGTTATCTTGTCCAAGATAGATATCTTGGACAAGATATATAGTTGTTGGACAACATAGTCTTGCATAAAAAAAACCCATTTGACAAGATATATATCTTGACAAGATAGATATCTTGGACAAGATAGTCTCGCATAAAAAAAACCCATTTGACAAGATAGATATATTGACAAGATATCTTGTCCAAGATAGATATCTTGTCAAAGATAGATGTCTTGGACAAGATATATAGTTGTTGGACAAGATAGTCTGGCCTAAAAAAAAAACATTTGACAAGATAGATATCTTGACAAGATATCTTGTCCAAGATAGATATCTTGGACAAGATATATAGTTGTTGGACAAGATAGTCTTGCATAAAAAACTCATTTGACAAGATAGATATCTTGACAAAGTATCTTGTCCAAGATAGTCTTGCATAAAAAAACCCATTTGACAAGATAGATATCTTGACAAGATACCTTGTCTAAGATAGATATCTTGTCCAAGATATATAGTTGTTGGACAAGATAGTCTTGCATAAAAAAAAAACCATTTGACAAGATAGATATCTTGACAATATATCTTGTCCAAGATAGATATCTTGGACAAGATATATAGTTGTTGGACAAGATAGTCTTGCATAAAAAACCCATTTGACAAGATCGATATCTTTTCCAAGATAGTTATCTTGTCCAAGATAGATTTCTTGGACAAGATATATAGTTGTTGGACAAGATAGTCTTGCATAAAAAACCCATTTGACAAGATAGATATCTTGACAAGATATTTTGTCCAAGATAGATATCTTGGATAAGATATATAGTTGTTGGACAAGATAGTCTTGCATAAAAAAAACCATTTGACAAGATAGATATCTTGACAAGATATCTTGTCTAAGACAGATATCTTGTCCAAGATAGATATCTTGGACAAGATATATAGTTGTTGGACAAGATAGTCTTGCATAAAAAAACCCATTTGACAAGATAGATATCTTGACAATATATCTTGTCCAAGATAGATATCTTGGACAAGACATATAGTTGTTGGACAAGATAGTCTTGCATAAAAAAACCCATTTGACGAGAAAGATATCTTTTCCAAGATAGTTATCTTGTCCAAGATATCTTGGACAAGATATATAGTTGTTGGACAAGATAGTCTTGCATAAAAAAAACCCATTTGACAAGATAGATATCTTGACAAGATAGATATCTTGACAAGATAGATATCTTGTCCAAGATAGATATCTTGGACAAGATATATAGTTGTTGGACAAGATAGTCTTGCATAAAAAAACCCATTTGACAAGAAAGATATCTTTTCCAAGATAGTTATCTTGTCCAAGATAGATATCTTGGACAAGATATATAGTTGTTGGACAACATAGTCTTGCATAAAAAAACTCATTTGACAAGATAGATATCTTGACAAGATAGATATCTTGGCAAGATATCTTGTCCACGATAGATATCTTGGACAAGATATATAGTTGTTGGACAAGATAGTCTTGCATAAAAAAACCCATTTGACAAGATAGATATCTTGACAAGATATCTTGTCCAAGATAGATATCTTGGACAAGATATATAGTTGTTAGACAAGATAGCCCTGCATAAAAAAAACCATTTGACAAGATAGATATCTTGACAAGATATCTTGTCCAAGATAGATATCTTGGACAAGATAGTCTCGCATAAAAAAAACCATTTGACAAGATAGATATCTTGACAAGATATCTTGTCCAAGATAGATATCTTGTCCAAGGTAGATATCTTGGACAGGATATATAGTTGTTGGACAAGATAGTCTGGCATTAAAAAAAACCCATTTGACAAGATAGATATCTTGACAAGATATCTTGTCCAAGATAGATATCTTGGATAAGATATATAGTTGTTGAACAAGATAGTCTTGCATAAAAAAACCCATTTGACAAGATAGATATCTTGACAAGATATCTTGTCTAATATAGATATCTTGTCCAAGATAGATATCTTGGACAAGATATATAGTTGTTGGACAAGATAGTCTTGCATAAAAAAACCCATTTGACAAGATAGATATCTTGACAATATATCTTGTCCAAGATAGATATCTTGGACAAGACATATAGTTATTGGATAGATATTGGATAGATATAGTTATTGGATAGATTGTCCAAGATAGATATCTTGGACATCTGTCTTGGACAAGATATATAGTTGTTGGACAAGATAGTCTTGCATAAAAAAAAACCGTTTGACAAGATAGATATCTCGACAAGATAGATATCTTGACAAGATATCTTGTCCAAGATAGATATCTTGGACAAGATATATAGTTGTTGGACAAGATAGTCTTGCATTAAAAAAACCCATTTGACAAGAAAGATATCTTTTCCAAGATAATTATCTTGTCCAAGATAGATATCTTGGGCAAGATATATAGTTGTTGGACAACATAGTCTTGCATAAAAAAAACTCATTTGACAAGATAGATATCTTGACAAGATAGATATCTTGACATGATATGTTGTCAAAGATAGATATCTTGGACAAGATATATAGTTGTTGGACAAGATAGTCTGGCATAAAAAAAAACCCATTTGACAAGATAAATATCTTGACAAGATATCTTGTCCAAGATAGATATCTTGGACAAGATACATAGTTGTTAGACAAGATAGCCCTGCATAAAAAAAAACATTTGACAAGATAGATATCTTGACAAGATATCTTGTCCAAGATAGATATCTTAGACAAGATAGTCTCGCATAAAAAAAACCCATTTGATAAGATAGATATCTTGACAAGATATCTTGTCCAAGATAGATATCTTGTCCAAGGTAGATATCTTGGACAAGATATATAGTTGTTGGACAAGATAGTCTGGCATAAAAAAAAACCCATTTGACAAGATAGATATCTTGACAAGATATCTTGTCCAAGATAGATATCTTGGACAAGATATATAGTTGTTAGACAAGATAGTCTTGCATAAGAAAACCCATTTGACAAGATAGATATCTTGACAAGATATCTTGGACAAGATATCTTGGACAAGATATATAGTTGTTGGACAAGATAGTCTTGCATAAAAAAAAACCCATTTGACAAGATAGATATCTTGACAATATATCTTGTCCAAGATAGATATCTTGGATATCTATCAAGATAGTCTTGCATAAAAAAAAAACCATTTAGTACAAAGATTATGTGTTTAAGCAGTTGAACCTTGAAGTTAAAGGCAATATAGATGATATATATGAGACTGTAGCGTAAAGTTCCAATTATTAACGATTTTTATTATGATATATTTATGATATTTTGTCGGTGTTATCATAGGTCGTACACGAGTCGTTAATAAAAGCGCAAATTCTCCAACTTTTCACGAGAGATCTTTAAGATTAATACAGAGGGAGTGGTGACTTATCCTCTAATTTCCTTTTAGCGTGAAATAAAGACACGGAAGAGGGACAGGGGGTTAATTGTACTGAGGTGGGAGAGGGGGGTACACATCAACAATATTTCTGCTATTGCCCCTTTTTTAAAACATGGGAAAATTATGACCTGAAAATCTTTTTTGCCATTAATGTTACGAGAATCAGCTCTTTATGTCAATTATTTCTCCAGGTGAATTGGTATCGTAGCTAAAGGAATTGATTTGGACAAGTTAGTTTGTCAGCAAACCGCATTGAATGTTAGTCTTCGACCGTTCTCGTATAATCTTCGACCTTTTTTTTTATAACCATTTGTTTTGTAGAGGTTTTAAAGTACAGAGATACCAAGTTTTTGCATTGATGATTTGGGGATAATTGTGGATTCGTGGATTTATGGGTTTCTTCTTTTATTTTTTTTGTTGAGTCAAACAAGTTTTCAAAGTATGAACGATTAGCTGAATCGCATTTTGGAAAATGATTGTTTTTTAAAATTATTCGTTGGAATATGAGATCTGATGAGACAAGACCCTCAGTTTGGTCCCCAATGTGAAAATCATCCCCTCCCCTTTCGGCAAATCATCAATCTGCAATCAGTGTCGCCGAGTAAAGCAGTGATGTTGTATATGGTTTTTGTTCTTATTCAACTTTGCAACACAGTAGTGCTTGTAGTGTAAGTGGTGGGGACTTCTTCACATTTTGTTGATTCAGTTAGGTAATGTTAACCTGTCTTCTGTCCTTGTAATGAGGGTAAAGCGTTTTTGAATTCACGTAACCCATTCTGAAAGTTAGTAGCAGCTCACTTGTGTCGAGGTGCATATTAGAAAGCCAGGGCGATTGAATTTGAAACCTTGGGAAACCCAATGTATTTTTATTTTTCGCCATATGGCTGTAGTTATTTGGCGTGCTTGTAATTCAACCCCATTCAACTCAACCCAGTTAAGTCAACCTCGTTCAACCCAGGCCTCCTTTAACTCAACCCCCATTCAACCTAATCTGTTTCAGGGCTTGAATTGACATGGAGTTGAACCGAATGGGGGCTGAGTTGTAGGAGGTTGAATTAAATGCTGGTTAGAAGTTCCATTTACAAGTTTTGGGTTAAAGTAGTCAGTATAAGTGAGCTGTTGGGGCTATTCTCAAGTCCCATTCAACCTAACCTGTTTCAGGACTTGAATTGAATGGGGACTGAGTTGCAGGTGTTAGAATTAAATGGGTTGTAGTTAAACGGGGGTTGGGTTAAATAGGGTTGAATTGCACATAGGTTGAATTAAATGGGGCTGATTTGCATGGAGGTTGGGTTAAATGGGATGAAGTTGAACGCAAGTAGAGTTAAACGGGTTGATTCAAACGGGGGTTGAATTACAAATGAACCAGTTACTTGACGTGAATAAAAAAAGCAACAGCAAGTAATCAAAAATTCTTGTTGATCTAGATCACTTACATGAAAGTGTTAATGTCAATCTCTTGTATAAGAAAAATCAATAAGTGGATCTTGATGATATTCCCGAAAAATTTATGATAATTCTTAGCTGAGGAGTATGATACTCCTTAGATGAGTATGGATGGTATTCCATAGATGAGGAGTATTTGATGAAACTCCTTAGCTGAGGATGACCAGAGAGATTTATGATATCCAAATATCCATAAGAAATTTTTGTTTTGTTATCTGAACAGCTTAAAATCCTTTTTTGTCGTAAAGAAGTAATATCTGAGTAGTTCAGTTAACAAAAAGAGGCCTAGTGTTGTATATATGCTTTGGTATTGAATGGGTCCTTGGATCGCTATCCATAAAACAGGGATCATCAACCTCACTACCAAAGTATTTTTGCCAGCTAGTGTTTGATATATATATATATGTATATATATATATATATATATATATATATATATATATATATATAATATATATATATATATATATATATATATATATATATATTATATTCTTTTTTTTCATAGTTTTAACTTAAAGTTTTCATCGATTACTATATATTTTCATTTAATCTTAATTTTAAATGAAATGACAGTGTGGTCTAAGAAATCGTAGAGGCTGAATTATAAATATGGGAATAAAAAGATGCAAAATGTAAAACAAAAAAGTAGAGAATAAAAAGAAGGAATAAATGAAATTAATCTTTTTTCCAGGTTCTTGAGTGCAACAGAAACAATGTACAGTCTTGAAGGAAAACGCCTTATTTTGGAATTAGAAGTTCCTGCCTATCTAGCTCACGT